>VZRN01002761.1:0-18603 GCA_013397935.1 Dasyornis broadbenti | reverse complement strand
TTTTTTTCTGAATGTAAATACAGTGCAGTGACAAAATTTCTGACCATGGAATCTCAATATTTAATTTTACTTTTCAGGTTCTGCAGCTTCCTCACAAGATGAAGCAGAGGTGCAGGCACTGAGATCTTCTCTGTGGTGACAGTATCAGAACCTGAGGGAATGGCCTCAGGGGAAGATTAATTTGGATATCAGGAAAAGGTTCTTCACCCAGAGGGTGTTTGGGCATTGGAACAGGCACCCCAGGGAGGGGGTCACAGCACAAGAATTCTGCCAGAGTTCCAGAAGTGTTTGGATAACACTTTCAGGTTTGTGGTATGGTTCTTGAGACTGTCCTGTGCAGGTTCAGGAGCTGGAGTTTATGATCCTTGTGGTTCACTTCCAACTCAGAATATTATGTGATTCTATGTTTCTATGATAATATAACCTTGATTTTTTTTCTTTCAAGCCACTCTGCATTCTTTGTCTACAAGAGACAAAGTGGAAAGAAAATGTAGATGTTCAAAATGCAAGAGGATTGCATCACTGCTCCAGTAGTGTCTGTTATGCTCTGTCTCTGTAGACTCCTCTTTCCTTCACTTTTTGAGGACACAGAGTGGAAGAAGTCATGAACTAAACAAAATTAAAATATATTCAACAAGATGAAAGGTCCCAAGAAGATGGTATAAATTTCCACTGCCTAGGAGAAGACTTTCCCCTGTCTCCAAAACCCCTCTTATCTGCATTATTTAAAGCATGCGCTGAATAATGAAGACACTCCAAAACCATGAAGTAAACACAAACATAGAAAGGCTTTGTCTCTAAATAAAATTATTGTGCTGCCAATACTAGACAGTACAGAAACAGGCCATATAAGTATTCAAACATGGTAAAAAGGGTCAAGGGTAAAATATAATCCTCGGCTCAGGTTTTTGTGGGGTGTTTCTTTTTGTTTGTTTGTTTTATTTTTCCTTTTTGTATATTTGTTTGTTTGTTTTGTGGGTTTTTTTGGTCCTTTGCTGTTTTTCTGTGAGGTATTTTGGTTTTTTTTTTGGTTTTTGTTGGTTGGTTGGTTTTGGTTTTTTTATTTGTTTGTAGTTTGTTTTGTTTAATCTAACCCTGCAATTGTGTTTAATACAGCTTTTTAGGATAGTCTAAAACATAAAGCTGAAATACATGATAAACTAAGTCATTGAGGATGTTCATTGCTGTAAGTAAAGCAGATGATCTGTGATTATTGCTGTGGCTATAGAGGGAAAAGACAACAGAGAAAAATCTAGCAACATGTTTTGTTTTTAGAAACGATCAAAGAGAGCTTTCCATTTCCCTGATTGAAAGGTTCTTTGAAATCAGCTAGAATAATTAGCAAGCACTAAAAAACTCTTTGGAGCAGCTCATCTTGAACCACATACATCAGATAAAAAGATAGCTACATGTAATTCTACAGGATTTCATGTTCATGAGGGGATATTCTTGCTTGACAAACTTCATTTCCTTTTACAAGAAGGTAACCCACCTAGTTAATCAAGGGAAGCCAGTTGATGGAATCTTTCTGGATTTCAGTATAACTTTCAATACTGTTTCTCATATGATCAAAATGTCCAGCCCACAGCTGGATAAACACATCATGAGATATGTGAGCAACTGGGCATGGGTCAGGCACACAGTGTTACAGTGAATGGGGTGACATCAGACTGCCACCTGCTCATTACTGGTGTTTGCCAGGGCTCCATCTTAGGTGCGGTGCTCTTCAACATCTTCATTTATGTCTTGGATGCAGAGCTCAAAGGCATATGGAGTAAGTTTGCTATCAACACTGAATTGGGAGAAGCTGTTGACTCCGTTGAAGGGAGGGAGGCCTTGCAGAGAGACCTCAACAAATTAGAGCACTGGGCAATCACCAGCCATATGAAGTTCAACAAGAGAAAGTGACAGCTTCTGCACCTGGGATGGGGCAACCCTGAATCTACGGACAGACTGGAGAATGCGAGGCTGGAGAGCAGTGCTGCAGAAAGTCACCTGAGGGTCCTGGTCGATGGTGAGCTGAACATGAGCCAGCAGCGCCCTGGCAGCCAGGGGCATCAGGCACAGCATCGCCAGCTGGGCAAGGGAGCTTGAGTTGAAATTTCTCAAGGTCTCTTTGCAGGATCTTTCTGCACTTAGGGGAGTTGAAAGCTCTTCCCAATTTCATTTCATCTTCAAACTTGCTAAACATTCCTTTGAGCCCTGAAGAAACACAGTAGTGACCAGACACAAGTCTGATGTCACTCCATTCTCTATGACCCTTTCTGCCTGACCTCTGAGCCAGTTTCTCACCCATCACGTAACACTGTTATCCAGCTGTATACTGGATGTTTTGTCCTAAAGGATTCTGTGTGAGACAGTATCAAAGGCTTTGCTGAAGTCCAAAGAGGACTGCATCAACTGGTTTTCCAAGATCAGCTATGTGGATTACCCTGTTTCCTCGGTTTAAGATAATTTAAGAGGTAGACACTCTTAAATGAGTCACTCCCCCTTACACTATTAACCAATTTGATTGTGAAATGCGGCTTCAGACCATGTTGCTATTTTTGCAAGTACAGGCAATTAAAAAACAAGTGGCAAACCAAGCGGCCAGGGCAGCAAAAGCCCCGCAGCAGAAGAGAGTGAGCTGCCTGGGAGAGCTGACTCTAAAAGTGACCATGATGTCTTCCCCCACCCAGTTCCATTTTCTGTCTGCAGAGACAGTAAAAAGTTTAGGCACAGATAGATATGGAATACAATAATATTTCAGGTTACCCGTGACAGCTGTTGTAGAAGGAAATCAGGGTGAACAAGCAAGACTTCCCCCACGTGAAGTGCTGGCTGTGACCAATGACTGTGTGTTTTGCAAGACTTTCCAGAATAATCTTCGGTATTGTTTTACTGGGCACTGAAGTGAGACAGACTGTCCTGTAGTTTACGGGTTCCTCATTCTTGACCTTCTTGAAAATTGGGACAACATTAGACAGCTTCCAAGCAGCTGGGACCTCTCCAGAATCCCAAGATTGCTAAAAAATCATTGAGAGAAGCTTTGTGATGACAACTGTTAGCTTCTTGAGGATTCTAGGAGGAATATCAGATAGGCAATTCTTCATTTGCTATAGCTTTGAGGTTTGTCTGGGTCTATGACCACCGTATTAGCTCTGCTTAATACAGTGTGCTAAAAACAAATGTGTTCAGGAAGAAAACATGTAGGTTATCACAAACTTGTAATTCTTGACTTAAGTAATTATTGAATGTAAGCAAGCTGTAAAACAGTGAATTACTGGATTTTGTTGTTTGGGTACGTCATAGAAGAAACAAGAGTTGAATGGAGGACTTACATTAAACTATTAAGGAAAAATCTCTTTTAGCAATCATAAAGAGTACGCATCAATAAGAGAGCAAAGAGCACACAGTAGGAAACATGTTTTTAAAAATACAGTCTGAAAAATACTGTAGAGAACTGTAAAATAATACAGGTGTGCCACCTAGACAGATTTGTTGTGCGATTTAACTATTGTTTAGAGACACTGGAAAACATTGCTCTGAATCTGTTTGGGCTGGTGTTTGCAATTAAACAAGATGATTTTTGTCAAGGGAGCAGTTAAGTGTATTGCATGTTGTTATTATGGTGAAACTCTGTAAGCCCGCTCTAGAAGATTTTTGTATGGTACATCTCTGTTCCAAAAAAATGGGTGTGAAATTCCGACAGAAAATTCTTCATGAAAACTACCTCAGCACTTGTGAACTATAAGTAAACACATTTTAAATATTTTGTTTTTTTAAAAGCTTGGACATTTCTTTCTAAAAATATGGGAACATCAGTCTGTGCCCCAAGTATATGTTTCCTGGAGGATAAATTGGATCATCAGCCACAGACCTCACTAAACATCTCAACAACAGCTGATGAAAGCATCAGAGATGAAGGGGCTGAGATAGACCTCACAAAAGGACTGCCTTCTCCTGCTCAGGGAGCTGCTTTTAAAATAAGCTTCTTGCTGTGTGCCCTGGCTAAGCTGGAATCTCTGGAGCTCACTCTCAGTGTCCTGAGAGTCACATTTCACCATGTTGTTAAAACAGTTTAACAGTTTTAAACAGCACAGACAGTTTTCCTAGGGAAGCAATAGTTTTAGTAACTTAATGATGTGATTTTAAAGTTTGCTTTCTTTATGTAAAATAAAGGTAGTTGTAATTACTTGCCTTGTCTTATTTCAGAGTTGATTCCAGTTCTGATTGACAACATACAATCTCAAAAACTTAGATGGGATGCAGAGGCTGGCAAAGTACTTACAGAGTACTTATCCTCCAAGCAAGACCAAAAATTTAGATTGAAGTAATTGCTGTTAGTGAAATTCAGGCCTTTCCTTTTGTAGAGAAAGAAAATATAGAGACCTCTTATAATAGTTAATGATACAATTTCCTTCATTATAATGTGACATGCTTAGTGTAATTTCTCTTATTAAAATATGTGTATGCTAAAAAGGACTCTTAATTATTTATTTATTATCAGACTAAAAATGTCACTTTTAGGCATCTGTTTATACATACTACAACTGATTTTTTATTTGTCTTTTTATAGTTTGTGAAGCAGATACACAGGACAAATGTTTGTGAAGAAAGATCATGAAACATCAGTAGTATTTTTCAATATCTGCTAGATGAAACAGATAATGTGGATGTCAGCATGGAAGTCTACTATAGACCGCTTGCCAGGACAATGATGCCATTGAGTTACTCCTGGAGGAACTAAGGGACACTTCCAAGTCAACTGCCCTTGTCCTTATGGGGGACTTCAACTTGACAGAAATTAACTGGGAGCATCACAGCTGGTACAACCCAGGTCAGAACGTTCCTAAAAAGACTGGATGACAACTTTATGGAACAGGACCTAAGGGAGCAGACTCAGAAAGATGCCCTTATTGATCTGTGGCTTGTCAGAGTAGATGTCGTGAACAAAGTGGAGATTGGCCACAGTGACCATGAAACGACCAAGTTTGAAATCTCTGTTGACAGAAGGAAAAGTGTCAGCTAAACCTCAGCTCTGGACATTAAGAAAGCAAACTTCAGGCTGCTCAGGGAATTAGCAAGCAAGGTCTCCCAGGAAAATGATTTTGCAGGTGCTGGGGTCCATCGGTGTTGTCACCTTTTAAACATCACCTCCAAAGGGCATAGGAACAGCAATTCCCAAATGTCAGAAGTCAAGAAGGTAGGGCAGAAGGCTGGCTTGGCTGAATAGGAATCTTCTCTTGGAAATAAGGCAAAGAAAGAAAGTGTATGCCCAGTGGAAGCAAGGTCAGGTTACATAGGAGGAATACAGAGATGCTGTTGCCACTCTAGGAAGAAAATTTGTGCAGCCAAAGATCAGCTGGAGCTAAAGCCTGCCAGAACTGTGAGGGACAATAAAAGGAGTTTTTCAAATATATGAACTGCAGTAGGCAGTGATAAAATAACATTGGCCCATTACAGGATGAGGATGGCCACCTCATAAACAGGGACAGGGACAAGGCACGGATGTTTAATGCATTCTTTGCCTCCATCTTCAGCACTTGTTACAGACCAAGGGGGTCTCAGTGCCCTGGGCTGGAGGACCACGACTGTGAGAATGAACAGCTTCCAACTGACCCTGGAATTGTCTGGGATCTGCTGCTACACCTGGACTCCTATAAATCTATGGGGCTTCATGGGATTCACCCAAGGATCCTCAAAGAGGTGGCTGATGTCATTGTAAAACCCCTCAACGATTTTTGAGTGGTCTTGGGATTATGGAGAGATCCCAGCTGACTGCAAGCTGGTGAACATTGCCCTGATTTCCAAGAAGGGCAAGAAGGAGGACCCCAAAAATTACAGGTGTGTCAGTCTCACTTCAGTGCCTGGTAGAGCTACAGAGAAAATCATTGTGGGAAGTACTGAAATATATCTGAATTAAAATGTAGTCATGTTGTTGCACTTATGTATTAGAAATATTTGGACTGTGAAGCTTCGTGTCAGATGGAACTGTGTTCCTACCATGTGAGTGATCTGAAACCAAGCTTCTGTATTCCTGTGCTCATCATGCTTGTCATTCACATAGGGCATCTATGCTGTGAACACATGATCAATAGGAAAATAGCACAATGATTTGATGTGTAATCATGACTTCCCACAGAATTTTAAATAAGGGAATGCTAGGCAACGAGAGATCTGTAAAACTTGGATTTGTCTTCATGGATAATCATTTTATGACCCTCCTCCATCTGATTTTCTCAGAAAAGATATAATTACTACGAGCTTCACACACAGCTAGGCAGTGTGAAAAACTGTGAAAGAATATCATTAAAAGAGGAAAGGGATAAATGCATGCAAGGTAAGATAAATTAATTTTCCTTTTTTTCTCCACTAAAGCATGAGGCTGTCTCAAGCTAACACTGGTATCATCTATTCATTAAACTATAGTTAGTCTGAGATCTTGTTAGATTTATAAATGTCGGGCTAAAATTTCAAACGATGTAAGAAATATTTTCATGAGAAGAATCCCAGCTACTTAAATGGAGAGCCCAAAGAGACAGCCAAGCCTCAAGGGTATATGTCTTTGCCATGTTCTGGCTCTTGAGGCAGCACAAAATCACACCATTTGGTTTCAGAAGGGAAGATCAGGTACATGGGATGGAAAACAGCAGCGTTCCATGACATTAGATCACAGATACAGACGACTGAGGCACCCATCCTCAGGGTTTGTTGCAGTGATAAGTCATCTTACAGGTAGTTTCAGAATTCAATTAAAAGCTTTGTTTTAAAAAACTACTAGCATTTAATTTTTCTAGAATCATAGAACAGTTTGGCTTACATTTTCAGTTCTGTGATTGTTAAAGAAGAAACCAGCTATCTTAAGACAATTATTCATTGACATGTCAGTTATCACATCTAGCAGCCCTCATAGTTATTGCATTATATTTAATAATTTGTAATAATTTGTGCTTGTAGTTGCCAGTTAGCTTCTTTTGAGATAAGACAGTGAGAGCAAAATTAGACTTTTGATCTACAAATAATCTCTTGAGATCTTAATTGATAGAGTTTGTGCTTTCTTAAAAAAAAAAAACACAAAAAATTCCATTGCCAAACAAAAAAGAAAAATTGCATACACAAAAACTTCAAACACACAAACCAACCTTCAAAAAATCCCCAAAAAACCCAACACAAATTAAATCATCTTACTATGACATGTAAACTAGAATTTATATAAGTCTAACACACTTTCACTTCTTTCCCAGGCACAGAAAATAGTTAAGTCTGGCCCAGTTATGGCAAAATTCCTACTTAAGTATCTAGTGAAAGACCTTGCACTGCTTTCTACTGTTTGAAAGGATGACCCAGATAATACAAAATTTCACACAGCTTCCACTCTCCATAATTCATTAACCATAATTCAGAGAATATGCAGTGCATACAAATGGGAGAAAAATGAAACATTGTGTCAAAAAATAATGTAAACTAGATAACTTAATGCAATAATATTTTGTGTTAATATCTTCATATAATTTGTCAAAATCACTAGCAAAGCCAGAAGCTGTAGGAAAATGTGCAGATTTTTTGTGAATCTAAATTCAGATCACCAACTATATTTTAAAATACGTGTTCATTCAGACATTTGCATCAGACACACTAGGTGTGCCCAGTGAAGCAACAAATATCAATTGCAGCTGTGATTTCATCATCCTGATTCAGAGAGATTTTAAGCACTTGTTTGGTCACTTTGACTGCAAGAAGGAGATTTTGGAATTAAACCTAGGAAGATTAACTACCCAATTCAAGTCTGATCCTTATTCCATCCTCACTGGCATCTTTCTTTCAAGAACAAAATCAAAGTTTATTCAGTTACTTCTTCAAGCTGCTGAAGTGTGTCAAGACATCATTTCCCAGGTAGAGAAGCTGGCTCTCAAAGCACGTCACGTAGATGCACATGGACCCAGGAGCTGGGCCTGGAGAACGTCACAACAATGGACAGGCGGATCAGGCTGCCAAGATTAAAGTGTCTCAAGTGGATCCAGACTGGCAAAAAAAAGGGTGAATCCCTTCTAGTTGGTGGGCCTATGACACCTCAGGTCACCAGGGAAAAGATGCAACATACACATGGGCTTGTGATCAAAGGATGGACATAACTACAGACACTGTTTCCCTGGTTATTCATATCTGTGAAAATTGTTGCAATTAAGCATGCCAAGCAAGTAAATTCTCTTTGGTATGGGGGGCAATGGTTGAAATATAAATATGGGGAGGTCTGGCTGATTGACTATAATCATGCTTCTGCAAACCTATCAAGGCAAGCTCTATGTGTTGACAGTGGTGTAAAGAACCACTGGATGGCTGGAGATGTACCCTGTGCCTCACGCCACTGCCTGGAACACCATCTTGAGCCTTGCAAAGCAAGCCCTGCGGTGACATGGCACCCCAGAAAGAACTGAGAGAGACAACAGGACTCATTTTAAAAAATAGCCTCATAGACCCCTGGGGCAGAGAGCACTGTATTGAGGGGGTGTTGTATTCCTTATCATGAACCAGCCGCTGGGAAAATTGAGTGGGACAATGAAACATTAAAAACCACATTCACACATTAGGATCTATATTTAGTGAAAGCCGTCTGGTTAGGAGGTTGTTTCCGCCTTATCCTGGTCTTTGGAAAAGACAAGCTGTTTCCTTTAAGAGGCGCAGGCTGTAAGTGTTATTAACCCATGGAAAGGGGTGAACATTGTTGCTGCTGCTGCTGTTGTTGTTGCTGTTGCTGCCACCCCAATGCCACCCCAGGGAAAGGCATCCTCTGCCTCGGGACAGCTGGTGCCAGCGCTTGTCAGCAGTGACTCCTGTCCAGACCAAGCAGCTTCAGGAGTCATTTTTATCTTTGCCTCAAGCTGCTCAGGGCCTTGGTTGGTGAACACACATCTTTTTGGGGCACAAATCCCTTTCAATTTTTGTGCTTTTAATATAGTTATGGTTACTGCTAATTTTTCTTGTTTCATTGCTGCTTTGGTTTATCAAGTAAATGGTTCTTACCTCAGCTCATAATCTTTGCTCGTAGTCTCCTTCTCACCAGGAGGGGATGGGTGTAGAGAGCAGTTTAAGTGGGGTTTAATTTTACAGATAGTTTTTTTCCGCCAGCACAAATGCAAACAAATAGATTTTTCTTTGCAATTAATGAAAGGTTTTAGTGTCTTCTTAACATATGGAATAAAACCTTCATAAGCACCAGCAAACTCATATAACATTTAAATACTAAAATTTATGCACTATGGTCTTTTCTGGGCAAGGTTTCTATAACCTTAATCTATCTGGCTTTCTCCCTTTTGTTCTCCTTCATCAAGGAGTTGTTATTTCTTAGACCTGTGAAAGAAAAAGGGAATAAATTTGTGGACAAAAAGCATTTTATCAATTTTGTGTGGTGCAGATGTCCCATTTTGCATTCTGGCAAGTTCCTATTCGTTTTATTATTTCATTGTTCAACTGATGTTTGTTGGAGACAAAGATGAAATCGGTAAAGAATAGGCATAGAAGAAGAGGTTTCGAGAAGTTATCTGATCTGTTCCCAACTATACTTAAGCAATCCCTGACAGATTTTCTTTTACCCTGTAGTACAGATTGTCATTAATGTGACTGTTTCAAAGTGACCTCTCTGAAAAATGTATAGACTGGAACAAGAGGGTTGTCATACACAGGTCTCTGTGGCAACACAAAAAAAAGCATCTTTAGGTTTGAGAATGACAGCCCTCTGGATACCACGAAAATATGTAATATGGTCATGCTAGAGCTAATTCGTTCACCCTGTAAGAAATTAATGTAATGTCATGATCACTTTTATTGCAACTGAGAATAGGAAATGCTCTATAGCAAGAAGGAGGCATCAATTCACATAGAACTTGTGATCTCTATGCCATACCAAATCTAAACTGGTGATTAGAACCACAAAACGCAAGTAAGGAAGGGAGCAGGAGCGGGGGAACAACCTCCTCAGCATGTGTGTTTCCTGGTCAGACATTTTTCCACAGACTCTTTTTCTTCCCACAAGAGAGAGCAGTCAGGTTATTGATGAGTCACTGTGCTGTCAGAAAATGTATTTCATGTTAGATGACTAGTGTTTTTCTCTATTTTCAGTACTGATGAGAATATGGGATTTATCAGACTCAAACCCAGCTATACTTTTTTGTATGTATATACTTTAATGTTCTCTGCATTTTTGATGCAATAGCAGCAGAGATCAACCTTGAGGGTTTTGTTCCTTGACCCTCATGAAAATCAACAGGTAATTCAGGGTAATCATATCAGAAAACACTCACATAGTTGTTGCCTTTCACATGTCTGAAAAATGTTATTGAACTTCTTTTTTAGAAAGTATCATTCATTTATACCATATTTCTTCCCCTTACTGAACCACAGTGCTTCGTACAAATGCTATCACAGGAGGAGAATATCCATTAGCTGTGTTTACTATGACTCTCGAAGAGTTTTCAGAGCATCCCTCAAACCTGATGTTTAGATCTAAAATTCTCAGCATGTTCAGCAGAATGTTCACAACACAGCTATCTGTTTTTAGAATAAGTGTCTCTCCCTATTCCAGTTAATTGAAAGCAATTCTCAATCACCCTCCTGTGTTTAAAGTATGTGGATTAAGTTATAGTGGTAGAAAAGTATCAGGGTTTTAAAGACTTATAAACAACATAGTTGTTTGAACAGTTGACAAATAAATTCAAGCTCCCCAGGATCCTCTTGTTTAGGATTTTCCCAATTAGGCATTTTATTTGATCTCTGGGTCTGGGTGAGCCACAATTCTAAGGAATTGAAGAAGAGATTAATGGACTGGATACAATGGCTAATTCCTCTCCAGAGTTTTGTTCATTGCTTGTCTTTGCTAATTTAATATCATTATATTCAAAGTCAAATAAATCAAAATGAGAATTAGGCTTAGTGCAACTAGTCTTTGAAGGGAGTTTATGACTTCCAGATCATAAGAATTTTTACAATTCTAAATAAAATCTTTACAGTTTTTCTTACGGGATGTTGCAAAGACAGGCTTTAAAGAAAGCTTTTGTAAGAAAACAGAACGTTGTGATTTTACATGTTAGACAGACATGTACAACCACATCGAGACAGAGACACTTGAAAAAGAAAAGTGACAGCTGAGGGCCTAAAATATTAAGCATTCAAAAAGTGTTTGGGAAGCTGCAGCACCAGGAATATATTTGAAGAAAAGCCAGTGTAATGTAGGACACAGATAAAGGTGAAAATAGTTTTGTGGTTTGTTTGTTTTTTTCTCCTTTAATGACTGCACTTGAATGTGAAATTAAGCACAGCAGGTAGGAAGCTACTGCAGGGATTTTAAAAGGTATCGCACATCTGTATGCTAACAGACTTCGGTTTTCACCCATAGAGATGTGGACCCCACAGTGTTTACAGTCACAAATGGGAATTGTGTATTTCTTGCAAGTATACTGTGTCCTGTTGACCCACTATTCAGAGCAGATAACTTCTATCTGTTTATTGCACTTGTCTTTGTTTTAAGAAACAAGTTGTTTTACTGGAAACATGCATTTTACACAAGTACTCTTCCAAGACAGACTATTTTTCATTTCTGTGATTTTATGTGTCTGGACAGGTAAGATTTATATTCTGTGGGACAGGTCTTCAGATGTATAAATAAGCCTAACTCTACCAAAATTGGACATATATAATGGATTTGCTGTCATTGCAAAAAGGCTTTTTCTTTCTCCCATTCTGACATGGTACCCAGCTGAGCTACAATACGTGTGGTACATGTGGTCCAACTGTTTGCAAATAAAGTAGCCCAAATGTCCATCCTAAGGCAGCTTTCTTAGAATTCTGCAACTTATGACTAGATCAGAAAGGCTATGATCCTTTCACAAAATGAAAGTATTAGGGGGATTTTTGTTCTCCTGTTTTTAAAACAACCACATTTTACCACTCCTGCTGTGTTCAAAAATGTCCTCTTTATATTTTGGGTAACTTACAAGTGTACGCAAATCTTACTGTTAGTATTGAATGACCTTAGTCTAAGAAATTTGCTTCTTCATCAAACACATGGTATTTGATGAGGAGCATTTGCATATTCAGTTCACATCACCAAAGCATAAACTGGTCAAAGCAGAAAAATTTCAAAAACAGGAACAAAACCAAAAACTAACAAACAAAAAACTCCCAAACAAACAAAAAGAGAGACAGAGAAAATAAAAAGTATGAGAGAAAATAGGTAATAAAGCAGTCCCAAATACATTGCATTCCTTTTGGGACCACAAACAAGCTACAGGACAGCTCAAGTTCTGTGTTCTGGTGCTCCCAGACACCAAGCAGGATACAACAGGAAGTCATGACCACTTTTTTCTGAAAGTCTTCCCCATCTCATAAAGCCCACAGGACAGAATTAGCTAGCCTGTAGGTAGTCATACACAATTTGTAGATGTACAACTTCAGTAAAGCTGGACCATGTAGTAGGAGTGCAAATGTAATTCTTTCAGCTTCATCTCTGGGGAAGTGTGTAGCAACAGTTTAGTCCAAACCGTCACAAACAGCACAGCATCACCAACCCAGGAGATTTTCTATTTTTTTCCAGGTATGATAGGAGAAATCTCTAAGGCCACGACTTCACTGGTCAATGCTTGTATCTGGGCTTATTTTCCCAACACCAGTGAAGCAGTGGGCAACGTTAATGAGCTCACTGTGCTGCAAGATTGTGTTTCCCAAGAGCTGAAGAATGCAGTTCACATGGTTCTGTAAATCCCATTGGGAGTTATGAATCACTGTCATTTTAGGTGTCTGTTGCATTTGGAAGGTAAGTTATAATCTCCATGTTTGTTGAAAGGTCTGAAGAACAGGAGTTGCTGGAGAAGTGGGCCCTTAGTAGCTCTTCAGTGTTCTAACCATTGCATCAAGACTCTTCTATCTTTACTTTCAGATGGCTGATAGATGTAACTGAGGCTTTGCTCATAGCATTGTGGAGATTCTTCTGCAAGGGATGGTCATGCCTGCTACACAAGACATTGCTCATGGACTTGAGGAAAAATTATACTTTTTCTTTAGAAATCCTCTTCCTTCTCAGGAAGCTCATGGCAATCCTTGAAAGATGAGAACTATCCCCAAGTCAATCAGCTCTCCACAGCAGAGTCCCAACTAGTTTGTCACCCCTATTTCTGAGCTTCTCTATCACTCTGCTTCTTACAAGGAAGGGCAAGACACAAATCTAGACCTTATAAACCAGCCCCTTCCAGTCCTGTACACTTCAACAGGAAAAACTTATTTGTTTTAACAGGAGGAAAAAATTCATCCTAGCACACCAAGCAGTTGTGTCCTTGCAGGTGGGGTCCTGTGTCTCTGTGCAATTGAAGGAAGTTGAGAACAAATTCCCATGTTTCACAGGCTTATTTTGTGAATTAAGTGGCACCACTCATAGTAAAGAAAACTCAAACAAGCAAACAAACAAACAAGACTGGAAAACCCCCAAAGATTTTGCTTTGCTGAAACAGTGCACTCTGCTGGGCACACTGTTGGTCCATTGTCTCTGTCAGATGTTATTGGCAAAGCCAGTAGTTAAGGATTTGAGCAATATAGTAAACCTATCCTCTGTTAGGGTTTTAAATTTTTAATAAAGTTCAATTGCCACATTTTTCAGCATCTCAGGTCAGCAGTAATGTTGTTGGAATAACAGATCAAATACATCTTCTTGGGAAAAATTTCCAGAGTGTATCTCTGGAAAATGTTATGGAAAATGTAATGAGAATTTTGCAGTCCTGTCAGTTAACAGGTCCAATTTGGAGACCAATTTTTAACACTACAGAAGGCATCATATATAGTTACCAGTGTGATCCTGAAAATAGACTGAATTCAAACATATTCATAAAAATACTTTCAAAGTCATATAATAATAACTATAACCAAACTTAATACTTCAAAACTGTTTAAGTTAATATTTTCTTGTTTACTTTTACAGAGCTAAAGCAAAAGAAAATAAAATCAAACTTATACACAAAAAAAGATAATGGTCTTATGACCATTATGCAAGTGATCCCTGTTTGTGGCAGAATTTGTAACACTTTCTGAAGTCCTGAGATGCTGTATTTAAACTGTGGTGCTTCCTGCTGGCTTTTGTCAGCACTGCTTACATCTTTGAATATCATTTTGACTCAACACAATACTGTTGTAACTCATATATTTCTCAGCATATTTAAACAGACAGACAGACCCAAACCAACAAAGGCAGATGTCAGGATTGTTGAAAGAAATTCTGGCATTTAGACCAGATATTTGAAAATAGTCTCATATTCAGTTTCTACAAAGAGACGAGTACTCCCGGGATTAAGTCCCTATGGTGACATCATCAGTACGCCTCCAGATTTCACTCCTTTGCTGCTTTACATTCTCTTTTGTAAGTCTAGAGAGACTAAAAACTTCAACACCACAAATCATATGAGATCCTATTCATCTTAAGCAGCACTTTTAAATAATCCACTTTTTATATTTTTTGCCAGTACTGTTTGATGCCCAAAAATATTTACTTGAAGTTAAAACATTATCAGATACCTACTGTTCCTCTGTAGTACCTCAGGGGGAATTCAAAACCAGACAGCTTAGATCTCTGCACTTCAAAGAATTTCCCCTGAAACCTTGTTTACAGCATAAGCAGAAAAACAAGGTCCCTTTCACCTTTTGTACTACAGTTAAACACATTAAAGCACAACACTCCACTAAATAATTCTTCCACAATATACAGACAAACTCCACCATCGTCTAAAACTGGCCAATTGATTTCATTTTAGCATGTTAATTTACCACTGCAGAAACCTAATACTGGAGAGACAAGAATGTTTTACAGTAATTTCTACCCCATCCCCTGCTGTTACATTATTTCACAGCTTCACAGAACTCTAATGTAAGATACAGTGAATTCTGCATTGCTTTAAAAAATTACATCTAAATAGAAATTTTAAGAATTTCCTACCTTACCCTCATGACTTGAATATCCCAAAGAGATTTATAGCAGGTAAGAAACCTTTTATTTGTCACATCTTTTTTTTAAAATTTTTCTTTCTTTTATTGTAGTAAAAGTTATGGCTGAGTTAAACATACCCTAATTACGGTCCAATATCTTTAACCAGAAAATGAGAGGTGCATTCATAAATGTATGTACTGTGCACTCACACCAAGCATGCAAACTCTCCAAAAGTCAACTATAGTTGTAACTATTTGTAGTGAGTTGACCTCGGGTGGCTTTCAGACCTCCACCCAGGTGTTTTCTCACTCACCCTCCTCAACACTAAAGAGACACTAGGATGAACAAGTTCATTGGTTGAGATAAAGGCAATTTAATAACAAAAGCAAAAGCCACACATGGAATTTAAGCAAAACCAGGAAATGTACTCTCAACTTACCATCATCAGGTAGATTTCCAGCCAATTCCCAGGCAGCATGGCCTCATCATGCGTTGGAGTTTCTTGGAATGACAAACATTAACTCATGATGTTTCCCTTCTTCCTTCCTCCCAGCTTTTATTGCTGAGCATGATGTCATATGGTAGGGGATTACCTTTGGTCAGCTGAGGTTCCTCCCAGACTCCTGCCCAGCCCCAAGCCTTCTGGCCTGGTGGGGAACAGAGGGGTGTTTGGTGATCCAGCCCTGATGTTGTGTGAGCACTGTGCAGCAACAGTTAAAACACCAGTGTGTTATCAGCACTATTCTGGCCACCAATATAAAACACAGAACTATATGGGCCACTTTTTCACACCTATTTTCCCAATTGCAAGTACAAAGATAATTTTAATGAACCACTTTGTGTTAGTAGTGTTTAATGTCTTCATACAGTATACTTAACTTTAAATGGCAAAAAAAAAACCTTTGAAAACCCCATTACATTAAATATTTCTGATTTTTAAAATAATTTTATACTTGACCCATCTCTAAAAACAATTTGTCTTCTACCAAGATGGCTATCTCTTGAATTTATCTGTTTTCATTATTTTGCAGGAATAATATTTTCACACCTATGAAACCCAGTGGCTCACTCTTACAACACACATGAAAAACTTTGAAGTTAGGACAAATCTGTAACATTCTCAGTGTTATCCAAAATATTATTTAAAAGTCAGTTTCTACTCATATCAACATAAAGAGAACAGTAAAATGGAAATTAATGTACACTATTAAGCAAAAGAAAATGTAGCATATGTAAAACACATCATTCATTTATGGCAGATGGCAGAACTTGAATCCTTTCACCGATGTTTACAAATTCTTATGGAGGTCCCTGTCAAGTAAATAATCTCATAAATCATCTCTTATTACTCTTCTAACGGAAAAAAAAAAAAAATAAGGATATGTCTCCACCTTAATTTTTTTTGGATTATACATTTATATATATATATCTAATCTAATGTAATCAAGCATTTGTGGTCAGTTATTTGTTCAGCATTCCTAGAGGATTCTCATTTTAGAATGACTTGTTAAACTCATCACTGAGAAAATCTATCCTACTTTTCAAGTATATTATTTAATATGATCTCCAAACTATATTTCAATCCAAACTTCATATTTAAAAGTAACTTCTTTAACATCTGTTTGCAATACTCAATTTTTTTCTTTAACCATTCCGTGTAAGATGCGCTTTAAGATTTCTTTGAACACGTTTAATTCTCTCCCTCTATTCTCTTGTTTTGTTGAATTTTTTTTGAGATTTCATTTTGTTGGGGTTTTTTTGTTTGGTTTCTTTATTTTGTTTTGTGTTTTATAGTTATTGTTGTTTGGTTATTTGTTTGTGGGGTTTTTTTTAATTATAATTTTCAGCCATAAATTCTGTTTTTATACCTTCAGTTATATGCTAGGGGAACTATCAACAGGAATAATGGTTTCTTTGTCTAATTTAAATCACAAGGGAGGAAGGAAAGAAAATAAAAAAGATCTTTTCATTCTCAGATTAATTCATGAGAAGACAGCAGGCTGTTCTTGTCAGTTAGGAAGATCATCCCCACTAAAGAACAATATCAGTATTTAGTTTTGGTGAGTTGGGGGACACACCATGTATTTCACTCTTGGTGAAATCAATTGAATGTCACATGCCACAGCTCAGGGTCTGTGTCCCACAGCTTCTGAATTGATGACAATGAAAGACGTTTTGCACTTGGAAGAGCTGACACAGATTTGTAACTGAAGTTCTCACAAATGAGAAGCAAACAGGGGTTAATGTCTTGACCTCATGCATTCATCTGTGCTCTCAAACCAAAGAGGGTCTTTTCACCCACTTTGCAGCTATGAACTGCTGCTAATCTTTGATGAAACAGTGACATTTTACCAATCTCAATAACAACTGATAAGTGCCTCCTGTTGACATTAGTACTGTGTTTTAATGAACAAATAAATGGCTTATGTACCATTCTTGGCAAGAAACCCCATTCACTGAGGCAGAGCACCAGCTCTCCCAGTGTTACTTGGGCTAATTGAGTCATTGGATGAAGTTAAATCACACTATCCCCAGTGGGATGTATGTTTCCCAGTAATCAATAGCTCAACAAGATCCACATGGCAGGTAATTAAGTGGAAAGTAATTAATACCAATCAAATGTTTCATTAAGTTTGCCATTCCTTCACTCAGAAGTCCCAGTGTACCGTAAATAAGGCTCTGAAGAAAGGAATAAATACACTCTGTTTTCTAACAAGCTAAATATTAGTGCTAAATTCTTCACTGCTCTGTGCACCATTTCAAAGTAGCATCTCATACACACATACATTTACCAGGGTATTACATTCCAGAAGAGATTCTCAGCTGGCACTGTCTTAATGATTTGCCTGTTGCCTGAAAAAAAAGGTGGTGCTTCAGCTCAAAGGAATTAGATGGTTGTGGAGAGCATTTGGAGCATTCCTTTTTGTAGTAATATTTTAGCTGTCACAAAAGTGAGGCAAAATGTGTAAGAAAATAAAAAATATTTCACGTTCACTAATACAGTTGGAGAAAAACAGTCAAAACAGTTACTCACAGCTATATCAGCAGATGACCACCTCCCATTTTGCATGCCCCTGGGATTTCTTCTGTGCTCCTTGAACACACTAGAAGTGGACTTTAAAAGGATTGCTTGTAATTTTCTTTGTAGAGTAAGACACGGATTTTTTGCTGCTTTAGAAAATTTCCAGAGTGAATTCTCACCTTGTCCAATGGTCTGCAAAAGTGGAAGCTACCACAGGAAAGAAATCTTTCCCTCATCACAAGAAGCCTCACTTCATTCTCTTTTACCAGCCTTTTTAGCTGTAGAGGTTAGGCTTACCATTCTTCTCATAAATTGTTCACCTGGGTTTTTATTCCAAGTTTTCTCCTAATTCATTGTTTCCGCTCATTTGTATGTAAAGCAAGAAGTACTGAAATAGAATAATCCTAGAACCATTGTTTTAACAACAGGTACTCACTTTCCTTTCCAAGGCCAGGAACATTGGCAGAATGTTTACTTAGTGCTATTCAAGGGACATAGTTAGGCCTGTCACAAGATGTTTGTAGAACTCAGCTAACAGAGTACTCAATATCTGACATTTGTGGACACTTAACAACAGCACTTCTTTTCCTGAGTTTTGATTTTGAATGGGACATTCTCTACCTGTTGGAGGTTGGGAATT
>VZRN01002760.1:272239-301680 GCA_013397935.1 Dasyornis broadbenti | reverse complement strand
CCGGAACCTTCCCTTCCCTTTTTTTTCTCTTCTCTTTTCCCTTCCCCTCTCTTCATTACTTCCCTCCTTCCACTCTTCCTCTCTCTCTCTCTCTCTCTCATATACAGGTGGTTCTTCATGCAGTGAGTAATTCTTTGCTGAAGAGCCGTGACAGTGTGACAAAGTCACATAAATTCCATGGGAAACTGGTCAGCTTCATGAAATGAAATCCACTGAGGCCTGCTAGAAGCCAGCCCCAGCTTAGGAGCTTCTTGAGAATCCACAAATGTGTCTGGAGTCGAGGAAATCTCTCTGGGAAACAGCACTTGTCCTCATCCTGTTCTTGGTCGATTCCATGTGGGGGCAGGGGGATCTTTTGATCTGGCCAATATATGTTCTTATTTTTCCTTCCCTCCCACTAGGCCCACCCCTGGGGAATCTGTCATGGTCAGCCCTTAACAATTGCAGGATCCCTTTTGTCCTGTCACTGCAGAGCTGGATCAGGCTCCACTGGCAGCAGGCTCACCTTGGAGTCGGTTCAGCCCATGGAAGAAGAATCTGTGAGGAATCATGCAGGAGAGGGTTAAAAGAATCCTGTTGCCATTGGGAGCAGGGAGCTGAGACAGCAGAGGAGGAGGGAGAGGTTGAAACCCTGCATGACTTGACCCTTGCAAACACACTCCTGCAGTGTGTAAGAGAGTGTGTGTGTTCACTCCATCCCCTCTCTGCTCCTGCTTGCACAGGGCTGTGTAGTGAAGAGGGGCCTCTGCATCGCCTGTGCTCAGGGCTGTCTGAGAGACCTGAACTGAAATTGGATTTTGTGCTTCACTGACTGATATCAAGAAGATAAAAAAAATTCCCTTCTGTTTGAAGCAAGAGGGGTATTCCAAGGGGGTTTCAGTGAAGTGATTAAAAAAATCAACCAAATAAAAAATACCACTTAAAGTGACTTCATTGTGGATTAATGCTTGGTATTTCCTTTCTATCCATAATGAAACATTTTGGCTTTATTTTACATTATTTAGCATGTCCTAGCTTTACCTTTTCCCTTTTATTTTGTTGTTTTTTGTTTTTATTTTCCTCTCATAGGTGTATCATTAAAAGGGGAAAAAAAAAAAAAGGGAAAAACACCAGTTTGGACTTTTGGCTACCACACTTCCTCTGTGACACTGCTGAAATGGGATTTTTTAACATCCTCTCCAATCAGACAGTGTAGAAGACCACATGACAACCTGATTTTGCAGGCAGTTTCAGCCCCTCTGAAGTTTCCTCTTCTTGTTAGATGAAGTTGTAGATTACTCTAGACTGATTATGTGGAAAATCCTTTTTCACAGCTGAGAAATAGTCAGTGAGAGCCTTTTGCCTTAGAAAAAAGTATCTGTTGGCTGTGACTGCTTCAGTCTGGGCCTGCTCTGGTTCTTTGGAGTTCATCTCACCTGACTTCCAATGTCAAAATCACCCTGTGGGCCAACTACCCGTAACTCCCTTCAAAGTTAGGTGGAAGAAACATGCACTTTCAAGAGTTGCTCCCTCTGGCATATTTTGCCACTGAGCAGTAGGAAGACTGTTTAGAGGCTGTCCCTGCCAAGTAGCAGGTGAGTCCTTTCTTGCTCATGTCCTCAGTTTTAAACTTTGTTGAGGTAGATGACCCTTTCCACCCTTTATCAATTCAGCACAGTCAGACTGCAACTCCTTGTTACTGTTGCAATATAATTACCAGGCAAAACCAACTCCTTCTAAGTAGTTCTAAAATTTGTATGAGGTGTGAAGAAATGTGGAGGCTTACCTATCTTCCAGTAGGCTAATGGGAAAAGAGCCAGGAATTTCTGAGCTCTCTTCCCAGCATTGGCTGTGTGCTCTCGGCTTTTATGATCTGGGATCTCAGCCTGTGTTATGTATTTCCCCTTGATTTGCCTGACACGTCATGTACCAGATGAAGATGGTTCCTTACACAGGGGAGTTTATGCTTCCTGAATTCGCAGACTGTTCTGTCAAAAGGCTCCACAAGGATCATCTTATCTGACCTTATGTATACAGAAAATAGACTTTTCCCAGAAATTGGATTAGAGCGTCTCCTTTTGTAGATATCTAATCTTTATTTCAACATAGGAAACCCTGGTGACTTGGCAGCCTCCCTGATAAGCTTTTCCAATATTTAATTATCTTCGTAGCAGTGAGTTGGTGTCCACTTCAAAGACTGAATTAATCTAGTTCTATCTTCTACCTATCATGTCTTATTCCCATTATCAGCCTGGCTGTAGAACTTCCCCTACTTTGCCTCACTATCAGACAGCTTTTCCCTAAGTAAATACCCATATGTAGTAATCCCATTCAGCTTTCTCTTTGATGAATAAGGTTATGTTCCTAAACATAACCTTGACATGTTGACAGGTGTGCTGCTAATCTCTGGCCCTCTGTGAGTGGCCATCCTCTGGTGTGTGGCCAGCAAAATTGACCCATTACCTCTCAGCAGCCCTTGCCTTCTTTCTCCTGAGGCAGGAAAGAGTCCTTTCTTCACTTTTTATACCCAAGACCTCTGTCAGCCTCTTCTGGCACATCGTCTTGGCTGGCACTCACCCATCCCCAACTCAGTGCAGTTCAAGGCAGCCTCTAACCCTTTAAGGGTGAAATAGCTTCTGTCAGGGTATTTGTCTTCCAGGCTGACACCCTGTTGACTCTCTCTCCTTTCATGGATGTACACGTATATCAGCCCAGTACATTTCCCATCCCACAGACCTTGGAACTGCTCCTGCAAACCCTGTCTGCTTCTCAGTCCCCTTAAAGTCCTTCTTCACCTCCTTTCAGTACTTCCTTCCCAGTCCATCTTCCTGAGCCTGCCTCTGGGCTACGAACCCTTTAATCCTCCATGCCTGGACTTGCTTCTGTCTGCTTTTCCATGGCTGTCCACATTCAGCCTTCTCTGTTGAGGAAAGGTTTACAACCCCATCCCTTTACAGACATGTTTCAAGATCTGTCAAGGGGCCAATTGTGACACCATTTAATGCATGTTTTATTAATCTCATCTAAGGCAGTTGAGAAGAAAAAAAAGCAGAATACCTAGGAGGAACAGTGAGGTATGACACTGCCACAGCTGCATTTATCAGCAGAGGCTCAGGGACTGAAGTGTGATAAATGCTGATGAAGGTTTCCTGCTCTGCCATCTGACTGTTTATAGACATATGTCCAGATTGCAAGCCCCTTGATGAAATCCCTAATTAACCACTCTTGTTTTGCCAAGAACCAATGGTGCTCACCCTTCTGGTTGTCCCCTTCTCCTCTGCCAACATTGCCATGACCTAAGCCCTGTGCCAGACCATTCCTTTTCCCTGCGATTCCCCAAGACTTGTCAGATTTCCTGTTGATGGCTCTTTGGGTCATTTCTTGATGGCTCCTGGCAGTGAGTTCTCCAGGCCTATTGATCTGACAGATGCCATTACAGCAGACAATTCCCCCTTGGAGCTCTCAGCTCCCTCCACCTTGTTATGCTGCCTTCTTCCAAGCAGGGGCTAGAGAGGTCTGTCAGGGATTTCTGAGTGACTGGCTGTGATTCTGCTGAGTGCATCCAGTGATCAGCCTAGTCCTGACCTTATACTCCTTGTGTATGCATGAAATGTTTTAAAAGATGCTTCTGAACCTCAGGCCTGGAGCTCTCAGAGCCTGAGCCAGACTGCCTTGCCCCATCAAGGATCTACTGAATAAGCTGAACATCTAACTTGGTTTTAAAGCAATTTACACCCATTCTCACGTAAACTTTTCTGCCAGAAAGAAGTCAACCTGAGGCAAAGGGTGAATCTTAATTGTATCTCATTTTCTGTCCCCAGAAAATCCAGTCCTCCTTGGACAAGATAGATCAGAGGGAAAGGGCTTTTGCCTGTCGTTGGGGCAGAAAGAAAGTGGGTGATCCCCTTCATTTCTCAGCGTCATTTCCTTTAGCTCTGATGGATATGTTCATCTCTGGTGCAGTGCCATATCTTTGCATGGATGCATTTGGTGGCTACACTACTTTTCTGGACGTCTGGCTGACTCATGTCAATATAGATATTACAGAAAATTGACAGGCACCACCTGACCAAGTGGTACACAAACACTCATACAAGATCACCAGGCTTTTGCTTTGGGATTGCCCAGAGACTTCCCATGCTTTGTATTTTGCAGTGACTTGCATCCCTGATGATGCATTTCACCCTCCTTCTGGCAGCAAAGTGGTACCCACCACCATGAGGAGGTGCAGTGTCATGGTTTCCTAACAAAGCTATCTCAAGGACAGATGAAGTCTCACTATTTACGGAAAGAAGGGGTATCTAATAATTCCTTTCCTCCCCTGAAAGCATGTGACTTCTGAACATGGAGTGACAACTTGTGTCACCCTGACATCCCTTTTAGCAGTTCAGTGTGTTGGCAGCACCACTTTTGCTGCCTTAGCTGTGAAGGGGATCGATCCAGAGGCTGCTGCCGTAACCAGACCTCAATTCCCTCCCGAACCTCACTTCTACCTGTTCCAGTATAGGGAGATGCTGCCTGGGGCTAGTGGAAGCTGTCACTTGCCAGCACTCTTTACCTGGTGATGGGGCAATTTGTTACCAAGGTCACCATCATGGGGTAATTTCTGTTCTTATCTCTTTCCAACAGAGCATCCCCTTTGTTTTTTGTACATGCTCTCTGCTCCCTGTTTAACCTGCAGCATGTAGCAGGTGCCTGGGAGGAGAGCAGATCCCCCAGTTAATTTCTGCAAAGCTGATAAAAATGCTACCTGCTGCATCCCAGGCTGTGGCTGGGACTGGAAGGTGGTTAATGAGAGCACCAGCCTTCAGCAGGGGCTCAGCAGTTCACATACAGCTGGTACTCAGTGGCGTTCCCTCTCAGTCATTAATTTCGTGACCTTGTCACCACATCTGCAGGGATAAAGATGAGGAGTCACCTGCTCAGGCTGAGGTTAGGGAAAATGCAGATTAGAGGCTGGGGAGTAGATTTAGACCAGATATAAGGAAACTTTTTATTGTTATAAGGATGCTGAGGCAGTGGCACAAGTTGCCCAGAGAAACTGTGGATGGTGCCCTATCCCTGGAAATTTTCAAGGCCAGGCTGAACTGGGCTCTGAGCAACCTGGTCTAGTGGAAGGTGTCCTGCTCATGGTAGGGGGATTGGAACTGGATGACCTATAAAGACCCTTCCAAACCATTCTATCATTCTATGACTCGATACTGAGTGTAGAATTTCACAATCATTAGGGAAGATCTATCATATAGTGGATCCCCACAGCCTGTCAACTTCAGAGATTTTGTCCTTTCTTCCAACTGCTTCTGAGATTAGTTCAATCCCTGGAAAGAGCCATGCATCTTTTATTTAGGCTTTCAAACGTATCTTGAGAGTTTGAAGGAGGGAAGATGAGTAATAACAGCAAATATAACAAATTGCTCATCCCTGCTTATGCCCAGCACTGCCTTTGTAAGATGGAAGGAAAATCTCTGTTCTTGGAAAACCAAATATTTTGCTAGGAAGTGTTTGAAGCTCAGGGATCTTTGGAAATACAAGAGGTTTGGAGTCTGAACAGCCCCTCTGATCCCAGGTCTGTAGCCATCCCCATTGCTCAGGTGGTCAGGCACACAATCTTGCACTTCCCAAGCTGAGCCAAGAGCATAGTGAGGTGTGATGAAGAGAGACCCAAGCTAGTGGGACAGAAGCCAGGCAGGTCCAGCTGCAGCCAGAAAGCCTTGGCTGGGTGTCAGAGGAGCTCAGTGCCAAAGCTAATAAGCCTGCCAGGAGCCAGGACTTCCTTGCTTGGCTGAAAAACTAGGCTAATGGTGCTTGGCTGGCTCCAGAGCTCTGCTGGAAACTGCATAGCTGCTCTGCCTTGTGAAACTGCTGCTTCAGACTGGGCTACTAGCTTCTCTTCTGCAGCAGGTAATACAGGGATCTGTGGCACTGGAATGGGGACATGTCCTGACACAAGGATTGACCTGGGGATCTTCTCCTCTGCTGTGGCTTGCAGAGGGAAAATAAAGGAATCACCACCTCATTTCCATTATGCTGCTGGAGCCGTTACTGTAATTTCATTATCCCCTTGGTGACACTAGGATGGGATCCCTGCCAGCTGTGGGGCTTCCACTCTGATTTGAGATACTGGAAAAATGCGTACTTTATAGCTCTGACTTCTAGCTTCAGGAAGGGGGAAGCTGTAAGGGTGTGAGGCATTGGCACAGGTTGCTCTGAGCTGTTGTGGACGTCCCATCCCTGGATATGTTCAAGACCAGGCTGGATGAGGCACTTAGTAACCTGGCCTAATGGAAGGCATCCCTGCCAGTGTTGGAATTAGTTGATTTTTAAGGCCCCTTTCAACTCTAACCATTCTATGATTCTTTAACTCTACCGCTGCTTTTCTGGGGTGCTGAAACCCAGCAAACTGTAATTGCAGAGTCACCTCAGAAAAGCACTACTTTTCCCTCAAAACAGTGAACCCCAAACCCATTGTGAGCTTGATAGTGTTCATTCCCAGAACAGCACCTCTGTCCCCGGCATCACCCAGTGTCTTCACTTTTTCTGCGGAGCAGAGACTGGCCTGCTTACATGTGAATGCAGATTTCTTGTTCTGAGGAGAAAAAGTAGAGACAAGAATATTCTTATGCGGAATGTTTCAGGCTGAAATTTGTCTCTGTGGTGAATTCAAACCCAGCTGTGAAATAACTTCCAAAGGCAGAAGCCCACTGGGCTTGGCAAAAGGCTTGACACACCATTAGGGCAGTCTTAGGATAAATAGATATGGACTTGATGGAGTCATTGTGGGCTCCTAAAATGACCAGGGAAAAAGGACAATGTTGTGACGAGTTTTGGGGAAAGCCAACTGAAACATAGTCTTAATTGTCTCATATTTTCTGTGGCAATATCCTTTTTGGATACTGTTTGCAAGATCCCTGGGGCAGGATTATTTCCAATTTAGGCATGGAGGGGTGTTTACCTAGGGAGGCTGAGGATGCTGCCACAGGACATTTAACAAACAATGGTAAAAATAGCTTTGTGACATGATTGCCACCAGGGATTATCCAGGCATTTCTCACGGGATATCATAGGTAAATGTTCCATGCCCTCCCCCTTTCCTGTTTATTCAAGAGGATTTTCACCTCCGCAGTCTCTGGGATGCAGGTCCCAGATGGCACTCTGACAAACAGGCAGCTGTTGGGTGGGGGGTTTTTTGAAGGCAAACAATCACTTCATTAAAAATTTAAATGAGGAAAATTCTGTGAATGAATACTTCTGGTGAAAACGAAGAATTTTTACACCAGTGATTAGGATTAGGAGCAAAACAGGGGAAAACCTTGCCCCTTGTGTTCCTACAAAGGAGACTGCAGGGAAGGACCAAACTGGAAGCTGTTCTCCTCGGTGAATCTCACAGAAAAAGCTACACCCTCTTCAGGAGTTTCTTACCTTTGACAGAGACAGCAGATTAACAGGTCTGAGAATTACCACAGGCCTAAGGATGACCCTTGTGGTCAATGGAGAACTCCCAATGCAGGTGACAGGTCTGGTGGTGCAGAGCTTGTCTTTGAGTCCATTGCCTAACCTAACAGTCCAGCAGTCCCACGTACATTTATCCTCCAGCAGACCAACCAGGGCCAAGGTTTAGGTTATAAGTAGGCAAGATGCTCAGAGGTACTTGGGAGCCTTGGGTACACCTGTTTTGAATCGAAGATGGGTGCAGACATCACTCATAGAGTCCGGGTTCTATTGGGAAGAGGAACTTAGAGCGCTGATTTTGCAAGGAACCATCCTCTTCTAGCTGTGCATTTTTATTTAGTGACTGCATGGCCTGATGGGATGGTTTAGCCCACTGATCTGTCTGAAAATTGGTGGTCTTTGATCCTTTTTTGATACATGGAAGGGCTGCACAAATCCTGGTTTTTGTGTAATGTAGAGGAAGGTTAGAACAACCTCTTTCTACTGCCCTGCAGTCACAGGGTGACTTAAACCGCCCATGAAAACGCACCTTGGAAAAGTTATCATTTGTGTGTCCAAGCCCATCCAGAAAGTCCAATATGGTAGAGAGCTTGAACCTAGTTTCTGGGTGAGCAACCCATGACCTGTAGTCCTTTCTAGGTTCCCCATTGACTGAAACCCCGCCATGTAATGTCAGAACAGTGATGTCACGTAGTTCTGCCAGTGCCTTGCCCACCTCTGGACCATTTCTTTGTGTTTAATCCTCTCTGAATCCAAGGGACAGCTTGATTGCCCCAAAATGCATCATCACATGCCACTTAGCAGCACCACGCTACCAACACCATTGCTGGTAAAAATCCACCAGCTCTGATGTTCCACACGCCCATCTAAAGAGGCTCTGGGAGGAAGAAGCCGTGTGTTTCCTTTAACCTGCAATAAAGCAAAGCAGTTCAAAGAGCTGGAAAAGGAGGTTAACAATCTCTTTGAAATGTAGGTTCAAATTCCCAGCACGGCCCCAGTCAATTATCAGCAAGTGCTGTGACACATCTACTGCTAACAAGGAAGAGGAGGGAGGGGAGCATGCGGCGAGGAGGTCCAGACAGGCAGCAGCGGGGGTTAAAGGACATCACCACGGTGGTGGGAAAGTTACCAGGACTTTTTTCAGGCTGATTAACCCTTCTGTGGAGCACCTAGAGTAGAGGCTGGACTGCTGGAAAGGTCGGAGCTGGGCGGGGTGGCAGCACATTCCCTTGCCCAAACCCCCTTGCAGTTGGCAGGGCTTTTTTGAGGGATGCGCAGTGCCTGGCACAGCGGGCTGCTGCTTTCTCCAGGGTGTTCCTCTGTGGCAGCATGAACCACTTTTATTTTAATCCCATTAAGGAAAGGCAGTGAGTGCAGGGGTGGGGATGGGGCAGGAGGGGGGTGGGTTTGTTTTGCCGCCGAGGATGGGTGCACACAGGCATACAAATGCTGGGAGACAAAGGCTATGATTAAGGGCCAGTACTCCAACTCCCTGCTTATTACAGGAAAGGATTTATCTGATGGCCTAGTTTCAGCTCCAATTTTCCACCTTTTAATCAGGTTCCCAGGTCTGCTTCTCCACTTGAAAAGGGAAGGAAATCTCGGGGTGATGGAGCAGGAATAATACTCTATAAACATGCATGGGTCAGAGGGTTTTGCTGCCCCAAAACTTTCCTAGGAGGCAGATCCCAGGGCAGGCAGAAGGATTATGCCCAGCCATGCAGCATTATTTTCTGGCATGGCAAGAGTGCATCCATGCTTTCCCGCCTGACCAAGCCAGGGTTGTGTGAAACAAACGTGCTGGAAATAAAAACCTTCTGCAAAATGGAAAATGTACAGAGGAGCAGCTATTTTTAAAAGGGACAGCACCTACTGCTGTTATGAAGCCAGTCACATAATCAGTCAGCAAGGGACTTCTGTGGGCTGACAGCTGACATCCAGGAGAAATGGCTCCAGCAGACTGATGAGAAGAAAATGAGAGTTTTTGGGTACTGAGAGCTGCATGTTTTCTAATGAAGAGAAGAATTTCTGTCCTGTGCTTCCCTGGCACAAGGCAGATGGGGGGAAGTGACCCACACTGTCTTTCCCCACGTGCTGGAAAGGAGGGATAAGATGCTGATAACTCTCCAGTAGGCTGAACACTGCAAGCAAATGCCAGCTCAGTCACTTCTTCCCCCTCCCTAACCCAACCTAGCTTTGTTGCAGAGCCTCTGATGAGGTTTTCCTGCTTCTAAAAATGTTGAGCCTCTAATTAAAACGCCCATCTTGCTTGCCAGGGCAAACATATCCGGCCACAAAGCTGAGCTGGTTCTGGAGACAGCCAAAGCTTGCAGCTAACCAGCCTGGCTGGCTTTCCTGGCATGGGTGGCTGTTGATGCCTAACACCAGGTGTCCCTCACACCGTGTTATCAAGCTGACAGGAAGCTTGAATGAGGGCCTCCCTTGACTATTGAAGCCTGAAGCCACCATGTGCCCTTCCTCCTCTGTGGGGACATCAGTGCTATTTCAGGTGTTCGTTCCCCATTGGTGGTGAGGGGATGAACAAGGGCAATATGGGGGCTCATGTTGCTGGTAGAGGCTTGCATGTTTCTTCCCATTCAGAGGACCTTTGGAAAGGCTATTTAAATAAGAAATAATAATCAAAACAATATTTTAATTAACAATATTTGAAATAAAAAAATAAGTCATTAATTAAATAATGAATAAAAACCAGTAGCAAAGTAAGATGTTAAGGTGAGAGGGCAAAGGAGGACTGGGAGGGACAAGGTGTAACACAGTGCTGGAGCATCACATATGTGGAGCATTCACAAAAAGTGGGAGAGCACAGATTCAGATCCATAGGTCCCAGGACAGTGTCCTTCCCCAGGAGAGGACCCAGGAGAGGAGGATATTCTCCACTGCTTTGATTGAGCCCACACCTCAGGGCAGAAGGGATTCCATTCCGAAGGAGTGTGGTGGTGTAGCATCATGGTCACAGCCTTATGGTAGACACCAGAGGAGCAGTCATCTCTAATGGTTGATGGTGGCTTTTCCCTTACAGTCCATAATAGTCTGTGAGCAAGATTTGGCTTTCTCTGGTGATCTCACACCCCAGGCTATCATCTGACTACCTTGTATGCCATCCTGAAGGACAGGGCACTTTGGGGAAACAGATAAAGAACCAACAGCCTCTTCAGGGCAGCCTGCAACTCTGCCTGCCTGGATGGATGGAAGATGCAGTTGTTCCTTCAGGCTTGGGAGGAACAGCAACACTGCAGCTTCCCAGAGGCAGTTTCCACAGTGGGTCTCTGATTGCAGCACTTTTACACACAGCACCAAGAAGTGCTTAAAATTAAATTTGCTGCTTAAAAGAAGAAGACCACTCCAGAGAGGTTTCTATTTTTCGTTTAGGTGCAATGGCTCTGCATACTCTTAGCCCTCCATGCAATGGCCCCAACTCCTCAGAGGATGGTGCTGAGACTGGGTTACATGTATCTCACTCCCAAAATCTCTGCAGTCTGGCAGCGTTCAGCTTTCTGTGCTGTGGCATTGCTTCTGCACCCGTTTGGTCTCTTCCACCCCCATAGAATCGTAGAATCCTTAGGGATGGAAAAGACCTCTAAGATCATCAAGTTCAACCCTTAACCCCACGCTGCCAAGTCCACCACTAAGCCGTGTCCCTAAGCACCACATCTATGTTTTTGAACACTTCCAGGGTCTTGTAGTCTCTCCCCATGTCACCCTGCCACTGCAAATCCAGCTTTTCAATGCTAGCAGACTGTGTCCAAGATTGGTCAAATCCATGAAGAGATCTCCGCAAGCTTCGGAACAGGTCCTGGAGCAGGGAATTTGCACCACATACTCTGTGCTGCTTCACTGTCTTGCGTTCCTAATTTCCTTCAAGCCAGCCAATGAAGCTCTCAAGCCTTTCTGCCACTGAAGAGCACAGTGAGCCAAGCACCATGGGACAAATCCTGCCCCCAGTTTGGAGATGCAACACCCACGAGGGCGGCGGGGGCAGAGCAGAGCAAGGAGAGAAACTGTGTCGCACTTCAGACCCAGCAACAGCTGCCACCTGCTTGGCACTAAAGCAATAAATCTGGGGGATATGGGTTTATTCTCCTCCAAATCACTTTATTATATTGTGAGTAATCACAAGGCCTTACAACGCTGCAGAGGTTCTTTAAAAAAACAAACTAACACAGTGACAGTATTTGCCAGCTTTTGCTAAGACTCGTTTAGCTAGCAGCTAGCGTGAGATTACACAAGGAAATCTTGCAGTCTCCAATTGGATTGTCACATTGGGTTTTAAATTTACCACAGTGCTGCAAAGGCAGTAGCTTTGACAGTAGGTGATAACCCTAATGTTTCATCTATGTACAGACTTAAAAAAGTTAAACAACTTTTTTTATAAAACAATATCTTTTCTGCCAGCAGAAAATAATTCTCTTAAAAAGGCAAGATCCACTAAATGCCCACATCTTTCCTCACAAACTGCCCCTGTGTTGCAGTGCAGTTTGTTCCTGTTCCCCTCTAGATCTCTGCCCACAGGCAGCTCCATTGCCTTTTTAAGAAAATCAACGTTTCCTGTGATTGTGAAGGCTGGTAAAACATTGCAAAGGCTCAGTAGAGGGGGAAAAAGCCCAAAAACTGAAGGAAGGGGTAAAAATCCCATCCTAAGGTCCCCAAACATATTGTTGAAATGAAGATAGATGGAAATGTGGGAGCATTTCAGTACCAAATTTCACTTTCCATAGTTAGGTGTTGATTCTGACTTTTATGGAGTCAGTGGGTTTGGGCAACAGGGCTTCCACTTTCAAAGATGTTTGGGGATGTGAGGACAAAACCTGAGCTTCTCCCAACACTCCCAAGGACAGCTGTGAGATGAGTTTATATCTGCATTGCCTTTACATGGATCTCCCTAAATCAAACATTGAAGGTGGCCCTGATGCAAGGCTGGGTTTAGAGACCAAACTGCAGATCAGCTCAAGCAGGACCCCCATCCACAACATCCCATTCTCCAGGACAGAGCATGCCAGATGTGGACCAGACCTCTGCAGACACCTCCGTTGCTCCTACAAGGAAGCGGAAGGCTTCACACATGGCACTGAGTCATGTTGTGCTGCCCTCTCCCACTTCCTCCTAGACTGGAGAAAAAGAGGGTCCAGAAGCGTTGCCTTTTTCTTTGCCAGCATTTCAGCAATGGAAGGAAAAAAAAAAAGAGTAAACCTTTGAGGACTAGGTTTTTTATCAGATTTCAGCTGGCAACCAAGGAGCTATGTGAGGGAAAGAAAAGCCATGACTCTGGAAAAAAACCCAAAGATCTTTTCTCCGATAAGCAAAGTGCTCCAGGGCCACAGGCATCAGTGCTGATTCTTCCCTTGGCACATTCTCAAGAGTGTTTTGGCACTGGAAGTTGCCTCACATATGCCCAGATGAGTCGCAGATGTTGTGTTCAGATGGGGAATGTCAGCCTGCAAACAACTTACTCTCATATCCTCTAGGTCTGCATCTTGGTTTGATAAGGTCATCTAGAAAGAATCCTTGCCAAAGTTTTCTTCCAAGCTTCCTGAGAAAGAGAGGATTCTTTTCCTTTATTTTTTTCTGAGCTAGGCTGCATGATCTCTTCCCTTCGCAACCTCCTTCACTGAAGGCTCATTCCTGGATGAGATGTGGCTGTTAGCAGACCCCTCTGCTTCCCTTCCTCTGCTGCACATCATCTCTGACCAATGGCTCACTGAGGTTAGAAAGTCAGGAGGTTGCCAAAGCTGAGCCCAAGTTAATTAGACATGAAAAGGATCAAAGTGGGAAAACAAGGAGAAATTGGTGGGAAATTTTCTCCACTTAACTCAGTGTTCATTGCACACCTATGCAAATAACATGTAAACCCCAGCACATTAGGAGCACCCTGTATTCATGTTTGTCTGGAAATGTTTCTTCAAGACTGAAAGTGCATGACAGAGAACAGGCTGCTGCTAATGAAGGCAACATCCAGAAGGCACATTTTGGGGAGTAATAATTAAAAGAAGGATGATGCATGGGTCTGTAAGCAAGCAGCCACGGAGCTGGTACATTTCGGTGTGTGCTCTGCAGAGATGTAGCTTTGCTCCTACAAACATGCCTGAGGTATGAAGGGTTTGCTCCAGAGTGACTGTTCTGCCCTGGGACCTGCAGAACAAATTGTGCCCCCATCGTCCAGCATCACTGCTCTTGAGCCAGTGGGGTGAGTGGGGATCTCAATGCACCGGATAAAATCTGGAGCCTGCAGATAATGCGGGCCGAGATTTGCGAGTTTATAAAATCCACAAGCAACCAACTATTGGCAAGTACAAATATATAAATTATTACAATTTTACAAAAGGCACACTGCAAGCCATCTCAGTCCAACTCCTGTACAAATCCCATGAGCCCCCATCCTCCCTGCCCCACCCTTCTTCTCCCCAGCTTTCATCACAAAACATAAGGTGCTGCTGCTACGGACCCGTGGCTGTCATGGCAGCTGAGGACTTCTTTCTTGGTCAGCCCAATTTGTCGGTGGTACTGTCCTTCTTTGATGGTCTTAAGACACTGTATGTCCTTCCCTAAGGTGATGCTTTTGATGGAAGGCAGGTATTTCAGCACAGTCTTTGGCAAGGACGACACGCCTGTCCCAGAGAGGTTGAGCTCTTGTAGGGAGTTCAGACCAAAGATAACTTCAGCAGTCAGTGACTTCAAGTTGGGATTGTTGGATAAATCCAGAACCTGGAGGGCTTGGAGTTCCTTGAAGCTATGAGGAGATAACTCTCTAAAGCCATGCAGGCCATTGAGGGATAAATGGATCAAGTCTTTCAGCCCCGTGAATTCTCCTTTCTCAACCTTAACCAGAGGGTTCCCATCAAGATTTAAATATCGGAGAGGAATGCCTTGAAGGTTTGGTACAAACCTTAGCCTGTTTCCAGAAAGGTTTAAGTTCTGGATGTTGGGGACGCTCTTTTCACGGTGCCTTGTAATTGTGCTGAGCATATTATTGGATAGATCCACATTCAGGGATTTGACTTGACCTTTTGAAGCAAAAATGTCCATAGATATATCCAAAAGCTTGTTATTGCTCAAGTCTATGTCACTTAGAGGAGAACTGGAGAAACAATCCTCCGGAAGGACTTCCAGAGAGTTATGACTCAGATCCAAGGCCTCCAGGTACCGAAGCCTGGAGAACGTTGTGGAGGAAATCTTGGCAATTTTGTTGTAGCTCAGATCGAGACTCACCAGGGTGGTGTATCCAGGGCCAGTAAGCATCGATTCGTTTATTGTTTCCAGTTTGTTTGATGATAGATCCAAGTAGGTGGTATCCAGAGGGATTGGGACAGGAACAATGTGTGAGCCTATTCCACTGCAGTCCACCTTGGTCAAGCTAAAGCTGTCAAAGAGACCAAAGGTTTCCACTTCGCAGTGGCAGCCAGGGAAGCAGGTTTTGGTGGTACCAAAACAAGGAAGGAAAAGCAGCAGATTGAACCAGGCCAGGAAATGCATTGTTCTCCTGGAAAACAAGACAATAGAAAAACAGATTTAATTGCTGTAGAAATTATTTTATGAAGGATGTGTAGCTGTTTGACTTATGCAGTCTTGTCCTTTCTCTTTACAAAGGGAGAGGTTAAGCATTGCCTTAAACAGCATTGATAGCCCAAAGACTTGGTCTCTCATGTTATGAGCCCCACTGGGAGCTTAATGGAGAAAATAAATTGGGTCAGCAGTCTTTGCAGTTATAGCCAAGTTAAGACAAAACTGGAAATGAGCTGTAAGAAGAGTGGGCTGCCTTAAAGCACGATCTATCAAATGTACATGCTTTTGGCTGGACCATGGAAGAAGCTAAATGACAGCTCAAACTCTGAGTCATTTTACAACCCGGAAAACTTCAGCACACACAGTTCCTTCGTGTCAGGGCATCCCCCTGAGATTTGGGAGCACTGATTTCAAGACCCTGCGTTGACAGGTTGGAGAAATCATTTAGGCTGTGGGAACCTTAGGTGTCCAAAGGCCTTATTGGGAGAGGAGAAAACGAAGTTGCATTCAAATTTCCTACAGGCAACAGCATCCTCAAAACAACATCCAGGATGAACAGCTAAAAAGGCCAGCTCCTTACTGCCCGAATGGACATCACATCTCCCTTGCTTAGACTTCAGGTGCAAATTTAGAAGTTTTTAGGTGGGCAAGATCATGGCTTTGTATCAGGTGGCTAAAACCAGCCCTTGTTGGCCTGGTGGCGGTTCCTACCAGAGCAGAGGAATCAAAGGTTGCTCAGTCTAACCCAGCCTTTGCTTTGATGGGCCCAGCCCCCTGCACAGTGGAGAGAGACAATTTGCTTCATACAGACTCTTTGGGGAGCCTCTGCTAATTACATTTAGTATTCTTTCTGATTAACAAAGCCAGCAAGCAGGGAGTTCTCTCCACCCCTTTGGTTTAGACCCTTCTCCACCTCAGACATTTCTGTCCCTCCATCATCTCACACAAGAGAGGCAGAGAGCTGATCTGCACCCCCCAGCTTTGCTGAACCTCTTCAGATCACATCCTAACAACTCATCCACACAACTGTGGGCAACAGCAGCCGCATGATTTCAAGAGACAGCCAAAAGAAGCTTTAGCTCTGCGTCTCTGGAGAGGTTAAACAGGAACATGGCAGCATCCTGCAGGTCAGCACAGGCAGCAAGGACTGTCCTCACTGGTTCCTACTGCAGTCATGGGTGATGACTCCTCATGCCTTACAAACAAGGATTCCACAAGGCTGGAAACAAAAAATCTCACCAAGCAGATCCATCAGCACTGGTCCTTGGCTACACTGCTGGCCATAAACAGACACGTGCCAACTGGTCATTTAACAAGAAAAAACTAAAAGTAAAAGAAATCCCCTTTAAATGAATGTTCTCATCCCCACTTCAGCCTCCCTGGTCTCTATTCCTACCTTTCTCACTACTGTTTAAAAGCACTTCATTGACTTCCTTGAAGTACCACCTTTCCCACACACCCTTTGATCTGGCTGAGATTCCTTCCTCACTGCCCTTGCACCTTCCCAAGGCCATTTCCTAGAAATTCACATTTCATCCCCCCTCACCCACCCCTAGGTGTCAGTTACTCTCCCTTTTCAGCATGATCTTCTTGGCCCTGTTCTCATTCTCAGGAGACTGACTGAGGACTACTTGCCAATGTGCAAAAGAAATGCAAAGGGGGAAAAATGCTGCAAAAATACTGTCCTGATCACTGATATGAGTTGAATGGCAGTGTCTTCCAGACCTCCTGCAAACAGAGAGCAGAGATTGGGACTCTGGCCAAATTGTCTGCAACTACACCATTGCTAAAGGCCAACTCATAATCCTCTGGGGTCCATTATTCTACAGAAACAACAGAAAATTGGTAAGATGAGCCCTAGTCTCAGCCCATCTCAACTGTTTCTTGAGAAAACACATGTGTGCAGAGGGGACACAGGGGGTAGGGCTCTTTTCTACAGACACATTTCCAGATATCCCTTTCCTAATGACATCAAGGCTGATCCCCTCTCGTTCTGTGCAGACAGACATAGCTTGCTCCCTTCTGCGGTCCCCCCTAAAATAAATCCCACTCTTTCTATTTTTTCATGAAGCTGCATTTGGATTGCACTGAAATGTTTTATTACCAGGGGAGGTTACAGCAGTGGGGAGCTCCTTGTAAACTAAAACTGCAAAACCTCAAATGTTAAATGTCTCACGTACAGGGAAGAACCCGCATTGGTGCCAGTCCAGTCTGCTGGTATTCCTTCTCCCAAATTCCACCCAGTGGCCATTCCCACTTGATGTCTCAACATGGAAAGCACCCCCCAACTTCTCCTCCAAAAGTGCAGATCAATTCCACATAGCATTGTTTTAGCTCTGGTGAGAGCTAGATCATATACCACAAAGTCCAAAGGCTTTTTAGCATGGTAAAAAGATTCCAGCATGAAATTTTACTTTCTGACCACTGCTAAAACCTTCATGGGCTGCTTCTGGGGCAGCTGAACAGAAGTAAGAGGACAATATCCAAAGCCCTAATTTAATTGGGAACTTAATTTTAATAGGGCCTATAGTGATAGGGGAAGGGGTAATGGTTTTAAACTAAAACAGAGGTGATTCAGACTAGATGTAAGGAAGAAGTTTTTATGATGAGGGTGGTAAAACACGGGCATAGGTTGGCCAGAGATGGGTGGTAGATGCCCCATCCCTGGAAACATTTAAGTCCACTTTGAATGGGGCTCTGAGCAACCTGATGTAGTTGAAGATGTTCCTGATTATTGTGTGGAGTTGAACCGGATGGCCTTTAAAGGATACCCTCCAACCCAACTAATCTATGACTCTATGAATTGAGAGGAGAATGAAAACCAGTGCTGGGCTTTGTTATGCAGCTGCTCAAACCCTTTTCACGTGGGAATTCCCTTCCTGATCAGTCTCAGAAATGATTGCCAGAAGTCGGCAGATACAGTGACTCCCCCTGCAGCACCCATCACTTGAGCCAGCAGCAAAGACAAAACATTACACAGCTGAAATGCAGTACACAAAGCTCAGCTGGAGTATTTGCACAGCATCTATTGCTTCTTCCCTCCTCACAGCACTGCCACAAATTCTCCCTTACTGGCCCTGCAATCGCTTTGCAGATGGGATACAATCCATTAGTACCAGTTTAAAACTCCCTTATGGAGCAGCATGAAGCATCATAGGCTAACATGCCACTTGGTTAATAGCTCTGATAAAAGACAGGAGAAATGAAGTTACGGGTAATCTTCCAGCCCAAGAATGCGACTCCTGCATTGCTGGATAATCAGCAAAGAGCTCAGTCAGGTACAGGCATGTTTTATCATCGTGTGGAGCAATCGATAGCTCTCTTTGAAATGGGGAAAGAGATACGCCACAGGCATTTACAGTACTGTGTACAGTGTGCATTTGAAACTGCACCAAAATGCCTTTGGATTGCTGCCCATGAGCTGCTTTGTTGATAAAGGCAGGAAGCCAAAGTATCCCCTTGTAAAAGGAAGAGGAGTTACCCTCTTGCAGCACCAGGGAGATTCACCTTGGATGAGAAACCACCAGCACCATCATGTGGGACAGTGAGGGGAAAGTCACCGGGAGAATGCAGCCCACCCTGTGGCTGGTTCAGCCATGTTCTCTTCATTTCTAGGGCTGTTGAGGTGCGGAGATACCCAGTGATAAGTTTTGGCCATCTGGCAGATCTAGAGGTCTTGTTACACCTGCTGATTGCAATAGGAGCTGCTGGGGGTGCAACATCATTCCCCATGTTTCAGATGCCTGTAAGGGACAGCAAAGCTCTGGTCTTTATATCTTGCTCATCCTTTCTGCTGGGCAAATATTCTGAGACAACCCCAGGGATACTCAGTGGTGGTTAATGGAGCCAGTGCTGGATCAAGCTCCTAGCAGGGTGCCAGCCTTCTCCTCAGATCCCACATCTCTCCTTTAGCCTGCACATGTCCTTATGCCTTCTCCCTGCTATGCTCATCCACTGCAATGTTGTGTGGCAGGACTGACACATAAAACTCACACTGAGATTTCCCAGCCAAAAAAACCCCCAACATTAAAACCAGACTGCAGAGGAATCCCAGGTCTCAGCCGATGGTCAGGGAGTGAGGTGGGAGAGAAGAAATCTCTGTTACATTGTTGTTGCAAATTCACATTTACTGCACTTGATTTTTCCCTTCTCCTCTCCATTAAAAACTTTCCTCAGTAGGGAGACCAGCTGACACATCCCTCCCTGGATGAAAGCCCATTGCTTGGGGACTGGTCCCCCTCTTCGGGAATGCGGATATTAAGAGGATCCTACCTAGGCTACCTCCAGTTGTCCTGGCAACCGCCAAGCTGGAATTCCCCCCAGCAAAAAATCAATGACTAATTAAAGAAATAATACAAGGGGAAGTGTTTTAAAGTTTGCTTTTTGATGGAGTCAGGAAACAGCTGCCCCATTTTTCATTCTTCATCCCCTCAGCCTCCCTGAACATGCCCCTGAACAAAGCATTGGCTGAAATGCAGCTGGGGTTGGGGCTTAAGACCCAAATTCACCCAATGAAGCCTGAGGCATATGAGTAAGAAGTGCAAAAAAACCCCCAAACCACCAGGTTGTCTCTGTGGTAGGGTGAAGAGAAAGGAATTGATCCAGAAGAGGATGAAATCAACCTAAGACCAGACACATCCCTGGAGACATCCCCCTCTCCATGGCGGAGTAGGATGTCCAGTCTCCCTGGTTACTGCTTCCCACCTGCTCCTTGGCTACATCTTCCAAACCCTAGTCCCACTCAATAATGAGGTGCACTTGGATGAACCAGTTCAGCTTACTCATCCAACAAAAACTCCTCTAATCTTCCTCTTTCCCCCCGTTGGGTCAGTTTTCCAACAAATTCAGGTGACCAGCCACAGGGTTACCAGTTCTCACACAGGAGTGGGGAAAACAGAATCCGTCTTCTCCACAACAACCCACAACTAGACCAGATCAGATATGATATGAATCTGTAAGGCCTGGTGGACAGATCCTGGTAATTTCCAAGTTTCTTGCCAATATTAATTCTGGATTAGCAGCAAATAGAGCAACTTTCGAAGAAAAGAGGCAAATAGGAAGGGCTGAAGTCTACCTATGCCAAACAGAGTTGTTCTAGCAAAGGACAGAAGAGTTGGATTAGCAACAACATTTCAGGGGGAAATATCAGGAGGAAAATTTTGGGATTGTCTTCTGTCTCTTGTATCAGCCAAGTAAAGAAATAAACAAAGTCTTTACAGCAAATCTCACCAGGCCCACTTGGCTGCCAGCACTAACTGGGGTCAGGGGAAAAGGAATGTTATTGGAAAGTGAAACAAGTGCATAGGTTATGATAGGGGCCATAAATCCTGCAGACTGAAGGAAAAAAAAAAGAAAAAATGGGAAAAAAGAGCGAGAGAGTTGGCTCTTTCTCTCTTTAAATATCTTGGAGGCTAAGAGGCAGCTGGGACAGCAGCTCCAGAGCATCAGAATGTTCCAGAGTTGCTTCTCGACAACAAAATTGCATAAGAGACCTTTCCCCCTCTTCTCCACCCATTAATTATTCTGTAAAATTAGAATAATTACTGACTAAAGTGCAGCACTAGCAGCAGCTACACTTCTCCAGCGTGGACTCTCCCGGGCTGAGCCCAAATGACGCCACAGATGCAATCGTGGTCAGGTCTCCAGATCCCATATGCCAATTTGAGCAGGCAGCAAAATCAGCTCAAACCAGCCTACAGCCAGAGACCATGAAACCCTTACTGCAGACACACACCCCTCCCATAATAAAGAGACTGCTGCTGACAAGGTTACTCGTATTTTTGTTGTTGGCTTTTTTTGTGTGTGAATCTACTGAAAGTAAAGGTCATTCAGGCTTTTGCTTCGTGTGCTTCAGACTGCCTCTTCCTGCAGAAGGGTTGCCCACACAAATGCTGCAAAGAGCTCTCAAGAAATATTTTTAAACCTCACAAAATTTTTTTGGTGTAAATGGGAACAGTGTTTTCTGACCCACTTGTTACTTTTTCTTGTTTGCTGGTTTGGGAGACACTTTGCAAAGAGTTGTGGTTTTATACTCAGAGTTTGAGACTTCTTGGGTTTGGAGAGAGGAGAGCTAATGGGAACCCAAGAAGTATCCAGGTTTTATGTTTGATCCTGCACTTGTTAGATGGGTTTGAGAGAGCTTTGTGAAGTTACTCTAGGTGTCAGTGAGAGCAGGATGAGAATCAGTCCCCTGGCTCTTCTAACTTGCACTTGATTTCATGGAAGCCTCCATCAGGAGACACTGCACCAGCCACTTTTGGGGGATAAGTTATCGCCCTTCATTTCACATTGAAGGTTTTATCAGTGGGAACCGCTTAGAACAGCAGAGCTATCCCCAATTTTCCAACAGGATATAAAGACAGGGATTTGCAACCCTTTTTCACTCACCAGTGCATGCAAACATAGAAGCTCAGCCACTGGGGTGGTGACTTTAGCCCTTATGGCTCAGTGTAAAGAGACACTAGGGGCTTGAACAGAAGTAAAAAAGTGGTAGCTTTTTTACTGCATCCTGCAGGTGCCTGAATGCTTTTTGCTCCATGTCCCTGCTCCCTGGCAAAAATCAGAATGAAATGCAAGGAATGAGAAAGAAAAAAATAAAAGTTTTCACTATGAATTCCTTTATGCTTTAACTATTTTTCCTGGCAAGATCATGGAACAGATCCACCCCCCCCACAGCTCCACACTATGGATCTGTTTTCAAACATAGAATCATTTAGATTGGGAAAGGCCTCTAAGATCATTGAATCCAGCTGTTAACCCAGCACTGCCAAACACACCACTAAACCGTGTCCCCAAGTGCCACATCTGCGCATCTTTTAAATATCTCCAGGGATGGTGACTCAATCACTTCCCTGGGCAGCCTGTTCCAGTGCTTGACAACCCGTTTGGTGAAGAAATTTTCCCTAATTTGCAATCTAAACATCCCCTGGTGCAACTTGAGGCTGTTTCCTCTTGTCCTATTGCTTGTTACTTGGGAGAAGAAACTGACACCCTGGCTCAGCTGAAAGTCTCTGCTCTATTTTTTTCCAAATGTGAAAAAAAAAAAAAAAAATCCTTTATTTAATAAAGAAATGGAAAGACCTATTAAAATAAACTTTGTTACAACTGCTAATGTCACAATTCCCATCTGCTTTGCAAGAGGCACAGACAATTTATCATCCTAGTGTTTAAACAGCTGGTAGTTTATTCCACTTGTGCAATCTTTTCCCTGTGGCACCCCTCATCTCCCCTGAAGGAGGAAATCAAGGTGCGGGGTGGTGTATTTTGGGATCTGACAAAAGGAAAACGTGTGCAGGCAGGTCTGCTAGCCCATACAGTAACTTCCAGATCATTTACATTCATGGTTGAAATTCTGCCACACCGAGAGTTGCGTGCCTTGAAAAGATGCATTTTGCAAGGGAAGAGCAGCCCAGCTCCAGGGAATTTTGCCTCAAATGGGAAAACGTTGGTGCCACTTCCAGCAAAGGAAAATTAGGAATTAAATCACCATAGCATCGGGATTTGCACAAAATTCCCTCTTTTCTGCTCAGCCCAGAAAGCTGTCAGCTTAATAGCAGTTTATTTCCAGGTGGAGGAATTAGTCTCCTGTGGCTTTTGAAAGCAATTTTGCTCTCCAGCCTCAAGTCAAGCTGTGCTCGTGCCCAGAGGGGGCATTCCCGAAAGGAAATTGTTTGCCAGGCCTCCTGAGTGGCTGGGGGCAGGTGAAGGCAGGCGTTGGAGTGGCGTAGCACCAGGAGGGATTCACAGGGTTTTTTGGGAGCAGACAGGATGTGAGCAGCCCAGCCCCACCATTGCCTCCTGGTTCTACCAGCTGCAGGACCGCTCAAACTGGGAGCTTTGGCAGCTGCAACTGGTTCCCAGCAGCCTGGGATGCATGGAATCAGTCAAACAAGGTGCCTGCAAGGGGTGTAAGAGCTCAGGACTTTCTCCTGCTCTAGAGTCACTTCTGGCATGCCAACCATCCTGAATTCTTTTAACTCTAACAACTCCTATTTCTTGTCCTCCCTGCTCTGCGTTTTCACTGTGAGCATTTCCAGGAGCAGGAGGTCTCACTATCCTGGCACTCGCTGAGTATAACAGAGACTCCGTCTCAGCCAGGAACACAAATATTTTCTTAACAATCTCAAACTCAGCCCGAATAGAATTTTTAACATAGCGACATGTCCCAGAATGGGAGGTCTCCGTTATTTTGGCGCAAACTCGGGAACAGACCAGCCCTTCACATGATGTTTCATAGCCAAAGTAGAGGTTTACACAAAATTTTATGCCAGTCCTAGTGCATTTTGCTGTAGAAGGACCTGGTGAAGCTACCAGCAGATCCACCTGCCTGATCACCTCTAATGTCCAAGAAATTGTGAGGCACAAAGGGAGCCTGCAAGGACCTAGGCTTTACCCAAATCACAGCAGTAACCTTGGGAGGATTAAGCCTTCCCTCTTTCTCAACTAGTCAGTTATTGAAAGCAAAAATGATCCCAGCAAGCTACTCCTAGAGCCTCAGCCCTTGGCGATGCACACCTGACAGCCAACTGCAGCCGGTTCCTGTGCTGGCTCCGGCCACGACGATGCTTTCTCACTGCACTCCAGCTCCCAGAGACATGATATAATTCCAGAGGAATGCACTCCAAGATGAACACCATATGCCAGCAAGGAACATTAAGAGGTGCAGCACAGGGAGAGGAAACCTCCTACCCATGATGGACCCTTCTTGCTTTTAGCTCTTAAAAGAGCTGATCAGCCGTGCCATTGTGCCCAGCTGGGAAATGCCACATGCCATGCATATCCCTGGAATGGCATATACCATGTTCCATGCCAGGGAAGGGCAGGTTGCAAGGACCCACCAGCAGCTCTCTGGTCAACAAGGGAAAAGTGTGATGCCTACGGATGTACCCCACATCCCTGACCCGGACTGCTTCCAATCGCTCCGGAGGGCTGGCCTGAGCTGCAGAAAGACCGTGCTGCATGGGTAGACATGGATGGGCTCCCCTGGAGAAGATGAGCTAGGCAGGGGGAAGGAAAAAAGAGAGAGGAGGGAGGAGAAAGTGATACATCCCAGGGCGATGCCTCTGCTCTTCCTAGTGAGACACACTGCACCAAGAGCAAACAGCTCATCACAGCCCCATCATCCTGTATCTCTAATGGCTTACTAGCTCTTTCTCCTTGAATCATAGAATGGTTAAGGTTGGAAAAGACCTCTAGGATAATTGGATCTGTTACAACAGAGGTGGCTGCAGATCAGGTCCAAGTGCTGCCTCCAATGGCATGCCTTGGTCACAGTGCAGCCAGTACTGGAAAAAATAATGAGAAAGCAGAGGGAAAAGAAATTCCACCTGGCTGGGAAATACCTCCAGCCCTGGCAGAAGGATTTTAAGAGGACTCCATGCAGCTTCAGCTCTCTGAAAGGCAGCAGCTGCCAATCTCCCTTCTCCTAACAGTCCTGCGGGGCTGCTGACTTAGTATGGAAGGGCAAAGTGAAGAGACTGGGAGTTAAGCTGGGTGCCCGTTGGCACTGCTCCAGCTGGCCAAGGGATTCTTTGTAGGCTTTTTATTTATTTTTGTGGTTGTTTGTTTGGTTTTTTTTTTTCCATGCACAGTAATCTCCGGGCCCCTTTGCCGTCTGTGGCTCTCAGCATGCAGCTGCAGACCCTCCACTGAGGGTCTATATTGTATTAATAAATACAATCCTGGCCATTATTGTTGCAAACAGCACAGCTGGAGGCTCCCATCTCATTCCCCTCATGGTCTTTCTTCGCCCCCCTTCCAATAATTCTTGCATCGTGATGCTGCAAACAATGAATGCCAGTGAAACTGCTCGGTAGAGCATCAGCTGGGACTTCAAGAGCTGCCCCCCACCCCAGCAAGGCACATGACACATTTATTACACCCTGTGGGTCTCCTACAAGGTTTGGGAAGGGGACATTTGGGAAAGGGAAGGGGGGATTTGGGGAGGGGAAGGAGGTCTAGGTAAAGCTGATAAAGGGTTTACCAGCAGTGCATCATCCCTACCATGATTTCCACTGCAGATGATGCTTCATTGCCCCCATGATGTGTGGTACCTCCCCAGCTCTTTTCCTCCCCTCCTTGGCCTGGGGTCCTTCAGTCCCTCGTGTCTGGTGCAGGATTTTTGAGAAAGATCATCTGAAGTGGGTTGGAAGAGCCATTTCCCCAGCAGGACCCTTTTCTCACCACTGCTGCTACCACGAGTCCCCATGTAAGTGCCTCAGTTTCCCTCCTGACTCTTTCAGGATGACCAGCACTAGGTCTGAGAGGTGTTCACTCTTGTGTGGGGATGGGGGTACCATCCCCAGGTTTGAATCCCACCAGTTTAACTGGGAAGGGAGCATAGGCCAAGATGGCGTGGTCTCACCGCACACAGAAGCCCACAGCCAACACTGTCACGGCAAGAACAGATCCAGCCAAATGTTACCATTGTCCTTGTGCACCATGTCCAGCTCCTGCCTTCCCGGACACTCTAAGGACAGCAACCCTGCTTTGCCCTCTGTAAAATGGGCAGCCAGGCCAGGGGAGAGGTTAGAGGATGGGTGAGACTCTCCAGGTTCAGTTACCCTATGATCCTATAATTCTTTCAGTTGGAGATCTCTTGCAAGGGGTTGCAATGCTTTGGTCCTGGATAGATACAGGGACCTTGGGAACTGAACTTTTGCAGTGGGATTAAAGGCCTTTGGAGAAAGGATCTCCACCATTCTGCTCTGTCAAGTTTGACCTCATGATGCCGACTGCTCAGACAGACATCTCATTCTCAAAGATGAGAGGAAACCAGGAAATTCTGGGGTCAGGGACATGTCCTGCCCCACTTGGAGACAAGTGACACAAGCCCCATGCACATGTTGTCACCTCAGACACGATGGGGTTGAGGAATCACCCTCTATCACAACAGGACTTTGCCTTTGAGTCTCAATTTATCCTGAGGAGGGTTATCTTATTCAAAATAAACAAAAAAACCCAAACCAAACAGCAACAACAAAAAAAATTCCTTGAAAAAGTAGTTACCATCCCGGAAAGCATTCAAGAATAGGTTGAATGGGGCTTTGAATAAACTTGTCTAGTAGAAAGTGTCCCTGCCCATGGCCGGGGTGTTGAAACTGGATGATCTTTAAGGTCCAACCTAAACCATTCTGTGATTTCTGTCCCACCCCTGGGTTTGAGCTGCTGGCAAGAATCAGAGGAAAGGAGAGGAGTCAGCTTCACAGAGACACAGACTGCAAAAAAGAATCAGGAAGGGAGAAAGGGGAAGGAAAAGAAACCCCACAGACGCTGGCACTCAGACATTACACACAGCACATGGCTCTCTGTCAACTATGGCAAAGATAAAGTGCTTTTTTCCAGTTTGCTGCTGCTCTGACAGGAGATTTCCAGCCTGGTTAATGCAACTCAGGAATGTCCCATGCTAAGGCAGCCAGGATGGTTTAATTTCTTGCAGTGTCTGCAAGCAGATGGGGAGGCTGGGGTGATTCCCAGAGCACATATTTCCTTTCCCCCTGCTGCACACCATGAAAACGATGGAAACTCCTAGGAATTTTAAAAAAGAAATATAAAAAATATAAAAATTGAGATAAAAATTAAAATCTCAAGATTTCCTTGTAATGAATGGCTGAGCCGTTCATGCATTTGCCTCCATAGGCCCAGGTGCCAAGTTCTAAGGCAAGAAACAGCTTGCTCAAGCCAGCCTTTATCTCTTCCCAGCCCTCAACATCTCGGTGTTCGGAAGTTTCTTTTGATAGCCTGCCAAGACGGCCAGTGCTGTGGCTACTGTGCAGAGCCCGGAGGTGCCAGGGGTCAGGAGGGCTGCTGGACAAGGATGGCTTGTCTCATCCCACCCTCCAGCCTCTGCTTCTCCCCACCAACCAGCAAACAAGAGAGGAGAAGGAGGAGGAGGAAGGAGGAGAGACTGAAAGAGGATAAAAAAAAAAAGCAGTTAGGGATGGAGGGAAAACTCTAAACCTCCAGAAGATGGTGGCTCACCTTTTATTCCCAGCTCTGTCTTGCACAGGGGTGGCACACACTGCTGCTCACTGTGTGGCTGGGGGAGCACAGGATGCTTTTTCCTATTAAAAAAAAAAAAAAATCCACAAAAAATCCTAAAAACTTCTATATGTTTTTTCCCTTTTCTCCCAGTTTCCTCTCACCCATTCAATGCTGGTTTATTCCTTGCACTTAGTTGTAAAGAATAGGGATGCAGGAAACCCTCACTGCAACCCCGCAGCCTTCCCTGCCAGTCCAGCTTGTCATCAGAAATTAATGTCCCGTGGGATGTCTATCACGTCCTTGTTCCCTCCAGGCATTTTGTTATTGCTGCCCACCGCCTCTAACAGCAGCTGCTCAAATTCATTCACAAACCAGCAACGTCTGCCCTGCTCCAGGATGCCGCAAGGGAAAAATCCGTGTGAGTGCTGCCACCCAGCCTTCCTGCCTACCTCGGTGTCAAGCGCCGCTCACCCCGCGCGCCCACCGCCTCTGGAGCAGGGAAGCGGCAGGTCCTCCTCGGGCCATTTATAACCCGCGTGTGAGCAAGCACCTCCCACGTCCTCTCCAGGACAGACACTGGGACACTCCCAGGGGTCACGATGGGACAAGAGCCATGCCCCGCACCGGGACGATGGCACACACTGACCCGCTTTGCCTGTGAGCGCCTGGCTGCCGACAGCGAGCCCCCAGCCACGCTTAGCCTGCAAATCCTCCCAGAGACGTGCCAGCTTCCTCCGGTCCTTTCAGCTTCTAACACATCCTTATTCCCGGGGAGATCGGCGCGATGGTCTAACCCTGCCTTTCCCCGCTGCCTCTTCTGCCGGAGTCTGCCCTGCTCCTCACCGCTGCAATAGCCCGGTGCTGCCAGCCGAGCTTTGGAGCGGCAATCAATGCGATATTTCAGCGCAACGCCGGCGATCGGCCCCGGCTGCCCTCCGCAGAGCAATGGCACAGTGTCCACCCAGACAAGTTTCCCACTGTAACTTCAGTGAATGCCGGTATTCAGGCGAACGGCAGCTGATTTATCACGGCAGGCACACGGGGAAAGCTTTCCATTCGGGAGCCCGGGGAATGCTCGTCCCGCTGCCGCGACGAGCACCGTGAGCTCAGCAGGGTTCGCTGTGCTTTCCTTACAGCCGTGCTCCAATGTCTTCGCTGCCGCGGAATTGCATTCACGAGCCGTGGTGGCGAGCGTCGGTTAACGGAGGCGATGCCACTTCCCCACGACAAGCCACCAGCTCCATCCTCGCCACCAGCTCCCTCCTCACGGCTCTCCTCCCAGCATTCCCAAATCCCAGGCAAGAGGAGTAAAGTTGACAGACCCTTTTGTTTCCAGAGAGCTTGGCACGTGTTGTGGTTTACTGAGCTAATAAATCTGCCGTGGGCTGCGCCTTTTAATGACTGCAGCATTAATAACAAGTTTCCTGGGAGCTGCATAAAACTTTACAGGGTGTGTGCAGCATCAGGGGAACCCCGGGCTTTCCGACCTCCTGCTTCAGAAGTCACACCCAGCAGTTTCTTCCATTCTTTCATTCTTTCTTTCTTCTTCTCTTTTCTTTAATTTTTTCAATGAGAGAATGAATAACTCTTCCTCTGCTTCCTCTCCCCCCTTTCCAAACACACTTTCCCCTTCAGCTTAATCCACTTACAGATGGGAAATTCCCAGGCAGGGAGCTTTTGCCATGCCTTTATCAATGCGAGCCGGGGGGAAAGGACCCCTTCTCTGCACCTTCCAGCTCCTTCACCTCATCCAGCCGACCCCTCTAAGCTTTCCTTTCCTTCCCTTCTCCTTTCTCCCCTTACCTTATGTAAGCTGCAAAACCCTGCGAGCCTCCCAGCACCAGAAACCCACCGAAAAGCTTCTCTTCGCTCCCGAGAGCGGGGGGGAGGGCCCGGAGAGGAGGAGGAGGAGGGGAGACAGGGAGCCCTGTGTGAAATCAAAGCCCCGAAGCCGGGCACGGGAGGCGGTGCGGAGCCTCCAGCTGCTGCTCGGATTACTCTGCAGCCGTGGCAATCCCGAGCACTCTACAAACCACCATTCCACAGGGGGAAGGAGTAGAGAAGGGATTCCAGCCGGAGACGCTTCATCCCGGGAGGGGAGGCGGGCTGGGGGCTCGTACGCACCCACCGCATCTCAAAGTTCCCCCTCTGGAAAAAAACAGAGGCGAGGGAAAAGTAGTTTACCTCCACTCGAGACCTCTGTCCTTCCCCCTGCCCTGCACACCCCGCCGCTGAGCCCCCGCGCGAGGGAAAACTCATCACACCAAAAAAGTTTCGGCACTCTGAGGTTGGGGAGGGCTCCCCAGAAGGCACCCCCGCGGCTGGCCCTGCGCATCCCCGGGGAGGCGGCAGCGAGGGCTCAGCCCATCCCGGCACAGCTTCCCCCCTCCCGAAAAATGAGCCCCACAGTTCTGCACACCCGGGGAAGGGCTGGGGACGTGCAGAGAGGGCATGCGGGGGCCAGGGAGGGGATGGGGGGCGCAAGGAAGGGATGGGGGTCAGGGACGGGATGC
>VZRN01002760.1:235770-272205 GCA_013397935.1 Dasyornis broadbenti | reverse complement strand
TGAGCCGGCAGCAGCAGGGCTTGGGGCCGGCTGTCCCCTTCTTCTCTCCTTCTTCTCCCTCCTCCTCCTCTCCAAGGCGTGCAGCTGGCCGGGCAAGCTGTCTGCCCCCTTCCCAGCAGGAGGAGGGAGGAGGGAGCTCAACAGATGGCTGCACACAAGGGAACATCTGGGAGGAGGAGAAGGAGGAGGAGGAGGAGGAGAAGGAGGAGGAGGAGGAAGGAGGCAGGAGGCAGGACTTGCGCTAGACTGTGCCACTCCTGAGCTGGCAGACCCCCCTTCACAGGGGAAAAGGAGGGGGGAGGTGTCGAGCCGGCTTTGCACACACACATCGTCCCCCTTCCTGCTCCTTTGCATCCCCCTCTGGCTAAATTTCCTTGTCGTTGCTTTGTTTTCTTGGGGATCACCCCGGAGCTACCCTCACAGCACAACCTTGTTTCCAGCCCTGACCTCTGCAGGGCTGTATTTGCAGGAGCGAGTTCTACTCCTGAACACTGCCTTCACTCAGTTTTCCGGGCGTTTAGGGCCAAGGTGAGCTCCGGCACTCCAGCGTGCAGGTAGGATGAGGCAGCACCAAGGTTTGAGCAGTGCCAGCAGGCAGGAGACTGAGGCTTACAAATTGTACGAGGCAATGCCTGAAACAGAATAAAAGAAAACAAACAAACAAACAAAACCTCCAGATATTAATTCACAGTTTGGGCAACAGAGAGTCTGAACCCCATCACTGGCGAATAGACAATGCCTGGGACTGTGAAAGAGCAGCCTTGCATCAGAATTTCTTGGTTCTTAGGTGTAGCGGCCCAGTGGTGGCTTGAATCATGATGGTGGAACTGTAAAGAGAATCAGAAGTCACAGGTTCACAGAATATTCTGAATTGGAAGGGACTCACAAGGATCATCGAGTCCAGCTCTTAGCTGAATGGCCCATAAAGGGACTGAAGCCACAACCCTGACATTTTTAGCACCAGGCTCAACCCAACTGAGCTTATCTCAGGGTATCAAGTGCCTCGTGTCATGGTGCCATGACTCTGGAAAAGGCAAAAGGGACTGCAAGGATCCATGAGCCACAGAGGACACATCCTGTGGCTGGCTGCGGCTTCTCATAGTCAGCATATCGCACCCCTTGTGTATTATCTTGTGGCCTGCCTCAAGATGTGTGGTTGCTCATTTCTTGAAAAGTTTAGGTTAAGAAGGTACAATCAGGCTTCCTGTTGTTTATTTTTAGTAGCGCTCAAATACCCCACTTGCCCCATACCGACGATCAGGGTTTTGCTCAGACTACAACCCTCAAGCAAGCCTGGTGCTGAGATTTGTATTTAGCATCTCTTTGTGATGAAAAGCTGGTGAAAATGGGCTTTTTCGTTCTGCTCAGCTGGTTTCTCCAAGCACATCACTGCAGGAAGATTTGCTGGGTGACCTCCCTGCCCAGCAAATACAGCTCTGGTCAGAGGGGCTGAGGCTCGAGGTAGGAGATACTGGGGGCATCAGGAAGATGTCACAGCTGTTCCTCGCCACCCTCTGCATTTCCGAGTGTGGCTTATCCGGGATATGTTCTCACTCTGCGCCTGTCTCAGGAGGTGCTTTTCGGGAATCACCATCAGGCTTCCAGAGCTCTGCCAAGGAGCAGCCCCAGGGAACCAGAGAGAGGAAATGTGTTCTCAGGACTCAGCAGAGCCAAATGCTTTTTGGGGAAAACCATGGGAAAACCCCCTAGCCTGGTTTGTGATTTTCCATGTAAAGTTTACAGTGATATCTCCAGACATGAACAGTCTCCTGTAAAGATCCATTCAGATGGGTCTTTACACGGTTCAGTTTTTATAGCTCTGAGTAGGGGAAGTTGTTCAGCTGGAAACTTTTGTTAAATTTTCCATTTTGTTCATTTTTTCCATGCCTTATGTTAGGCCTTTGCCATGTCAAAGTTGGCCTCAGTAAAGCAAAATGCCAGTTCAAAGCTAGAAGAATTGGAAATTAAATCCTCTGGCTGAGATCCAGCTAATACACAATATCTATAAGTTACATATTTATAGATATACTACACATATGTATGCACTTATCATATATATGTATAAATAAAAAAGTTGCCCACTTTGATGTAGTTGACCAAAGTCATGACAAGGAGAGGGCTGGCAATTCTGGGTGATCTGGGGATAGGGATTAGCCCTGATGTGATGCTTATACAAAATTAGTTATGCATCCATCTGATTCTTAGCTACTTCAAACAACAACTGCACAAGTGTCTCACCACCCTCACAATAATTTCTTCCTAAATTCTAATCTCAACCTCCCCCTGGCAGACAGTTTGAAGCCATTCCCCCTTGTCCTATTACTACATGTCCTTCTCAAAAGTCCCTCTCCAGCTCTCTTATAGATCCTTTAGGCATTGGAAGATGCTCCAGGTCTCCTTGGAGTCTTCTCTTCTCCAGGTTGAGCAAGTCCAACTCCCTCAGCCTGTCCCCACAGCAGAGGTGCTCCAGCCCTCTGAGCATCTTGGTGGCCTCCAGTACCCTCCAGCAGACCAAACAGTTAACTATCACAATAACACAATTTTTAGAGGACATTTAGTCTTGAGGTCATGATTCCCACCGTCACTATTTCTATTTCTTTGCCTCATGGGAGTACATTGTTATAAAGATAAAACAGGGTTTCTCTGGAGCTGTGGATTCCCATGGGCTGAACCTTCACATGCAAAACCAGCTGTGCTGTGTGTGGACAAATTTCCCCATCTGTCTCAAGCAGTTCACTGCCTGGGACACCAGGGGAGGGTGAAAGATGGAAACGGAACTTCAGTTTTGTCGCTCCAAATAGCCCTCCTGTACTGCTGCCACAGAGATCCTAGCAGATCTGGGAACTATAGGATATCTTCTCCCAGTTAGGTTCTTCCAGGACTATGCTGCGCCTTCCTTGGGTCTTCTGTTCCCAGAAGACACCAGCTCAGTTCTGTGTTTCTCAATGCCTGATAACACCTGGGCTGATTGGACTTGTTAAAATCCAGACAACTCTTAAGCCAAAGAAAAGACATCTGAGTCACTCTGACTTTCTCTTGAATGAATCCTAATATACATGTCATGGAAAACAAATTGAAGTGTGAATGAGGATGACATAAACTGGATTAGTAAAAAGAGCTAGAGTTGGAGTTTTGCCCCATGATCTCTGAGTCCCTCCCTGAGATCTGATTTCCCTTCCTCTAATTATGCAATCCCAGGAAAGGAGGTTTCTCATGCACCAAACTGTTGGAAAAGCCACAAAGCGAGATCAGTGCCTTGCAGTCCCCAACTCTGATCTTCTCCCCGACATAAGAGTGTTTCTGCAGAGGAGGGAGCCTTCCCTTGCTGCTATGCCAGGGGTTGCTCATGAACTCTCTCCTTTGTGGTTGAGATGGAAGAGGTGGCTTAGGAAGCTGTCCAAGCTTGATTGCATTTGATGGGATTTCTCAGAAGGAAGAACCCACAGCAGCAGCCAGCAGGATTACTTGTGGAAGAGTTCTGTTATTGCAAGAAGTTTAAACAAAATGCTGACAACAATAGCAGCAAACAACCATCACCAGTTCCCAGTGGGAAAATACGAAACAGGGAGGTCTACCTGTCTGCTCTGGGAATATTTCCCATCCTTATGGGAGTCCTATAGTAACTCAGAATTAGAAGTAAAGATTTTTTGAACTCCTGTAACGAGTAAGACTTAAACAAACAACCACTTGCAGCTGTGGTTTTTATTTCATTCAGAGGGGTGTGGCAATATCGGATTCACGTTGCACTCTAGTGTGTGCAGCCTTGGTCAAAAATACAGGTTCTTCTGTAGGTGCATCCTCCCCCTTTGTCACTGGACCATGTCCTGTGGATGTGAGCCCCCTCATCAGTAACTGACAGCAGTCAACTTGCTTGGTCTGTATTGACCAATGGATTGGTATGGAAAACTCCACCTCTTTGTTCACCATGTTGGTTATATCTGTATTAATTGAGAGCCAGTAGGAAAAATACACATATTTGGGAAAAAAGGCAGAAGCCAGCTCCTCTTGGTGGAAGCTCCATGGCTGTTGGCAAGGGTCAAGGTTCCTCTCACTCATTTTTCCTGCCTGGCCACATGAATTTTGCTCCCCTTAGTGCCTAGTGACTCAGCTTGACCAAGAGGTACAGAGGAGACACTCTTCCTCACTGTTTATTGCCTGTCCCTTCTGTCCCCTCACCCTGATTGCTCCATAGCCTGGTGGATTTGGCACTATTTTGACTAGCGGGATCTACGGATTTCAACTCCTTTCAGCTGAAGAGGCCTTCTTTTACGCGTTTTGATTAAAACTCAGCATCAGAAAGGCAGCCCAGCCCTCTCCCTCTCCTTGAACACTTTCAGGCATGGGACAGTCACAGCTTCTCTGGGCAACCTTTGCCAGTGCCTCACCACGGTAAAGAATTTCTTCCTAATACCTAATCTAAACCCACTCTTTTTCAGTTTAAAACCACTACCTCTTGTCCTGTCACTGCGTGCCCACTCTTTTTCAGTTTAAAACCACTACCTCTTGTCCTGTCACTGCGTGCTCTTGTACTAGATTTCTCTCTCCATGGACAGTGGAGGAGGCTTGGGCACTTAATGACAGTTTTATTCCCACACTAGGGCCAAGCATCTACTTTTCAGGTATTGTGGAGCCTAAATAACCCTCCCAAGAGAAGTGTGGGCTTTTGTCCGTCTGCTTGTATTAGCTGCTCCTGGAAGTGGGTCGTTGTTTCCTAGCAAGCTGCTCACTGGAATTTTTGGTTTTTTTTTATAAATGTTGAGGCTCTCATTGCAGATATTTACTTCACTTTGACATGAGTCAATATTTAGCTCTTGAATGAATAAATATTTAGATTTGCTTGGTTGAAATCAATGTATCCTGAGATCTTTCTGCTATCATCCACAACTAAGCTCTGGGGACAGCAAGTGGGAAAACCCTGTCATGCTTTCAAGATCTGTTTCTGCAATGGTATTTGTAGATGGAGTTCATTCTGTTGCTGAAAGGTCACATCCTCAGCTATGGAATCATGAAGGTTCATAAGATCACACAAGGAAGGAAGTAAAGCACAGGGATTTTTGTATTTGTATTTCTTCTCAGTTTTTTTGGAATTGTTTCAATTTTGTATGAACAAATCAGCCTGTAACTGTAAATTGAAGGGGTGTTTGCATCTTTCCAAACCCTGTTGGGATTTTTGCTTAGTTCCATGTCTTTAGATCCTAAATACTCAGAGGCTTCTTTGTCTCTATTTCCTATATAAAATGCATAGAATCAGAATCCCTTTGAGAAGGTGGAAATCTCTGAAGTCAAGCCCAGACTGTTTGGCCCATATTTAACCCATCAATCTATACTGAATGAGCCTGAGTGGTGCATTCAGGGAGTTTGCACCCTACTTGATGCAGCAAGATACTTTGGTCATCTCACCCCCAAAAATGATTTTGCAGCATGGGTTGAGGTCTTATGTGCAGAAAAAAACCCAGAGACTTGAAAATTCTCTAGAGTTCTGGTCTGGAAAACAAGGATAATTTACACTGACAAGGTGGGAACCAAGGAGGAATAAGGTAAGAGCTCTACTGTGCATACAGACTACAGAGACAGGTCTTAAGATCCAAACTTAAAGAAAAATTTAGGCTGGAAGAAACTTTTGGAGTTCTTTGCTTCAGGACTCTGAAGTCCAGCTTCCATCCCAGAAAGCTCTTAAACTCACGCAACATTTTGAATTTGTTAAAGCTCCATTGGCTTCACATCTGCAGAGGATCATGGGTTTCACTAAACAACCGTGGTCTTTGTTAAACATGTGGGTACAAGTGTGTTGCTGAAACAAGCCCTGCAGCAACATGTTTTGTGGAAAAAAAGGAAACAATAGACGAGATTTCGATTTTATTTTTTTTTTTTTTTTAATGCTATTTTTGAAGAAAGCTGTTGACATACTGTTCTTGGTCCATAAGCAATGAAACCTGGTTTCCTAGTCCCAGGAACATTTGCATCCTGCAGTTCTCCCAGTGTCCCCAGCTGTTTTGGTCAGGAAAGGGCAACCTACAGCCATGGTGGTAGGGCCCTGAGCACGGGCTGGTGGACCAGTAGGTATTTTCTGGCTGATCAGTTGGCTGCTGCCTTGCAGGATGAATAAGAAATTGCCTTTCCATTAAGGGAACCATTAGGGTAGATTAATTTGCATTTAATTCTCCTTTAATTTGCCTTGAATTCTCCTTTTCCCTGGTTGATGATATTAATGAAACTTGTAGGAACTTCTTACCCCCAGAGAGTGGCAAGGACCATTTTCTGGAAGTGGGGTGATAATGGCCAACGTGCTTAAAAACGTTGCTGTTTAAATGCAAGGCAAAACTCCACATAGGTATCGTTGTTTTCACAAACCAGGCTAAAGGATCAAAATAACTCCAGTCCCAGTAAAAGGCAGCATTTTTTCTATTCTTCTACTTTTCTCTAGTTTCAGCTAAAATGATTATGAAATATTTTTTCTTTTAATTTGAAAGGAAAAATTCACCTGTGCACTGAAGCCTTCGAAGCCAGTTTTTAGCCCAAAGCATAAAATCATTACTCAATGAAGTTAGCCTTTGAACAGCCAAATTTCAAAAGAAAATATTGATTTGGCACGCTTCAGCTTGTCAATTGAGAAGATTAAGCACTACGGAGTGGGAAATAAAGACAACAGGAGGCCAGATACTGTGAAAATCTTTCATCTGGTGGAATTGCCTGCTGAGGGAAGCAAGGGATGCCCTTGTTGCTGATACTTTTCAAGTTAGATTAGGACAAGAATGCAAACACCTACTGCCTAATATCTAGATCCTGCTTCTTGTAATCTTAATGAAAATACTCTGACTAGAGAGGGCACAGCACAGTTCTCTCCCTTATCTGTCTGCTAATCACTTTTCCCTCCCTTGAAGCTACCTATAATGTCCATTGCCATGGTAACCGAGCATGGTATGTATCTCAGACAAGAAGACATATGCATCTTTCCCTGCTTTAATAGATGCTCTGTTTAGGCTGCAGTCTCCTCTCATTGCCCAGCTCCCCAAAGGACGTTCATATGCTGACTTCATGAGTTGGCATCTCCATGCGGGAAGAAGCTGCTGTGGGAAACTGTCACTCAAGCCTCAGACCTTAAATCTGTGATGTGTTCCTCCGATGTTTAATTACAGGTACTTTCAACTGAGTGGCAAGGAAATGCTTTTAAAGAAACAATGTTCATTGAGCTTAAAGTGTAATTACCCAATAGCTAAACTTGCCTAGAGAAATGGGAGTTATTGCGTACTTGGCTTTGCCAGGCAGGTCAATCATTAAAGTTTAACAAATGAAGCCAATATTTCATCTCAGCAAGTTTGTCCCAGCGAACATTGATCCATTGGCTGTTTGTTCGTGCTCCAAAATGTATGCTCATCAATACCAGAAACCTTGTGAACCCAAGGATGGGGTCATAATGAAACAAGCCAACATTTGTCAGCAGCACTTAGAAGATTTACATCATCCTTAAACTGAACGAGGATGGGTTTAGATTAGATATTCGTTATATAAGGAATTCATTACTGTGGGGGTGGTGAGGCACTGACACAGGCTGCCCAGAGAAGATCTGGATGCCCCATCCCACGGAAGTGTTCAAGGCCAAGATGTATGGGGCTTGGAGCAACCTGGTATAGTGGAAGATGTCCCCACATGGCAGGGGGGTTGGAAAGAGATGATCTTCAAGGTGCCTTCCAACCCAAACCATTTAATGATTCTGTGTTATTACAAAGAGTGGGCTTCAGTGAAAGCTCAGGATTTAATGGTAAAGTCAGAAGCTGGTCTTCCTCACAGAAGGATGTGTGGGGTGGCATTAGCTGCTAACGGAGCGTGTCTACAGCCTTACAGTCCCTCATCAACAAGTAGACTTTATTTCTGCTGCACGGGAAAAGAGCAGCAGAAGCCTCCATTGACATGATAGCTGGATTAATAAATGATGGTGCCTTCTGTGAAGAGCAGGAACAGGCACTCACATCTTTGGAAGGGAAGAGGGTGCAGAGAGTGAAAGGGACTTGCGGAAGCCCCTGACTTCATCCTGACTCAACACCAACCTCTGGCCCAGGTGACCTGAGGAAGTCCAGCAATGAGAAGCTGGTTTCACAGCGCAGCAAACAATGGTCCTCTTGTTTTCCCTCCTGAGCACTGAGTTCGGTGTGTTGCCTTACTTTTACTCATCCATTCCCCCTCAAGAAGTAAACATGGTAGGTCGAAGGTGTGAGTCTTGCTTGACTTTTCTTGCCAAACAGAAGCTGAATGAAGATACAGTTGCTCTGCCTAAATGCATGGGGATGTAAACGCCGAGAATAGAAGGCTGAAAGCTGTCTCTGTAACACAAGATATAGTTACACACAGCTGGATATGATAGGGTAAAAATGTTTTATAGCTGGGAATGTGATTTTTTTTTGTCATTTTCAAGTTGTGGGATTAAGCTAGCGAGGCATAGATATAATGGCCTAGAAGGTTTTGCTAATTTTTTGAGGATTTCCATATTTCATACCTGTGAGCAAAAACCTACCTCTTTGGTCAGTTCCATCTCTGTCCTTCACTTCCTTTTCCTCCGCCCTCCTGCCTGCAGCAAAGCTCCCCAGGAGATCACTTTCCACCCAAATCTCAAATTCCAAGTTCCAAACCCTAAGCCCCCTGTTTTCCTCTGAAGCTGATACTTCCTCTGCAGTATCCATCACATACTGATGACTCAGAGTGTGCCAGGGAGCTGCACAGCGAAGAGTGGACTCCACAGGAGAGAAAAGCTGCATTTCCCTTCTGGGAGCAGTGGAAGTGTCTGAGTTATCCCAAGATAAAAGCCAAGGAATATAAGGCAGCTCTGTTTTACTGGGAGGCACATTTCCAGGAAGCAGCACTGTGCACGACATATAAACACCTGAAATGCCACTTTGCTGTGCTGGTGGGGCTTGTGATTATTATTCCTGCTAATGTAAAGACACGTTTGTCTGTGCCAGCTGTGACGAGGCAGTATTGCCAACAGAGCTGGGTGTCTTGACAGATTATCTTTTCCCCTGAATAATACAATGTTTTTCTGCTGGGTCTGCCTATAACTCTCTCCCACGGAGTGTTTTGGTGAGGCTACTGGACTCTATTGTCCAAATTGCTAATGTTTTTAGGCATTATTTGGATGAATGAGTGGTTAGTTGAGACCAGGGTTTCTTAAAGCTGTTCCAATTTTATCCTCGGTTCTTCTCTTCTTTTGACCTGAGTCCTCTCCCTTTTCTCCTTTATAAGTCTTAAAATGGCTCCACTCTGCATATGCTTTTGCCCAAAGACATCCACAGTTCCTTCTCTTTGATACACACTCTTCTGAGGAAGCTGATTCAATTGCCCAGGGCGATGCTGTAGGTATCGCAGACTGACACATCTCTGTGAAGGCACCTTAGTCTCTGAGGCTGTGATTTTCTGCACAGCAGCATTACCGAAGGAACATGTCTTTAAAAACCTCTTCTGGAGGAAGACCTCAGGTATGCATGTGCTGCCTGAGAAATACAAATTAATCTTTTAGTTCTCTTCCTGCATTTTTCTCTCTCCAATTGCTGTCTTTACTCCTGCACCAGTCATTGCAGCCATTATTGCAAGTTTGTGTAATTGCTTGGTGTCATTTGCATAAGATGAGGATCTTAATGGTATAACACCCATTGTCATGAGATTCATCTCAGTTTGGGTTGTTACTACACAATATGGGAAGAGGAGGAAATGTTAGGAGCCTTCTGACTTGAGGTCATTACTTAACTTCCTCCCTACTCTTACTGCTCCACAAAGCAACTGTAGTTACAATGCTTTTAGCTGGAAAATGCCTAATTTTCTCACTTTCCATGGTGCTTCTCTCAAAATAAAAATCCTCAAAAGCACCTTTAACCACCATCCTTACTCTTTTTTTACTCATTGCCAGAGCATGGATATTTCACGTAATCCTTTCCCACACTTCAGCATTTTTCACTGCTTGCTTCCTACGCCATTCACTTTAACCATTCACCAATTACTTCCACTGGATTTTTTCCACTGCCCTTTAACGTAGTCTTTATGGTTTCACTGGTGACAATAACATGCATTAGTTTTGAACCCTCCTCTTTTCCTTAGTTGTGGGGTTATCTCTAGCAGTTCTGGGGCTACATAGGTGGCTAAAAGGATGGAAGGGCTGCTATATGTCCTTTCTATTTCATCAGCTCAGAACTGACGGGTTTTTTTGTCTCAGAAATTATACTCTTGACCTTGGTCTGGGGTGGTTATATCCAGGTAGATCAGAAACGTTTAGCTGGAAAAGACCTCTGAGGTGGTTGAGGCCAACATTATCCCGGCAGTGCTGAGCCCACCACTAAACCATGTCCCTAAAAGCCACATCCACACGTCTTTAAAATCCCTCCAGAGACGGTGGCGAGAGTGTCAGCCAATTGCACTTTCCATGGCTCCACCTTCTCTCTTACATTTGCTCCCAGGCCATCAGGGCTCCTCTTAGTGCTCTTAGCACAGGCACACTGTTATTCCCATTGAACACAATCTTCTTCCATCTCAATTTCACACCTTGTTTTCCTGGTGCTTCTCTATACCCTAAAGAGGTTTACTTGCCTTTGGATATTTTCCTCTGCTTTGTTTTGTGCTTTTGTTTCCACTCTCCCATAATCCTAGGCTCTGTTTGCATTTTCCCTCTAACGCTTTTGTTTTGATGTTTGTCCAGCTCCTCCTTGTTTGCTTAGGCCTCCCAATAAGTTCCCTACTGTGCTCTCTATTGCTTCCTTAAATATTTCCCATCTGGTCTCTACTGAGATTTCTTTATCATTCTGCAGTAATGGCCTGAAATGCTCTCCAAGCATTACCTCCTCTATCTCTCTCAAAGACTTGCCTTTTAACTTTACAGGATCAAATTTAGCTCCAGTGTCACCCATCTTTCCCTTGGGCTTTAATGCGTTCGTCATCTTTTCAATAAGTAATTCATGATCGCTGCTGCCCTTCAGCATCGCTATAGACTTTCACATCCAGCAGTGACTCTGTTGTGCCTTTTCCAGATAATCACATGCTCCAACAACCCAGATAATCATGTAACCAAATGGTGACCCCTTGCAAATCCATGAGGGACCCAAATGCCACCAGTGATCAGACTATGCACCCCACATCAACTCCGTCAGCTTCTCACCAGTCCAACTCCGCTCATATGGCCCAGCATCTTCTTTCACTTACTTCTGTTTTCCTCCTCTGTGTTTCCAGCTTTCACCTTCACAACTGCTTTATAAGCTGAGGCCTCGTTTCAGATACCATATTGACAAAATTTGTATTCTCCCTTCCTGCAATTTGTTTTGGTGCATAACAGCAAGTCACAGCCAGGCAGAGATCACCGCAGGCTGCAGCAAATATTGCTGTGATCACCCTCTCAGGCGTGAGTTTCCTGTTGTTCGCTGAAATCCTTACTCTTTTTGCACAGAGGCAATATTACTCGTCTGGGAAAACAAACAAAAAGACAAACAAGCAAAGAAAACCAGAAATAAGTAAGATATCCCAATTACTTGTGTTTCCAGGGTGTCTGGTTTGACAGCTGTGGATGTATAGCTTAGCTGTGGTTCTCACTGGTGTGGCGTGAGAGGGAGGTCCAAGTGCCCATGTGGTATCTCCAACCTCCATGACTGCTTCCATGTGTTTGGGTCATCAGTCAGACTGAATTGTAAACTCCTCCTGCAACAGGTTATGGGTATAATACCTGTTTATGCCTATCTGGTTTATGTAAAAGCCTCAAAATCCCTTGCAGAACTTGTTGGCATGGGTACCAGTGCGACCTTCATATCTTGCCTTCAACAAATAAAAGTTTAGATTGTCTGGACTTAAAAATCTGATTTTTCCTCTATCGAAATACACTGCTCAGATATGTTGAAGTGAATTCCGTTAGCAGAAGACACAACCGTTTTGATTTGATTTGTTTTGTTTTGTTTGATAGTTTGTTTTTTTTTTTCCTTAAACAAATTTGTTACATTTTATTTAGTAATATTTGATGTGACATTTTTGGGTCATTGCCATCCATCACCTAAATATGGAGACACCAAGCGTCTGGATCCCAGCACAGAAACGACCTGTCTTCCTCTAATTTTTAAGATATGTGGCAAAATGTTTATTAAAATATCCTGAGGTAGAAAACACACTGAACAAAGAGGCTATAAAAAGACTGGATTAAGTTTGAAATTAAGGTACCTGCATTTAGGTGTCTGCATTAAGTGTTTGCATGTGAGATGTGCATCTGAGCTCCCAAAGCAGGGAACAAAAACTCAGTTGCTGCCCAAGTATGACCATCCAGTGCTATGCGAGATGCTGGCTGGGCTTTCCTGCTGTCCCACAGCTGCCAGTCCCTTAGGGCACGGGAGTGAACAGCTCTTGTGTCACGTCACCCAGCACCACACGGATGTGTCAGACACCCAACACCACCTCAAAAGGCTGCTGTTGTTTTCGTTTGCACTAGCTCAGCCTCTGAGCAACACCATCAATGTAGTCCAGATCCAGCTAACCAAACAAAGGTGCTGGGTTTTAGAGGCGACTGAATCTGTTTGCAGCCCTATCGACTGAGCAGTCCTCAGGTTGTGGTGCTCCCTCACGGGCCCACAGAGACATTTTTATGCCTCATCATGGAGCAACATGGAGGTCAGCTGCCTCAAAGAATTGTGACATCAGCTTAAATTAACCTTCTTCTGTTACCATCCCAAAACAACAAGAGTTTCAATTAACATTGGACACTCAATACCATTTCTTAGCAGTTCATTGTAGAAGTCTCCCAGAAACAGCCAAACCCAAACCACCATTGCAGAACTTGTAGTTTTGTCATTCAAACCACTGCAAAACTGTATGAGATGCGGCCAGAGTGGAGTTGATGCTCCTTTTTTGTGGTGCAAACGAGGAAGTCCAGGGCAATTCCCATACCCCTGGAAATGTTCAAATCCAGGCTGGATGGGGCTCTGAGCAACCTGTTCTAGTGGAAGGTGTCCCTGCCCATGGTAGGGAGATTGGAACTAGATGGTCTTCAAAGTCCCTTCCAACTCAAACCATTCTATGATTTTATGAATTCCCTAAGAGTTTCATTGGGAATTTCCTATGAGCCACAACTGGCATCCCCACAAACAGATATTCCTTGGGATCCCAGACTGTGGGGTTCAATGTGCACAGCAAACCACAAAGACCAGTGATCCCTGACAGCATTTCTGAGCAACTGGAGCACACTTGAAAACACTGTAGGGAGTAAAGAGTTGAAATGTGACAAGTACAGCATCTTTGTCCATCTTTCATCACAATCAATGTAGAAAAATAAATGTGCAACTGGTGTTTCTCAAGAGAAATACATCAAAAGCGAGTAGTGAAAATGTAGATCAGCTGAGATCTTTCTGTGATTAGAGTTAGTTCTCTTTTGTGAGCTGTTAATGCCGATGTGTATATTGATTGCAAATCACCTTCCCTCCTTAATAGCTAAAATATTCCTGCCCTGGGACCAATCAAGGCTGAAATAGGACAACGAAGGACAAAACCATCTGTAGCTGATATTTTTTCTTAACCAACCATAGCCAAATTTCCAAAGATTTGGAGATCCCAGAGCTGAAAGGAGCTACCATGATCATGACTTGCTGCATCATTAAAGCAATAAAATTCCATTCATTATGAAGTTCACAAATATGGGACTGACTATACCATAGCATTTCTTCTCAGGCAACCTCCACTCTTGACTCACAGCCTCTTACAGGAACAGTCAATACCTAAATAGAAATATACACTTAGTTATGAGAGAAACTGATAGACAGTTCTCAAAAATACATTTCTTAGAGTCTGCATTTAGGAAAATCAATGGCATTTATCAAATTGCCAAAGCTACTCTATAGGACATAACGATCAGTAAAGACCAGGGAGATGCCAACACGTGACTTCTTCTGGTGATTTTCTTGATTGTTGTTTTCTGCTTATAACTTTGAGTGACGTGTGCTGCTGAGCCACGCCCTGCAAAGCCAAGACACAAATGCTTTTTTTGGCTTTGACTGCAAGATGGTACAGACCAGACCGTGGTTTGCTTAGACTAACTCTTCCCCAGGCCAAGTCTTCTCTGATAAAACTGAGCTTTTCTTCTAGATGGATTTACATCTTGTGTGAGTGTTTCAAACAGACACTTCTATTTTCCTGAGCCACAGCTCACAGATGCTAAAACTGAGCCGTCCCAACAGATGCAGGAGAGAGCTGAAGGTCCTCATGGCACTCTGACCATTTGGACTCCCATATTCAAAGCACTGGTAGCTCAGCACTACTTGATGCTGATGTGTCATGTGTGTGATGGTGAGTAGAGCAAGGCCCATGCATTCCACAGGAAGTGACTTCAGTGACACTTTTCACTTCCTTTTCCCTTCAAAACACATTAAAAGTGATAAAGCTTAGCACCAACAGGAGAGGTTTTCAAAGAGGCTTGTGGGCATCTGGGTGCATGTTTCCTAGCAAAACAGATCTTGAAATACAAATTCCAAGGCTTGCAAAATTCCAGCTCTTTGCAGAGATGCAAAGTAATCAGTCTGAAGCCCAAGAATTTCTTTCTCTGGGATTTGAGCATTTAACTCTCCTATCTCCATCTCAGATCCCCTAGGATTGGTCCAAATTTTTAATTTTTAAAAATTTTTGTGTCAAACCACTAGGACAAGCTTTATGCAAGTTCAGCATATTCTAGCTTGGGATTGCACTGGTAGTTATAAGACTAAAATTAGCTGTATCCTGGGCAGCATCAAAAGAAGTGGCCAGAAGGTTGAGGGAGAGGATTTTCCCCCTCTACTCTGCTCTGGACTACTTCACCCAGCTGTAGGTACTCCAATATAAGAAGGACATGGAGTTGCTGGAGCGAGTCCAGAGGATGCCATGAAGATGCTCAGAGGGCTGGAACACCTCTCCCAGGAAATCAAACTGAGAAAGTTGGAGTTGTTCAGCCTGGAGAAGAGACATCTGTGGGGAGACCTTAGAGGCCCTTCCAGTACCTAAGGATGCTACAAGAGAGCTGAAGATGGACTTTTGACAAGGACATGGAGTGGTAGGACATGGGGGAATGGCTTTAATCTCATAGACAACAGGTTTAAATTAGACATTAGAAAGAAATTCTTCCCTGTGAGAGTAGTGAGGCACTGACACACGTTTCTCAGAGAAACTGTGGCTGCTCCATTTCTGGAGGTGTTTAAGGCCAAGCTGGATGGAACTCTGGTCTAGGGGAAGGTGTCCTTATTACGAACGAAGTGAACTTTAAGGTCCCTTCCAACCCAAGCAGTTCTGTGATTCAATGAAATAATTTTGAAGTCATGTAATGGAGACGCTCTCCCTATGTTATGCCATATCCCTCTGTCTATGTGGTGTCAACACCAGTGCAGCATAAAGAGGGGCTCCAGGTGGTGTAATATGAGAGGAGAAACCTATGGCATGAAAAGTCTGAGAAACCAGAACTTGTTTTTTGATTGGATGTATTGCAGCCAGGATTTCTGATCTGTGCAAACTGCAGCCCCTGCTCTAATTCCCTCCAGCCTTAGGAGTAGAGGTGGAATGAGGAAGAAGGTATACCGATTTAGAAACAGGATATCATCTTTCTTGTAGTCACAGATTTCAACACTGAAGAGACCTTAAATATCACCTTTATTTTCTTCCATCAAGGCCCAGAAGCTCCTGTGCTCTGAGGGGAGCTTGTTGCCAGCACCTACGATGTTGCATTTCTGAACAAGTAGACATGGCAATGAAATAAGCATAAAACCTCAGCAGCAGCAGAACAACAACTTTCTTCATCTCTCAGCCTCCCCACAAACGGTTATACAATTGAAAATGAAATTGCACCTCTGGGCTGAGCTGCAGCCATTCTCCTCAGAGGCCCCTTCAATCCAATTGGCAAGGAATGGGGTCTGGCAAGGCTTAGTCAGCTCATGTTTGCAAAACGCTTTGGAATGAAAACTGCTGCGCAGCACTGAGTCATGCAGCTGTGACTGTGGAAAAGTGAAGTGTGTGGAGCTCAGGAATACATCTGGATGCCTTGTGGAGAGCAACTGGGGCCTGTGAGTTAAGTGTAGAGTTCATATTAGCAACAATAACCAGGACTGTGCACTGGGGACCTCAACACTATAGACTGCTCTCGGAAAAGTGACGTTTTGGGTGGTTTCGCCAGCAGAGCAGCCTGCTTGGGACTGACAGGCATTGTGCTTTGGACATGCATTCTGCTCTCCAGGGCAATGGCAGAAGTCTGGCTGTGCACTCTGGCGGGAAGCACTGCTGCTCTGGATTAGTGCTAACCTAGCACAGAGAAAGGAATGAATCTGGCCTGTGAAACACAGTATTTAGGGAAAGATGAACAAGATCAAGTAATATTTCCATATCCAGGACAGTTCTCATCTCCCATATGGCCTGCCTGCCATAGTACCTGGTGCCCTTCCGACCTCCTGTGCCCATTGCTGTGCTGGTGATGACTGCTGTCTGATGGGTGAGAAATTGGGGCAAAAGGCCCCTTTTCTGATGTTTCAGCTCAATAAGTGAGGAGCCAATCCGGCATTTCAGGACTCTCAACAACGCATGAGCGGATGGGTAAGTGGATGCTGTAGGTGCCGCCTTCGTGTATCCTCTCCATTTCTTCCAAAGGACATGACCCTAATATGCTATAAGCCTCTGGATTTAAATCTGCACTTTAGGGGACCTGATGGTCTGCCTTTGTGCTGCTTTTCTTCCAGTTATATAGTTCTGCACTTACATTTCTTTTTTTTCAAGGTGGTGGAGCTGGGGGAGAGAGAGAGGGATAGAGAGAGAAAGGCCAACCAGGGGAGGAAAAAGGTAGATGCTTCTGTTAAAAACCCTTTGCTTTCTCTCTGGTAGTGTGAGCAGTTCCAAGCAAACTTCCATCTGCAATATCAATTTAGGTTGTTCCTTCCCTCTGTCTGCAGGGAGAGGTCTCTGTTAGCCAAACAATTATTCTTGGAATAAAAAAAACTTGCAGCTGGAATGAGGAGCCTGGCTGATGCAGACAATAAATCCAAGGAAGGCATACAGAAAGAAGAGATTGCTTTGTCTTGCCATGCTCAGAAACCTCCCTGGCTGTGTGCTTTCTGCAGATCAAACCCTTCAAAATTAACCCAGCTGCTGACACAGAATAAAGCAAGAGAGTACAGAAGAAAAGCTCTGCCTGAACTCACAGTGATGCCTTTAGCAAGAGGGGAAGGTAGGCAGCCTGCAGCTTGCGACCCATGTGTAACAACTTGTGTAAGGACTGAGGAATTGAAACAGAAACCAAAACAAAAATACCATCCTGTATTACTCTGCAGATACGGGGATCTCCTAAGTTTTGACCTTGTTAATGCAGAGAGTACTATCCCAGCAGGTGCTGTTATAGCAGAACTGCATAAAACCAACAATGGGATGTCTTCAGAACGCATTTAAACCTAAAATTCCCTTAAATGTGGGCTTAAGTCTGTTCTTTGCACAGCAAACTGATATATGCAATGTGTGTGATCACTTGATCCCTAAATCAACACATACAGAAAGTACAATGCAGCATCTATCAGAAGATCACTTCAGCTTTGGAGCACCAGGATGTGGCCAGGAAAGCTTGGTTGGGGTCTAGGAAATGATGGGTGAGCCTAAGAGAATTAGGTATCTGATATGTTCAAATGAACTTAGGCACTGATCTTCATAAGGAGAGCAGAGAGAGAGTCTTCTCTTAAATTTAGTGATGCCCAAAGTCTCAGAATATATGCTGGTTAAGATTTTGATCCAAATGTGCTGTGAATCCTCATCGTTAAAGGGTCCAACTCACCAGGAAAATGCTTTCTTTAATTCACTACTCAACATTTTCCAAACTGGCAGGGGCAAGCTGTCCCTTCCCTCTCTTCACTCTGCTTGGAGCCACATGCCCCTGGACGGTTAAGCATTTTGAGGCACAGGGATACTCACTGCTGTGCTGTGTGTCTGAGGCAGCCAGTCTGCTCCAGGGCCTGGCAGAGGAGACAAATTCCTTGGCCTGGCCCTCGACCACAAGTTCATCTTCGCATACCAGGAGCAGTAACGCTGCTCCCAGCTCTTCACAGAGCCAGAGCTGCCACTAGACACCAAATCAAGAATACATGACAAACAGTCACACATTTTGTTTTCGAGGCAAATTCAAACAAAGAAGTTTTGCTTTTGAAACCACAAAATTCTGCCGTTTACAAAGAATTCCTCGCATCTCCTCTCACACTCACTGTTCTCTTCTCTTCTTACCCGCCTCCTGCGCTTCATGTTCTTACTGACCTTCCCTAATCATGCCCCAGAGAAAAAGCAGAAACAAAGCATATCCATACCAAAGCCCTAGCGCCCTGCAGGCAAGGCAGATGTCTGTGTACTGGTATTTTGGGCACATGCATGAAGAAAAGCCCAGATGGACAGGGGTTATACCTGATTGAGTCTGGACGCTCCTGTAAAGCCCAGAACTACCAGTGAGGTAAAGCATCCCTTAAGACACTGTGTGCTGGAAGGGAAAAGAGCTTTAGCTCTTCAACATTCCAGCCTCCCTACTGCATCCCAATACTGACACCATTCCCACCATTGTTCTTCTCTGCCTTCTCCCTCCATTGCTCATATTTAGAAAGATCTGAAATGCAATGATCTGCAGTGCCAACAGAACAGCAGAATAGAGGAGAGATTAGCTGGGATGGAAGGGCAGCTGTTGGAAGGTCTCTCCGTTGGTTCCCATCCCTCCTTGCAGCCCTAAATGAGAACTGGATCCCACTCTAAAACCAAGCTCCAGAGCCAAGCACTGGTTACCAACAGAGCCCAGCCAAAGCCCACCAGACTTGGGTATCTCAGAGCTTCCTCAGTTCTATTTCCAAGTTTGGTGCAGCTCTCTGGGTCACATCACCCCTCATTGATTTCTTCAAGTGCTATTTCTCAGTGGGAGAAAGAAAAGCAAATGGATGTTCATTTTTTCTTATTAGACCCTGCCTTGACCCCTCTCATACATCAGTCCTTGTTGTTTCCAATACTCAAAAAATGGATGTCTTTTACCCCAGCACCTCTGTGTAAACTGATACCAATCCCAGCAAGCTGTTTCTCCTGTTAAGGGGTTTAATTTGCCAAAGTGAAATATGAGAAATTCAGACCAGAAGGAAATACAAAGCGCAGTGGAAATTCCCCAGGGAGCAGGATCACAGAGAGGAGTGGGAGGTCCTCACACATAGGAGTGGAAGACTTCCCACCAGACACAGTTTCATCCAACCAGCAGCAAGGAGCTTGCTTTAGGATCTTAGATAAAATCTTTCTGGAATGTGTATGATACTAAGAACTGATACATATGATCTGTAAAATATGAATGTACTCCGCAGGCTGATTTTAGAATAAAAACCTATCAAGAAATTAACAAAATTAAACCTTGAATCCAAGCTCTGAACCTGACCATAGGAAGTATTTTAACCCTATCAATCCTTCCGTCCTCTAGGATACTCACTGGGAACCTCTCCATTGCCACTGAATTTATGGGAAAGGATTCAGTTACTGCAAGAACAGCACCAATGATGGGTAGATACAGAGGTAGATGGATGAAGGCAGGGAGGGAGGAAAAGAGAGACAGCACAAGCAGTTGTGATTTTATTTCTTCTGACTGCATCACCCAGACTTTAAGCAAAACAAGATCAAAACCCTTCACTAATCTGTACAGCTCCACATGTGTAGAAGTGGTAAGACAAACACTGGAAATGTCTTACACCATGGTCCTGCTTTTCTTTATAGAAAATATTTGCAAATTTTAAGTTCTCAAATCTGAGAAAAGCCATGGCTTGTCCTTTCTATCCCAAAAGGAAAGCTGCCTTGTTTGGGTGGTGGAACAGGCTCAAGTACTCAAGCTGCACACATACACCACCAAATGCTAGATCAGGTGTAGGGTTATCAGCCCATAGTTTCTGTCCGAAATAAGGAGATAAAAAGGTTAAATATGCCTCTTTGGTAAAACATTGCAGGGAAAGCGTAGAGTTCTCCCTTGCCTCCTGTATTTTGACTGCTTTTTTGGTTTTCACCATCAAATATTGATTGGTGCAGCATTGATTGCCCACAATACTAAACTTCGTATTTATCTCCTCCTTTTGAAGAGTGTTGGTTCCCCCAAATCCCATTTGGGAGAGCACCTTGTGCAGACCAGCCTGGGAAAGCACGTCCTGAAATGCGTGTTGAATTGGACACAGACAGTGGGAAAACACTTACTTCGCATATTAGGGTAGACATGAATGAATCTAAATCCACCCTCTTTCAGTTCAAAGCTATGCCAGGGGCGGTTTAGACTGGACATTAGGGCATTTCTGTACCAAGAAGATGTTCAAACACTTGAACATGTGTCCTAGAGAGGTGACTGATGCCCCAACCCTGTCAGTGTTTAAGAAGCATTTGGATAGTGCCCTCAATAACATGCTTTAATTTGGTCAGCCCTGAACTGGTCAGGCAGATAGACTAGAGGACCATTGTATGCACCTTCCAAATATTCTATTCTATTCTATTCTATTCTATTCTATTCTATTCTATTCTATTCTATTCTGTTCTGTTCTGTTCCGTTCCAGTCCAGTCCAGTCCAGTCCAGTCCAGTCTAGTCTAGTCTAGTCTATTCCATTCCATTCCAGTCCATTCCATTCCATTCCATTCCATTCCATTCCATTCCATTCCATTCCATTCCATTCCATTCCAGTCTAGTCTAGTCTATTCACGGTGCTCTCTATGCAGGGAAAATGAGCTGCTGCTGGAGGCTTTGGGTTCACTTTCAACACATTGCAAAAGGCAAAAGAAAGCATCTGAAGAGGTACAAATGGCCATAAGCAGCTGCAGAAGGTACCTAGAGTACCTGGAGAAGCAGCTCTCTTGCATTGAAAATGCAAAGCAATCTGCAGGCTGGGGTCTCTGATTATTGAACATCAAAGCCTGCTTGTTCTCAGGCCCTGGGACACAGGCCTTGGAACACTGAAGGGAAATGCTCACCTTTGGATGGTTTGGGTGACAGTGGGTCAGTGTGTGAGCTCCTGTGTCACAGAATCATAGAATCATAGAATCGTAGAATCACAGAATCACAGAATCATAGAATGGCCTGATTTGGAAGAGACCTTCAAGATCATCTAGTTCTGAAATCCCTGCCATGGGCAGGGGTCACATTCCAATAGAACAGGTTGCTCAAAGTCCCATCCAATTGAGCACTGTTTAGAGGCAAGAAAGACACACTGCTCTGCTGGGTGGGTAGGTGCCTCCTTCAGCTTCACCAGAGTCTTGGAATGAACACCTGTGGAAGCTTTGGGGCTCTCCAAACTGTAGCAAGCACCTCACCAGGGGTGCCCAGGCTGTTATGAAATGGTAAATGGACACTGCTCCTTCTGCTGGGGAGACAACCATGGCTCTGAGTTAACCAGGCAAAGACACAATGACACAATAGGAAAATATTTAGCTTGGTGATTTTGGCTGAAGCAGAGAGTGTTTCTCTCATGCCAATAGCCTTTTAGAGCTGACTTTAGCAGGCACCTCCTGGCTGTATCTCAACAGGAACTTCAGCTCAGGGAAAAAGCTCTCTAGAGGCGTGAAGAAAGCATTCAGCCCCACCAGCATCAGGTAAATGGGAGTTCAGGTGCCTAATTCAGATTTGAGAATTTTTACACCCCCTTTTTGTGCCACTTTGCACCGGGGAAACCTGGCTATATGCTGACCACACTGGATGTTCTGCAAAGCGCTTCTCAAAAAACCCCTTTTTTCTGTGTCTCCTCAAATTATATCTCTGGGAGGAGAGCTTCTGCTTGGATCAGGGAAGAGCAGAACTGGTAGAGTCCAGGCTTAGAGTCAAGGTCAGAAAAAATGCTGCTCTGCTCCTTCCCACCCTTCACAGGACAGTTCAGTACTACAGCTCCTGTTAATTATTCATCCCAGCCAGTATTTGCTTAGGTAAAGTTCACATCATGAACTCTCGTAGCCTGCCTGATCTGGCCTTCCTGGGTTGTAAATTGGCAAGAGCTGAGACAGTGGTGACGAACGATGACCACAATGAACAGGCACTTCTTACTTTCTTATGTAAGCAGTTTCAGGATGTTTTGCAACGGTTTCAAGCACGCATGAACTTTGCTTCCCATTTTTGCTGCCATGGTGCCTGGCTGCAGCGTTATCGTGTTCCAGAGGAATTCATTAGGTCTAGACTTAAATTATGGGTGGTGTATGAGTGAAATAAAACACAAGCTTGTGAGGTAATGATTAAAGAACAATCCCAGGTTCTGCAGGTCCCTTTCTTCCTTGAAGGATGATGGGTTGTGTGGTGAGATGGGGCACAGGAGAAATGAAGGATACATGGAAAGGGGGTGACAGGACTGGTTCCTTGGACCTTTCACCTTTCATGCAGCCCTCTCCTGGGTACCCCACACTGGGGATGGCAGGGCCACAGGCAGGAGGATGGTACCAGGGCACATGAACAAGGTTCAGTGTGAGGCTTAAGGGATTGTGAGCTGAGCTCCAATTGTCCTGGCACTTTACACTGGGGTGTTCAGCCTGATTTACCTTCACAGAAGTCACATAACCCTTACTTGTTTGAACAGTTTAAAGGGGAGTAACGTCATTGGTTTCAAGGGATGCACATCAACAGAAAGCCAGCAGAGGCAAACTGAAAGAATTCAGTCCCTAAAATATCTGGGACTAATGCACTTGAGTGGGAAACATTTGCTTTACATGAAGAAGGTCAAAAGGGGCTACTAGCCAGAAAAGGAATTCGTGATCATAGTAAAAATATTCCTGAAATGTCTGAACAGACCATAGAAGCAGAAGAGACAGCAGAGATGAGGCTGGATTGCATTCTGAGGGCAACACAGTATGCACTGGATGCTCTAGACAGTTCTGCTGTATCCTGCTTGGAGGAGCCATTTGATATTCCAGAACTTTGGTGTGATTGCACCATAGGTAGTGACAGGAGTTCTTAATTTTTGTCTGAGCTTGAAGGTAGAAGGTAAAGGAGTGTCAGGACTGTGGGAGAGAGCATCCTCTGGAATTAGACATGGTTAACATGCTGTGGCTGCTGTAACCAGCACTGCTGAGGCGGGGAGATAAGATTTCTTCAAGCTTCCACTCTCTGAAAGGAGGATATAGCCAGTTGGGGGTTGGTCTCTTCTCCCAAGTAACAAGTGACAGGGCCAGAAGAAATGGCTTCAAGTTGCACCAGAGGAGGGTTAAACTAGATATTAGGAAAAATTTCCTCCCCAGTATGATTGTCAAGCATTGGAACAGGTTGCCCAGAGAAGTGGTAGAATCACCATCCCTGAAAGTGTTCAAATGTATGTAGATGTGGCAGCTGGGGACACGGTTTAGTCGTGGGCTTGGCAGTGCTGGGTAATGGTTGAACTTGATTGTCTTGGAGGTCTTTTCCTTCCTAAATGATTCTATGATTCTAAGCTAACCTGAAGGTTGTCCAGTTGCAGCTCCAGCCCACAGCTTGAATAATACCCATGTACAAATTTTGGGACATTACTGTACAAGGGATGATGGCAGGGCGGTGCTAGGTTCCCTGACTCCTGGCCCATTCAGCATCCTTTATCCTGTTTGCTCAGCTGTGGCTTTTTCCACTTAGGAGGAATTTTCCTAAAAACAAAAATGGTAGTGGTGATGGTAGTGGGGAATAGTTGCTTCTTTCCCCTCTCTAAAAAGGGTCACACCTATTTAATGAGGCAGGTAAATAAATAGAAAGAGTTTTTTACCAATATATTGGGCAAATATGCTGTTATAAAACATCTCTGGACAGCACAGCATTTTGATTAAGTGGCCTAATTTCCAGTGTGAAATACCTGACAACATACAGCATTAGCTAAATACCTCGCAGAGAAAACCCAGGGCTGAGACTTAGCATTGCTCTTCTTCCATCCTTTGGGGTGGATGTGTGGGTGTCCTACACCTTCATGCTGTCCTCTGTCTTACAAAGCCAGTTTTTGAGCTGGGATAACCTCTAACTAGATTATTTCAGGGTACAGTCCAGGAATGCTCCTGTAAGACAGTAGCTGTTGAAGGGGAGGAGCTCCTGTTGCCCTCCCGGGACTGCTCAGGGACATCTGAGAGGAATCTCAGCCCCAGGGTTAGAATATGTTGTGTGGTACCCAGATGGGTTCCATGGGTACCCCAAGAGCATCACTCTGTGTTTCTACTTCCAGCCCAAAATTACTTGCTTGCTCCTTTCCCCATGCTGCCTTTTGCTTCCAGGCTTCAGTCATAGTACAGGGTCATGTGTGGGGTTTTCTGCTGAGATGAAGCCCTGTCTGTCAGCAGGACAGGGTCTTTCTCCCATCCCCTCACCCTAATTACAGGAGAAGGAGTTACTGTATATTTTCATAGCTGAGAACAACATAATGTGGAGTGGACTCAGCTGTTTCCTCCTTCTGGGAGATACTAAAGCAGCCCAGAATTTTCAGTGTTCTTCTCTCAGCCCTGTGACTCTTCCAAAAAATCTGCCTCCTTTCTCTGGAAGTTCTTCTGGCTCCAGACTCAGCAAATTCTCCACATGTGTCAGTGAAAACAGAAAAAACCCAACATGAATCAACAAATGCAGAAACACTGAAGTCCCATATGAAACATAAAGGGGCTTTATGGGATCTAACAAAGGTCATACTCTCCCCACAAAAGTTACTGTTTAGAATTTTTTTTTCTTCACCTTTCCTTTCCTAAGTGTCTCAGACATTTTGTGCACTTTTATGGCAGGTGGGGTTGATGCATTGCTCTCTGTTGCTCTCTGCCCTGACGAAACAGCCAGCTCTGGTCCTGAAGTCCCTGTCCCAGCAAAGCCCTCGTTGTCTCAGGAACACTTCAGGGAAAGTTTGCTGCAACTGCTTGGCCGGGCACAGGGCCAGCAAAGCCAGCCCCTCTGGGCTCATCAGGAGAGACCTTGTACTACATTTTCCACTATACTTATCTAATCTTGGCTTGCGTCCATCTAGTGTTTGTGCAGTAATTACCTCACTAGGCAAAACAGTTCCACTGCCTAATTGTCTTCACTCTCAGGAAATTGTTCCTAATAGCCAGCTAAATTTAATCTCCCCTTCCTTGCTCTATCCACCGCGGTGAAACCTGCGCAGCCCTTCTCCCTTTGCTTACAGTCCCATCCATGAAGTGATTCTATGGCATTATCTGCTCTTATTTCTCTAGGTCAAACAAGCAAAATTACTTTCTAGAATTCACGTGAGTCACAACCATTGTCCCTAATTCATTTTCCTTGGGCTGATTTGAATTTCTTTCTGCACTCTTGCAGACCACGTCTAAAACTGAAGTGTGTTCAGCTCCCAAGTGCATTGAGCTCATGAATCAGGCTATGACAAAACAGCTTTTCCTTACAAAAACACGAATGTGAAAAGAAGATACTGATTTTTTTAAACTTCACCAAGGTCTTAAACCATAGAATTATGTAATCAATCAGGTTGGAAAAACCCTCCAAGATTGTCAAGTCCTACCACTAACCCAGCACTGGCAAGCCCACCACTAAACCATGTCCCCAAGTGCCACATTTACACCTCCAGGCATGGTGTCACATGGTGATTCCATCAACTGCTCTGGTGCTTGACAACACTTTTGGGGAAGAATTTTTTCCTAGCAGCCAATCTAAACCTCCCCTGCTACAACTTGAGGCCATTTCCTCTTGTCCTATCACTTGTCACTTGAAAAAAAGACTGACCCCCACCTGACTACAGCCTCCTTTCAGGGAGTTGTAGAGAGCAATAAGGTCCCCCTGAACCTCCTTTTCCCCAGGCTAAACAACCCCAGCTCCCTCAGCTTTTCCTCATCAGGCCTGTGCTCCAGACCCTTCCCCAGCTCTGTTGCCCTTCTCTGGGCACACTTTAACACCTCAGTGTCTTCCTTGTCATACGGGGCCTCAAAAACTTTCTTTAAACTTTTTTTTCAGTGGCTTTCAATGGTTGATATATCCTTCATTTTCCAAGTGTGAGGTAAATGTTAGCAGATGATCAGGAAGTTGGATCTTGAAACAAAATATCATATAGTTTACTGAATCAGCTGGCACTTCAGATCTCCCACTAGCTTGAATTAACAAATATTTTTGGTGAGGTAGTAGATGTCAGGGACATTTCTACGTCACTTCTCAACTTGAAGGCCTTGAAAAGGCCAAGAGCCTTGAAAACAGCAGCAGAGAAAATCCTAAATCATTAAGTCCTTATTTTGGGCTGAAGAAGTTCATGATCTTTTAGGCCTGTGTGCTGGGGCTCGATGTGAGGGAGGAGCAAAGCTGAGGGCTACATGAGGCAAGGATTAAATGGAGTTCTTTTGTGGTGTGTGCTGTGTAGGAATTGAAAAGGTAAGTGTGTATCGAGGAAAGTTATCTGGGACATCAGGGTGGATTCATCTCTGACAGCCACAGAATGAGGAGAGAATGGTGCTTGGGGCTTGATGGAGAACTGTCACTTGAGAAAGGACGGAACCTCTTCTCCCAGCCCCTGTCCCCTGAGAGAGAGGATGGTCTTTCCTTGCACCCCTTTGCCACTGCAGATGACTGAGGAACCCCATCTTGAATTGTATCCATCTTCTACTCAACAGGGCAACAGCAGGGTCAGAACACAGGGCCAGCCAAGCATCTCAGTGGGCATGAGACTGCTTGAGAGGCAAGTTTCTGTTGCCTGTCCATCCCGTCTGCTCCGGTATGACCTCCCAAATGTGTCCTTTGCCACAGCTCCATGATGTAGAATCCACATATCCGCACATACACAGGCATCCTGCTTCCTAAGAGCTCTATGTATCTGCATGGATTTCTCCACCAGCTCTTTCCCAAGAATTTTCTAATTGCTATTTTCTAGTTCACAGACATATGCAACTGGCTGAGTGGAGCCTCTTGGTGGGAGCAGGTGGGAGGAAAAAGGGTTGTGTGTGAACTCAGGGGATTGCACCATCCTGGTAGAACCAGTTTTCCCAATGAGCTGCATCCTGCTGGGCTGTTAACACCTCAGTGTTGGCACCTCCCCGAGTCTCTCATGTCTGTGCTATCCCCAAACCCTGTTGGGAAGGGGGTTTGTGTTCTCCCTGGGAAAGCTTGTAGCTGATGGGGGAGCTGGGATCTCCCCATGCACCTCCTCCTGCTTGAGGCATCACAAGTGGTGAGTCTGCTTTAGCAATGCCCAGGCTTCCATGAAGGACTTAACCCTGGCCCTTATCACCAAGGATTGCTTGGAGTGCCGACACAGCTGGCACATGCTGACTGCTCAGCCATGAGCCGAGGAGTGTTTGCCTTTAGGTTCCCAAGCATTTGGCTTAGGGATTTCACTGCTGTTTCTGTAGGACCTAGTGCAACAACTTCAGTTTGTGCTGGGAGCTCATGCCTGCCCTCAATAAAGGTACTCCATTGCAATAAAGAGGAGGGTCGAGGCCATGAAGGGGGTGTTACCACCAACCTACCTGCTGAATTGTTTTAAGAGATGATTGTATGTGAAAAGGGAAAGCACCCCTGTTAACTCCTCCAATCCACAATGAGTCTTTGGTCTCAAGAGCTGATGGAAAAGCCATTTGCCCTCGTGAGAGCAAACAATGTGTATGTCATATTGAAACAAGGGGAGGCAGGAAACACAGAGCCCCATGGTGCTGTTCTTGAATAAAGCCATTTTTCAGAGGCAGGACTGAGCCATGGCTTGTGAAAAAACCGACTCAGTGTGTGCTGAGACCTCTGGTGGGACTTTTTTTTTTGTTATGTTACGGACCTCTAATTAGTTTTCTGTAGCAAAATCATTCACAACGACAGACACACACACACAAATACACACACACAAATCTCCATGATTTTCCCTAATGGGCAGAAATCTAGTGATCAACATTTTGGCTCTTTTAAAACCCCTTTGAAGTCAGGGGCCGAGGTTTTGTAGTTGTTTTTTCTAAAGCTCTCTGTAACTGCTGACATATGCTGCACATATGGTTTTAATGTTATTAGACTTCCGATCTGGGGTTTTTTTCCCTTTTAGACTTGACAAAGTAGCTACTCACCAGCCACATATCCATGAGGAAGTGACTTTTAATAACTTTCCCAGAAAGAAATGTACTTCTGCAGAATCATTAAGCAAATATTAATCTCTCCTTTTAATTTCTTTTTCCTCCCTTTGAAATATGTGGGAATTTGTTGAAAGCAGGGTAACTTTAGGTGGGACCATGCTTTCCTTCCCTGAAAAAATTACTCAGGAAAAATTACTCAGGGTTAATTACACATCCTTGGAAGGGCACTGGGAATTCACACATCACTTGGTCTAGTTAGACAGCACTGCATCTGCAAGCATGGAGCTGTATTATTATTTGTATCATGGGAAATGTCTGGAGGCCTTGGTGGCAAATTAGATGCCCATGGGCAAGATGTGATTTGTGGCAGGGTTGGGAATTCAGCCCCATCTCCCAAAGAAGATATGTGGTCTGCTGCAGTCATGAAGATCAATGCAGGTAGTACAGATTCTCTCTGGGGTTTCCTCTTAAATACCATTATTGGGGTTAAGGGTATATCTTGAACATCTTCAAGGGAGCAATGAGAGGTCAAGACCTTCACACCTTGTAGACTACTGAAATTTGCATGAATTAATAGCCAGAGGTAAAGGTCCTCCTCATTCTCTTGGCTATTCTGAAGATCTCAGTTGGAGTGTAATGCCAGAACTGTCTACCCAGAGAACAGATCCTCCAGCACAGAGGCTGCTACTGGTGCCCAGAGTGTATCAAAATCCATGTACTTGTGAAACTTTGGCCATCTCATTTTGTTTCTGAACACGTCTGATCTCTCCCTGTCATACAATCATAGAGTGGTTTGGTGTCTCACCACCTTTATAGTAAAGCATTTGTTCTTAATACATCATCTAAATCTCTCATCTTTCAGTTTGAAACCATTCTGGTATCTTTTAATTTTGCCCTACTAAAATCTTGTATTCCTGTCATTTCTCATTCCCCTTAAAATGCTTAATCCTACTTTGAACCCTGCTAGTCTTACCCATGTAGTAGGTATCCTTGAGTGATTCCTGTGGCAATGAATCCTACAGGCTCATTAGACACAGGTTAAAATCAGAAGAACCAGTGTGAAAATACTTCTTATCCATTCCATCCCCCTGTGTAGCCAAGCAGTCCTGAAGGAACCTGTTTCAAGAGCCTTGTTTTATTGTACCTGCTCTGTTTCAGTGCTGTTTGTTTTTCCAGTAGTGAACTTTGCATTTACCCACATTGATAAAAATGGTTGTGAACTTTCCTGACCCGTTGTCTGTAGATTATGAAGTTCATGAGGTGTACGATTAACCCTGGGCTGTGAAGTTTCTAGAGTGAAGTCAGCTGATAAAAGCAGCATGTGAAATCACTGCTCTGCTCACTTTGCCAAGATAAAATTTTACTATCAGTGAGTTTGTAAGTGCTTGCACAATACTTATGTAAGAGAAGAATAAAGGTCATGCAAATACCTGGATAGTCATGAGGGAGAGGAAAAAAGTAGGTGCGGAGATATACAGAATATTTTGACTAGTTTATAAAATTCTTTGATAAGAAAGTGCTGGCGTCGCACCCTAGGCTCTCTGGAGAACAAGTTTTTTATGACAGAAATAAAGCAATGAGTAAGCAAGATTTACTCTTGAGATTTCCACTGAAAATACATCTTGTCCAATCATGCTGCTTTATGCAACACCAGCTACTCTACCAGTTCAACAGGCATTTTTAAACATGCACACAAGCACAACCTCAGCTTTCCTCTCCATGTACCATTTCTATCTCTTGGAAATAAGCATCTTTTCCCCTTCATTAATTTCACCTCTACCCTAGCGGTGGCTACAGGTAGGAGTTTGTCTAACTTGTACAGTCTAATTAAATGCAAAACACTTATTCTCAAAGTTTGCTGCTCTCACTTTAGCCTTAGAGAAGCTGGTGCACCCAACATCTTGCTGTGTCAGCAACGTCAGCTGGGTAATAAAGCACTGCTCCTGTTGTAAACCTGTTCCAGTCCAGTTATGTGGTGTTCCATGTCCTTTCCTTGAACTGTGTTCAGACAGCCTAGGTTAACCTCTGTCAATTTTCAGCCCTTGCTTTTGTGACCTCAAATGTCAAGATGCCAAGTGGGATTTAGATGACAAGTCACCAATGTGTCCTATTCTGGGTGAAAAGAGCAAAGAGATAGGCTTTAAAACATGAACTGTGGCACACTGGGGCTTGCGGGGGGAGGGAGGGACTCATGTCCTGTGAAGACAGGCTGAGGGGGTTGGGGTTATTCAGCCTGGAGAAGAGAAGGCTCAAGCGATACATTCTAGAACCTTCCAATATCTAAGAGGGGCTTATATAAAAGATGGAGAGTGACTTTTACTTGTCCAGAAAGTGATAGGAGAAAGGGGAATGGTTTTAAACTGATAGAAGGGAAATTTAGAATAGATGTTCAGAGGAAATCTTTATTGTGAGGGGGGTGAGGCACTGGCACAGATTGCCCAGCGAGGTTGTGGCTGCCCCAGGTGTTCAAGGTCAGGTTGGAGGGGGCTCTGATCAACTTGATCTAGTGGGTGGCAGCCCTGCCCATGGCAGGGAGATTAGAACCAGATGATCTTTAAAGTCGCTTTCGACCCAAACCATTCCACCATTCAATGATTCTATGATGTCCAAGTATTCCCTGCAAGTGTCCGGCCTGGGTGACCCGGCTTGAGGCACACAGGCTGTCACTGGGATTCCCATTCAGTTTGCATGACTCCTGGTGACCTCTAGGCATATCTTGCCTTGGTGCAGTCTGAGCAAATTAAAAGTTAGCTTGTGGCAGTCATGCTAGCAACGAACCCCTCCTCACCTGAGAAGAGGTCAAGAAGCAGGGTATGGGGATAATAAAAGGAGCTATCTCTGAACTAAAAGCAAAAGTAATTTTTATCAGCTGCCTGCCACATACAGCAGCCATTTCCCTTTGCCGAGAATCACCCATTACTTTCTACTGACTACAGAGTAATAAATTGCCAGGTCAATGACACGTCTGAGCATCAAACAATTGTGTAGCAGAGATTCAGATGACAATAAAGTGGTTGTAAATATAGCATTTTGCTCAAGGCTTCAAAGCTCCAAGTGGTCTGAGCATGCTGGGTATTTTCTGCTAGGCAGCTCTGCTGATGGAGTGGTGGGACAAGGATTTTTCCTTTGCAAATGTCACTCTGGGAAGTCCTATTTGTTTAACCATCAGCTGCCCTGTCAGGAGAGTTCACCAGAAGTGTATCACCCGTGTTCCACTCCTTTGGACAGCTAAGGGAAAGTCCAGACCAAACTTCAATTTAAAAATGAATAGCACATTTGCAATTCTTGGTGGCAATATACAGAGAGCTCTTTAACCACCATCAGTGACCTTGTGGACCTACAAAGTGCCTTTCGCTGTAAAACACTTGTGTTTTTTGTAGGAAAATGAGACACATCAGAAGGAACATTTTACAAAATAACCGCAACCTGTTTTGAAGACACTTAAGCCAAGATGCATCGAAAAGGTAACCTAAATGAAACATCAGATGGTGTCCACACAAGTCCTGATTGTTCAGGAGCCCACATCTGTGGACTCAGCAGCCTGAGGTGCACAGAAGGGATTTGCCTTCCTGTCTGTACAATGCAGATGTGCAGCACAGGACCCGACCTCCCTTGGAAGCCATGAAGAGCTGTCATCTCATGCCTTTCTGCAGCCACCAGCAGCAATCGGCTGCTGTGCAGGCTTGCTGCCTCACTGTATAAGGCTGACACTGGATCACACCCTTTCTGGTGTCAGGATTCTTCAGGACATGCCTAAATCTGACTGCATGAGGAGGCAAAATTCTGCTTGAAGGTCCCACCTTTCTCAGTATTATAGGAGAATTTGGGCTGGAAGGAACATCAGGAAGTACCAGTCCGACCTGATGCTCCAAGCAGGGATGGATACAAGCATGTGGATACACACTTTGACTGCCTTTTCAGGTGTTTGTGGCTGGCATTAGCTTCACCCCAGCTGGCAGACAGAGATAGTCTGGTCTGAATCATCCCTGGCTGTCAAGAATATACGGTTCCCAAAATGTGTGCCCTGAATACAGCCCTGAGGCATTCATGCCCTCAGGTCTTAAATCTCCTCAGCTTCCAGTTAGGAGTCAGTGGGAATGTACCCATGGGCAGCCCCCAGCTTTGCCTTTTCTTAAGCATCAGTCATGCAGCAGACAGGCTGTCCACGGTGCTATGAAATGTGGAGATCCCAATCTGACTTATTGCCTGGGATCTGCTCATTAAATACACATACTTTCCAGAAGTCCTCATGCAAACGAAGAACAGCTTCCACAGGCTCTTGGAGGAAAAATCGTAATTTCCACAGCCGATACAGCATCTCCCTTAAAATTGGCTCACAGCATCTTTCAGCCCAGCAGCCAAGGTTACAGCAAATACTTTATTTCAGCCTTGCAAACCAACACCCATGATCTAACGTGGCTGTAATGAAATCCCAGTGAGGACTCAGAGGGGGGAAAAAATAAGAAATGAAAAGGGACAAATATACACTATCTGTCTGACGAAGCTGTTAATTTTACACTGACGACAGCAAAGCCCTGAAGTGTCAGAGGGCTCTTTGCTGACGGTTGACAGAGACTTTATTCACAGCATCAAAATTATGGCCTTCCTATAGCATTCAAGGTCCCTTGGTTTTCCTATGTAGAAATGCCCTTGAGGGCAGCCTTTGCTTTCCTATGCTTTTGGCAGGTCAGGGGCTGAGGCATCAAAAATTGCCGGGACACACGTCATTGAGCCCAGTGAGGTCAAAGGATTCATTGTGTGTGGAAGCTTTGGTTAGAGGAGGATTTGCAAAATCAAACCCTGACTGACTGTGAATTGTGCTGGCTCAGAGCAGCCACATCCCTGGGATGTGAGAGGGCTACTTGTTGCAGATACAGTGAGAAGAACTTGGAGCTGTATCAGATTTTAACCCTGATAGCTGCTTGGCATGGTCAGATGAAAATAATGTTAAAGGATTGACAACCTAACTCCCCTTTTTCTAAAAAAATAAATAAAAAAGAAATAAAATCAGCCTGGATCCTGTATTACCCGCAAGAAAGAACTGATGGTGGTGCTCCTTTTATCCTCATGACCACCTTCATTCATGATCATCCAGATCCATTCCCATCCTCTGGCAGTTCCCTTCCTTTGGGTGAGTGAGGTCGGACACTTCCCTAGTTCTTTACTGTGAAACACCAGGGAAACAAAAGCAAACTCTGGTTTCCTACATGTTCACAGAAATACAGAACAATAAATGTTGGAAAATACTTCTAAGATTGTGGATTATGGGTTCCAACCATTAACCAAACACTACCAAGCTCACCATTAAACTGTGTCCCCAGGTGTCACATCTACGTGTCTCTTAAATGCCTCCAGGGGTAATGAATCCACCACTGTCCTGGGCTGCCTGTTCCAGTGCTGTTCATCTCAAAGGAATTTGTTAAGCAATGGTACATCCTGCCTTACTTATGGATTGAGCCCAGTAACTTGTAACTGGCCTAAGCAGATTTTCAGAGAAAATATCCACTTTGAATTTCCAAAAGAAAAATTTCATGTGTTTCAACAGTTAACCACTTCATTGTTATTTCTGTCACTACTTTCAGGTTAGTGCATCCGTTCCTATTAGAACAGCAGGCCTTGCTTGTGCACTCATATGTCTTTCTCAAAGACAACTTTCAAGGATATGTCCTTAAGGAAAAACTGTAGCCAAGCGCATAAGGAGATACTGGATGGGCTTCGTAGCTAACTGCCTGCTCACTGGGGTTCACTAGACTGTGTTTCAACTGGAGTCTCACACCTTTTCCCACCAAAACACTGTTGGTTTTCCAGCAGCACTCTCCAAGGGACCTTTCCTAACTGCTCTACCTCTGTTCAAGTCATTAGCTGGAGATTTGGACTCAGGCCTATAAATGTGTGACCCTCCCTGCCACTGATTGCCCACCCTCTGAGTGAGAGACTCAAAAACACGGAAAGAAGAACGTGATTGTGAGAACATTATGGGAACGGTGGGAGCTCAGGAAGTGCCATGTTCCTGTAGAGAGAAGTCTGCACTCATGGGGAAAATTGAGCACAACAAAGCATGGCCCAGTTCCAGAAAGGTTTTGAAAAAAACAGCAGAAAACTTTATTTTTCATGCTAAACCCCTCCTCGTTGGTTTTAACTAACATTGATAACAAAATAAATACAAAATAAAACAAATTCTCTTCTCTAGTAACAGGGGTCTTATACTTGCACAGCCTCTTCATGCCTTTAAACAGAGAGCTCCTTTGACATATTCCTATTGGCAGTGAGCACTTTCCTTCCAAGTGAATGGCTTTTATTTCCCTTCCTTTCCCTCAGCCTCACTTGTACCGTCACTTTCTACATCATATTTAACCCAGCCAACTTCCTTTTGGTACACCTATTTCCCATAATCAGAAAATTTCCCATTCTTTCTGAGGGCCCAGAATTCTTTGACTTGGATTGCTTTTATATCCAGCCTGTGGAATGGGACAGGGGGATGAAGGGAAGAGGTCCTTCAAATCAGCAATGTTGGCACAACTGTCCCTGCACAGCATGGGATAAAACACTATGGTCAGGGAAATGGGCTGATTCAGCCTGAATGATTGTGGAATGGAAAAATTCCCAATTTTCTTGGCTCAGAATAATGTTTTGGACCAATGTCCTGGATGATAATCACTGCAATATCCTTCCAGATCAAGCCCAGATATCAACAGGACCCCATCTTCCTGTTTACTGTGTGGCTGAACAAGGCTAGGGAGCAGTATGAAAGTATCTCAGGCATTTCAAAGCATTTAAGGAATTTCATGAATGCTAGCTACACTGGCAAAAGGCTTCCTTTCGTGTGATCCAGTGTAGTTGTCCAAGGATACCTCTGTAGGACATATATCATCTTAGGAGTCTGGGCTGACTATATATGGCTCTTGTGTCCTAATCTCCCAGAGGTCCGCAGAACAGCTGTAGCCTCTTGCTGAGGGAAGTGGTGGAATCACCATCCCCAGAATTGTTCAAAAATCATGTGGATGTTGTGCTTAGGGACATGGCTTCATGACGGGCTTGGCAGTTTTAGGTTAATAGTTGGAGTCAGTGATCTTAGAGGTCTTTTCCAACCTAAATGGTTCTGTGATTCTTGGCCTTCTCTCAGCAGGAAAGGCTGTTGAGAAAGTTGTTGTTGATAATGGAAGTGCTTGGCCAGTGGTGATGTGTCAGGCTTCCCGGGATCCTGTCAGATATGCTGGAAACAGGACCAAAGATTTTCAGGTGTGCTGGGCACACTGCAGCCCAAGGAGCTGCACCCACCACTGCACATAAAATCCACTGAGAGCTCTAGAGCACCACGTCCTGCATCCAGCATAGATACCATCAGGGAGCTTGAGGTACATCACAGAAGTCTGGGGAGGAACCAGCCACATGGCAGTGTGTCCTTGTGCTTTTGGGCTTTGACATTAGTGCCTGAAAGCCCCTTTGGCTGGCTGGAATGGCAGGTCTGATTATGTCCCTTTCACCTTAAGCAACATGGGCTGATTCCAACAGCAAATTATGCAGTCCTTCCTGCTGACCATTTATTTTGCATAGACACACACAGATCAATCAACATGAAGGGAATTTATGGCTTGTCATGAGTCCCAACCATAGCATTTAGCAGCAACTTTTGGTTTTCACAGATACTGATTGCTCCATATCCCCAGATTCCATGATTTTATCCTGGAAACTGTATTGCACCGGAATCCAGTCCTGCACTCTGGGATTCATTTCAGAACTTTGGGAATGTGAAAATGTGGAAGCAAATATAAGTGACCCCCAAGGGCTTTCAGGCTGAGTCCCTCCTGGGGTGCCTTTTGGGATTTATGCCTCACAAAGGAGAGGGGAAATCAGATGTTGTGATTAACTTCCACTCTGAATTAACTTCCACTCTGAATACTCTACACTTTCACCCTATCCCTGGAAGTATTCAAGATCAGGTTGGATGGGGCTTTAGACAATCTGGTCTAGTGGAAGGTGTCCCTACCCATGGCAGGAGAGTTGAAACTAAATGATCTCTAAGGTCGTTTCCTGCCCAAACCACCCTATGATTCTATAGAATCATCTCTGTCCTTGCTGTATCAAATCACTCTAATGGTCAATTTGGTGCTCCTGGGCCAATTTCTGTGGCTTCTGAGCTTCACAGTAGGGCTGAATTGGTTTCCAGGTGAAAAATTCAACATGTTGCACTTCCTTGTTCCCATGAACTTCCTATGTTATGGGAAAGCCATCAGCTTGTCCTGACACTGGACACATTCCTTTGCAAAAAGGCTCTCAGGGAAAGCAGAGCATTTGAGGAGCTCTTTCTTGTTTTTTTCTCTCCCTTTTAAAGTCAGATTTGTGAACTCACACTCAACTCCTGCTGTGAAAAAAACAACACCAAAAAAATACCAGAACTCAGGTGAGAGCTGCTGCCACTGCTCATGACTACAGGATGGAATGTGTACATCAGTCAACTAAATAAACCCTAGGGATTAAAAAAAA
>VZRN01002760.1:197884-221592 GCA_013397935.1 Dasyornis broadbenti | reverse complement strand
TTTTTTTTTTTTTTTGGGTGAAGGGAGGCTAAGCAGGCATTAAATAATTGTGTTTTCCTTTGCCTCATCCAATGCACTTCATACTTGCTTTTAGGCAAGTAAATATAATTTGACACCTATCAACCACCTCTGCTTCAAGAATCACTGGGGAGAGACATGTTTGTTTTCCTGGAAATGTCCATACACTACCACTTCCTATCCCTTGAAAATCATCATCAGTGCAAGAGCTGCCTTGAAATAAGGCTGTGCTGTTTTTTGCATGCTATGAGACTGTTCTCTGCCTGCTGCTCTGCCTCTGGGAGACTGCCATGGTGTTCAGCAACCTGCAAGAGCACAGGTTTTAGGGCTCAAAGAGGGGATTCTAAGCATCAAGATGGATTTTCCAAATTATATCCCATGATCCCCATCCTGAGCCCTAAATGTCCACTACAACCAGGGCATAACCCAAGTCAAGAGCTGAATTCACAGCTCTCAGCTCCTCGTGCGCTGCCAAAAAAAGATCAGTGGTGGCTTTGTGCTGCCCAGCCTTGTACAGCTGGGAAAGACCTATGTTTTAAAGGCAGTCGCTTAATACTTTTTGCAGACCAAGCATTCACTGAGGGAGCATGGAAATCTCTTCCTGTCCATGACCTGCCCTGATTTCCTACAGAATTCCCCTAAAAGCTTCTTGTGTGGATTTGAATCCATCTGGTTTTGTGGTTCCTGCTCTAACTCATTCAACCACTCTTCTGCCTCCATCTCTGGACCTTTAATCACCGCTGTGGTGGAGGCTGTGCTCCTACACCATACATTGCTATGGGCAATTGGCAATCTTGGGAGTTGCTACAATAAATTCCCACCTGAGCCCTCTGGCACCAACTCAGCCAGGCACGTTCTTCTTTATTTTCCTTCTCCACACTCCCAATTAAAAGTAGTAAGTAATTAAATTACATTTGTGTCATTTATATTTGTTTTGGTGGGCCCATCAAATGCTTTCTCAATAGCAGCTCTTACAACATCTGAGACAAAGGGTCCCACATGAACTGGCTGCCCTCTGCCCCTTCACTACAAAGTCCTGCATTGTACATGAATCCTTAATAAAAAAAACTTAATCAAACACTGGAGGGGGCCCCCAGAAACACAGGATCTGAGAAGGGGGAAGTGTGGTGGTGGGGGCTTTTAAATCTCTGAAGCATGAAGTAGCAGGAGTTACTTAACTGAGTGGAGCTGGTATTTTCCTCCAGGAAAAGCTGGCTGAGCTAGCTCAGGACAAGGGTTTCCAACACCACCTCATGCTGGGGGCCTGGTGTCTCAATTTCTGCAGAGTAAAGCAGCTCCCCATCATGTGTCTGCAGAGCAGGGGGTGAAGCATTATGGGATCTGTGGGAGAAGATTTTCTGCTGAAAGCTTTGACATGTCCTACACATGCTGCCTTATGAATCCCTTGCAGTCCTCCGATAGAAGATGGAAGGATGATTTATTCCCCATTTGACTGAAAAGAAATCAGAGCATGAAGAGATGAAAGGATAGCAGAAAGAAAAGTTCTACCCTCCTATCCTGATTTAGACCTTAATTAGTTACTCTGGGTGTATCTCTGTGGTGTGTGAAAACAGGGATGAAGTCACTGCCCATGCAGAGTGCTCTGGACACAAGAAAGACCAGATCAGAGCAGGACTTAGACGCTACAGCTGGATCATGTCCCTGATATTTTTTCTCATGCTATGGCACAGCACTGTATGTGTGGGTTTTAGCTCAGGGCTGCCCAAGAGTTGATGGATTAGAATCACATTTTAATCAAGGTTGGGAAAGACATAGAAGACCATTGAGTCCAAGCACTAACCTGACACTGCCAGGTCCACCACTATCCCATGTCCCTAAGCACCACATCTGCATGCTGCTTGAGGCATTGACAATCTGGTGATGAGGAGGGTGCATCTGTGGTGACTTCAGAACTGCAGTATGTGTTGAGAAGATGGTCTGATGGGAATGCAAAAACATACATTGGTAGAACACGGTCAGCTGAGGATGTGGCTCAGAAGGCAGCCCATAAATCACCTTTATGTGTTTAGGGCACCCAGTCGTAGTCCTGAGCTGCAAACCCCTTCAGCCTCATGACTCAGACCTTACGGTCCCTCTGAAGAGTGTTGTGTCTGGAAGCAAATGTCAGGCGGGAAAGGTCTCACGTGCACTGGGCCTGTTCCTGAGCAAGTGAGCTCTGAGGGACTGTGAAGTCAGCAGGTGAGGGTTCAAAGTCTCATCTTTGGGTTTCCACTGAAATCTGTCTCTGTGAAGCACTTAGGTGATGTGGAAGGTTTGAGGTGATCAGTTGAAAGTGCTGAAAATGGATCTTGCTCTTTTTCAGGAAGCAGTGATTAAACCCAAGTTATTCTTTCACCAGAAGTGAAGGAAACTTCTGGTCTTTCTAGGTGGTGGCTGTGTGAGGAACAGGGGGGACTGGCAGAACTTGCCTTCACCTGCTTTTCATTGCCACTGTAACAGGAATAATTTGATTGTACCCTCAGGCACATATTGCCCTTGTGTGCTGGAGAATCAGGTGGGGAGGGGAACTAATGTACAGCTAGACAGGTACATGGATGCTCTCATGGAACATATGCTGAAAAGATGCTGAACCCTAGTGCCCTTCCCTGGCTGCTAACCATCCTTAAATACTATCCCCACAGGGAAGCTGGGCCAAGGTGTGGTTTGCTGTATAAAGTTACGCAGCATGATGCTATCCGCTATCTCTGCCAGAAGGCAAGAATTCCATGACTTCTTGCACCATCCCTGCTTTATGAGTTACCAGAGGACTACGTTTGCGTAGCTGTCATGTAAAAAATATGTGCCTGCTCCACCCTAGCAGGGAGATTTGTGTTATGGTGAGCTCCCAGCTCTGAGCCGAGTCTGGAGCTACCAGTCCGTTTAATCCGCCCTGCAGGGGCACAGCCAAACCAAGCCAAGCAGCTATTCCTGCAGAGTTTACAGATATTGTGCTAGTTCAAATCCTGCTTCCAGAAATTGTTAAGACTGGCTGCATTGTGGGGTGACGCATCAGCCAATGCACAGTGCACTTTGTGTATGGGGAACTGAGCACATCATCACGTTGGACAGCATTTCAATTAATAACATTTGCTTTGAGACCAGTCAGCATCATGCTCTGGCCAGGAAAACTGCATCCTCCTCCTTCTGGCATGCAGATGTTTTTAACAGCTGCAACATTTTGCAGCTTTTAAAGCCTGCAACCATCTTTTAATTCAGCTTCTGTATCACTCAATGGCCCAGTTTGCAAAGGTAACAGAGAGCATGAGCTGACTTTTTGCTTCAAAGGTATTTTCAGTGGCTGTTGGAAGATGGTCAGAGGGGTAAGTGGGCAGGTCCTGTGATTCACAGATAAGTTTGGCAGAAAAGTAGTTTTGCTTACCAGGAACTGTTGGTCCTTATTCTCTCTTGTCCCTGTTTTATAGTTGTAGAAACTGGCTGAGAACAGACTCAGACTTGGTCTGTTTAACAAGACCAATTTAAATTCAAGTTTACAAATATGATCAGATCTCTTATAAACAGATTGGTTCCTGCTGGCAGAGCTTTCTCCAGAGGAACTTTTGGTTTATGCTATCTGGCAGTTAAAACCAGGTGAAAACTGCTGGAGGACTGGACATTCCTCATCCAAACTGTAAAACACACCAAACACCATAATCCATCACATGTGTTTGAAGCCAGTAGGCAAATTCTGCACTGCTTTATGTCCTGTTCCTTGGCCATTGCCTCCAGGCAGTCACTGTGCTGCCCAGAACTTTGTACCTGAGTGCATTCCAGGTGCCCTGAGGAGCAGGGCTGTGCTTCACCCAGGTGATGCTCTGTCTGCCTGCGCAGAAATTTGGAAGAACTTTGTAACCAGCCACTCAATGCAAAACAGAGCCCAGCACCAAATAATTCAGGCACTGTATCCTGACGGTCTTGGTTGTGATCCAGCTGGATCCTAGGACCAAGGCTATGGTGAGAAGCCAGAACTTGCCCCAGGGCACTCAGTCAGACCACAGTCCAGCACTTGAATTTATTTGTGAACTACCATCTGAAGTCATGACTATTTAAAGATAATATATATTTAAAACACACACACACACAGAGACACATGAAAGGGAGCTGGAAATAGCAGGAGCTGCAAGGAATGGGGGCTGAGCTCGAATTCTTCCCTGTCTGAACACATGGCAACTTGGATGCTTTCCATGGATGGTTCACAGCCACTGTTCCTGGACTGCCAGTAGCAGGGAAAGCAACATCTCCCACACATGGTGGCAGCCCCTCCACCATTACACTCCAGCCCTTCAGTTTGTTTACAGGTTGTTATCACACTATTTATAGCTGGAACCTCTTTCTAAACCCACAGACTTATTTGCCACTTCCAGAGTCCCTAGAGAGCCAGATATGTTTGAAGTGTGACATCTGCGAGGACAAATGAAGAGAAAGCCTGACACAAAGAGAGATGCAGAGGGCAGACAGGGCACAAGGTATCTTAGGACTGTCACCAAACTGATACTGGGGGAGCAAGTATCTCCATCTGTATGATGCCAAATGTCAATCCTGCCTCATGGAGTTCACAGACCTGGTGAGCTCACCAGACAATGATGACAGGAGACGAACTACCCTGGGATAACCCCCAAGGTCTTTTCTTTTTGCAATATTCTTCTCTCTGTCTCCTGGCTTGACACTTCGGGCTCAATTTCTTCTCTCAGCATTTCTGCTGCTTCTGCAGGCAGTGACTGTTGTGGCCCAGTGGGATGAACCTCACTTGGGAATGAGGACCACCTTCCCATTCCAGGTACACCTGGTCTTTCTACAAGCATTGTCCTCCCCTGTGGGATGTGCTTCCCGAGGAGTGCTTCCTGCCTCCCAGCCTGAGCAGCTGCAACACACAGGGTCTGCACCAAGCCAAGACCCGGCAATCGGCATCCGGCACTCCGTGAAAACGCTGGCTGCTGCCTGAGCTTCTCCCTGCCCGTTATAGCACAACAGCTGTGAAATGCATTACTCACAGATGTCTATAATTAGGGTCCGCCACTGCCTTCCAATGGCATCCGAACCAAAAGGGCCAGTGAAAATTGAACAGGATCGCTGGAGCCGCCAGATGAGAGTCACGCTCCATGGACCCCAGTCATTCAGTTTTACTGATTTAGTGTCATCCTAATTGTGGCAATCAATGCAAAGAATCCTGAATCCAAAGAGAACATAGCTGAGCTGTTGTTTGCAGCAAGGCATTCCCATAAGTTCAGGAGGCTTTATGTCCTGGAGCTGTATGGGATCCTAAATGACAGAAGTAGGGTTTATTGCTGAGTTTTGGGATAATTATTTGTGCCTTCCTTCCTGACATGGAAAACTAATTTGCATCTTGACTAACACCAGCTGTTCGCTACTGTTGATGAGCTTCAGTCATCTGTAAGTTTTGTCAACAATGTCCCATTTTATATATATTGAGCATTTTCCAACATGAGCCCAAGAGCCTTTCCAGCTACCACAGTGTCAGAAAATCTATAGAACGAGAGAACAGCATTAAAAAAAAAAAAAAACAAAAAACCCAGTTATTCTAAATAAAACATACTTAAAACTGTATTCAGGGAGCTCTGTGGTCTTTTTGGGAAAGCAGGCTGAGCTTGTTGAAGGCATTGTGTGTCCACAGTGTTGGGTTGTCTCCCTTGTACCTCCTGATGGCCTCAGCCCTCAATTTTGCAAAACCTTTGTATGTGCCTTAAGCACACAAGCAGCCCCAACAGAGGGTCTTTGTTGGGCTAAGATAACAGACAACTGATGGAGGTAGGCAGTAGTGCCAAAGGTGATATTTCAAGGTTGGTGGCCTTTTCTGATGAAGATCCGAACATTTTTAGAAGGAGCAGGAGAAAGTCAGCATGAATTCAGAATGAATGGTGAGGAAGAAGAGGCAGGAAAGTGCCAGTGCAGAAGAGAGATGGTTAAAATGAACCCTCACCAAGATCACAGAGCAAGAAACAGCAGGAGCCAAAGCAGAGATTTTATCTTTATATTCCCTGCACACCTCATCTATGTGCTATTATCTCCTTCTTTGCTGCCATTTTCCATTTATTGCTGCAGTTTTACAGAAGCAAAGAATAAAGGTGTGTTGTGCTTTGAGTATTTTATTTTATTTTATTTTATTTTATTTTATTTTATTTTATTTTATTTTATTTTATTTCATTTCATTTCATTTCATTTCATTTCACTTCTATTCTGTTTTGCAAATAGACTGTGTTAACTTCACAGCCATGGATAGTTCCCATTTGTAGCTCTGCTATTTCCAGAGATAGGATATCCATCATTCTTGGAAGTATATGCAAGCTGACATTTTCTGTTAGACCAAAATATAATTAGATTTACACACACCAGGCACAAGGTTATCGACCACGAAAACAAAAAGACTTCGCACGAACAGGGAAGAACATCTGGGAGACACACCAATCCATCTAGGGACCAGCAGAAACAAAACCTGAATAATAGATGGGCTAACACAACACTACCAATGTCCTGTCTGATTAAATCTACTTCATCAAACATCACCAAGGTCAAAAATGTCCCCTTTGCCCATAGCTGGATGCACGATGAGTAAGAAAAAAATACGTCTTCTGAAACATTGCTGAGTTGCTTTAAGTCCTCTGTGTTTTGCAGTAAGTGCTCACAAGGCACCCCTGTACCCTGGGCATCAAACTGGTTTGCAAGTACCCCAGTTTTAGGGATGCTAATTTGTTAGATATTGCCTCAAACTGGGAAATTTGCTGGCAAACTCTGCTTTCCAGTCTGTTGTGCTGCCTGCCAGTGGCCTGAGACAATGCTGAATTTTGGGAGAGCATAAGATCCTCTGCTCATGTGCGTCCTGGAAGCCATGTATTCATGTTTGTCTTGATGTTTTCATGTTTAGTGTTTGCACAGTCACTAAATTTGGTCTCTCCAAAAGTGTCAGGCTGCCTCTGATAAAACAGCGTGAATTCACCCGGTGGGTCTGTGATCACTGATATCGCACCCACTGTGTGTTCTCAGCCTCAGGCAGGGGCAGGCTTGGTTTGGGGGAGACACACCGGCTGTCAGTGCAAACCACCAGGAAAAAAATTCAACCTCAAACTAGGTCAGATTGGAAGGAGAGAAAATGAGTTATAAAAGTCAGTCAGCAATTGACCAACAACTTTGCTAGCACACTTTTACTTTGCTGGGGAGCCAAGGAGGGATCTCTCTCTCTCTGCCTGCAACTTGGTGGCTGACAGAGACTATGTTCATGTTCAGCACATCTTGGACAAGACGAACTGGCAGGTAAATTGGAAGTATTGGGTGAGACAATAATTCAATTTCTCTCATCAGTTCAGTTAATGGCTTTCATTTAGAGGGTTCATGGAGGATCATTACTCTCCATTAAGCTGCCACAGGTAGACACAGACAGATGGCAAACCAGTTTCCTCAAAGCACTCCACTAAAACTGTCTACCTGGGGACAAATCCCTAAACCTGGCTGTCCAAGGAACCTGTCAGGCACAAGGATGAGAGTCTGGGAAAGTCCCAGGAGCTGGTTCCAATGAACTTGGATCCTGGTGGTCCTGCAGGAGTTCTGCAGTGTACAAAGGCTGAAGGTTACTGCTTAGGACCAGACATTCTGCAGCATAAGGGAAGACAGAAACGCAATGCAGAAGCTCTGATATTCCACTGCAGAGAACTGTGAGCCTGGGAATCCTCTGATGCTGAGCGTGTGAGGCTGCAGGGAGAAGGAGAGTCCCCTCTGTGGGCTGATGTGTGCCATCCCTTCTGTGACTCGAGATAATCAAGAGCCCTTAAATCCAGGATGTTCTTCTGGTCCATGTTTAGGTGTTTAAACAACCTCACAAAATTAGAAGCTCTGCTGATCAGACTTCCTGGATCCTCTTAAAGCAATGATGTCTTAGTGGAGTGGGCAAAAAATTTGTGTTCAAAAGACCTGCATTCACACCCTTTTTTTCTGCTATGAGGTGAATTTGAAAAAAGCACATCTGCTTTGCGTGAAGGGTGGGCAAAGAAATGCAGTGCATTTTGCTCCTCTGCTTTGGCATGTGGGAGATGGCCTGGGGCTAGTTATCCTATGAGAACAGCTAACTAGCTATAGAAAAAGAATCACAGCTTCAGCTTTTGTGCCTGGTCCCTGGCTTCCATCCTGTAATTCCCTCATCATTCCATGGGCAGAGGACAGAGGCACCACACATTTTCCTCAAAGGATCTACTAGGAGACTGCCTGGGAGATGAGAAAATTTTTATCCATGCTTTTCCAAACTCTCAGAAAAGGAAATTTTAAAAGGCTGATATATTTTCACCATCACATTGAACAAGGTTTCTTGGGTGGAAAGGAATTTCTTTGAATTGTTTTGCCCTGTGCTACTTAGTAAAACTGCATCAAGCACTTTTGAACAGCTCCTCCTTTTCCAACACGTGATCATATTTCCTGGATGGGACTTGTCATTGCTGAATTATCCTGGAGGAGGAGACTGTTGAAGGGCTCCAGAAGGCCTTGTGAGGGTGTGTGGGGGAGGGCTATATCAACACACTAAATAATGGATGTCTTGTGAGGGCATGCACATCCAGGGCCAGAGATATGCCAGGCTTAATGAAGGAAGATTCAGGCTTGCGTTGCAGATGCAAGTGCTAGAACGGCCCAGTTCGGATGTCTCACAGCCCTTTGTGACCTCACAGCTTCTTGGACAGATTTGACAAAAATCTCTTGGACATTCCTAAGAAATGAGAGATGCTGTGTACACCAATAAAGGGCTATCTGAGGAGCTGAACTGGACTGTGAGGTCGCAGAGCATACAAAAGCTTGACAAGGGGGTGGTCTGTGCAGGATGGATGCTCAGATATTGCTGTTGGAATGCATGCTCCCTATGGACACCCCTCTGCCACGTGACCTCCATTGCTTCTGTGCACGACCTGATGCATGGGGTAAAGAGAGCAGCAGCATGATACTCGAGAGAAAGAGAGATTCATCAGGAATATCCACATTTAGTGGCTCACACATACCCTGCGAATGCCTTACTACAAGTAAAACTCACCACAGTCCCTGAAGTCTGGAGTCATTCTCTATGTCATGTACTCAGACTGGCAGACAAGAAGTTACTTCTGCCTTGGAGGAGGACATCAACTAGTTCTGTAAAAGTCAAGCCAAATGTGTCAAAGAGTGTCACTTCACAGGTGTAATAACTTACCCACTTTCTGGCCAGGGCAGCTCCAGGGTAACCAGAGAAGAGCAGAACGGGTTGGGCTGGAAGGCACCTTAGAGATCACTTTGTTCCAAACCACCTGCCATGGACAGAGACACCTTCCCCTACACCAGGTTGCGCCAAACCCCATCCAGCCTGACCTTGAACACTTCCAAGGATGGGCCTGGGCAACCTGTGCCAGTGCCTTACCACCCTCATTGTAAAGGATTTCTTCCTAATTCCTAGTTTAAACCTGCACTCTGTCAGTTTGAAGCCATTCCAACTTGTCCTGTCACTCTGTCCTTGTCCAAAGTCCCTCTCCAGCTCTCTTGTAGCCCCCTTCAGGTATTGGAAGGCCACAATAAGGTCTCCCTGGAGCCCTTCATTCTCCAGGCTGAACGTCTCTCAGCCTGTCTCCATAGCAGAGGTGCTCCAGGCCCCTGATTACCGTCATGGCCTCATCTGGACTGGTTCCAACAGGTCCACGGCCTTCTTATGTCAGGGGTCCCAGAGATATACTACAGGTGAGTTTCCACCAGAGCAGAGTGGGAGAATCCTCTTCCTTGCCCTGCTGTGGCCGTGCTGCTCTTGATGCAGCCCAGGATACAGTTGGCTTTCTGGGCTAAGAACACACATGACTGTTTATATCCTCCTTCCGTGTGATATTTATCTCTTGCTTTTTGCCCAAAGGCTACTTCAGCAACCCTCTCCTTTGTACAACATTTCTTTTAGGATTGCAGGGGTTTGTTACAACTGCCACAATACCAATAACAACCCAATGAGTTAAAGGTCCTCCAGATCCACTTTTGCCTCCTCTGTAATCACTTACACACATGAGAAAAAAACCACCAAAATAAAATAGGGAATTGTCTTTGCAAACTGGTAATGTTGCCTGAGGTGAGTTGACTTGGACATACCATTTTCCCAGTGGAGATGAGAGGTCATAGTGTTTCTGTATTTCTTTCCTTCAGCCATATTCACTACAATGATGGCTCACTTTAAAATGTATTGTGACAAAAACCTGCCTTCCTATGGATCTGTGTCTTGTGGCTGATCCTCTAATGCCTAGTAAGGGTTCAGCGTTTGCTACAGAATTTCCCTCTGGACAAGCAGTAAAGGTTTTCTCCATTGACTATGAGCAGAAAACCTTTACTTGCAGAGTACCTCTGAGGTATTCCACTTTCTGTCAAAAGTGACTGAAATTGTAGTGCATGTTCAAAAGTACTTGGGGAAAAAAGAGGAGTGAAAGGTTAGGTAGGCAAAGACACTTACAAGGAGGCAATCACAAAGGTAGCGTGATTGTGTAGTACTCCTTCCCCTATGAAACTAGGGCAAACAACATTTCCATTGCTTTTTATTATGTCCTGCTGTGCATTGCCATCTTCCATCTGCAAACATCAAAGAGCCACTGCTGTACAAACCACACATGACATCTGATGCTGAACGGGAGGAGATGAAATCCTCAGTAACAGGGGACCTATTTCTATCTAAACTGCCCAGGAAATAACATTAGGAAAGTGTTTTATAAAATGCATAACATAATGAGAAGCTGAGAAAACATTTTCCAAAAATTTGTTTCTAATCCACTCTTAACAATTGCCATCAAATCCGTACATTTTAATCTCATTTCAGCACAAAACAAATTAAGCTTTAAATGAGGCCTCTATTAGGGCCTGAATGAATAGGACCATGTTTGCATTGAGACCTCTACCTTCATGGAGTAGGAAAAACAGGCTCATGGCCAAAAAACCAAGACTAGGCAGATGGTGACTTTTCATTGCATTGTCCCTAGACAGTCCCACATCAGTTCCAGGAATCACTGTGCAACTTGCCAGATCACAAGCTGCTGAGCATCACTGCAGAATGAAACTGCTAAAGGGATGTCAAGGTAGCACAGACGATGTGATGAGCAGTGGAAAGAAGGTACGTTACAGAGGGATGTATTTTGGTCCTGTTGCATGTGAGTTTGTGTGCTACAATCACTTGTGCTATGAACTGTCTGGTGTCTCAGATGCATCTATATCTTCCTTAGCCAAAACCAGGAAGTAAATGTCTCCTTTACTACAGAATTACAGGAACATTTTATTTAAGTGCCACATTAACAGGAGGAACCAGCGGGGAGCTCTTGAAAAGCACAACAGATACAATATATGTGCTGCTTCATCTCAGATCTCGCTTCTAACAGTGGCAAAGGAATGCATGTCATACCCTTTATGATGCCATGGTGTGCTGAAATGGGAAAATATGAACATATTTCTGTGTATTAGCAGCCTTCTTGAGCAGGCTGTTCAAGTCCTTCTTTCTTGATAGCAAATTCTTTCCCCTTGCATTTATTATTGCAGCTAGATTCACCATTTCAGTCCTGACTCAGACCTCTCCTTAGCCCAGGAGATGCTCAATAAAACATCAAAAAGCCAGTCGTGTGAACTGATGAAAGACACTGCACCTGGGCACAGGATTTCCATCGCGTACCTTGGGAGAGGTGATTGCCCAGCTGCAAACACATCTGCGCAAGCCCTCAAGCTGGAACAGTGAGAAACATTGAAGCAGCAGCTTCATTCTGCTGCAGAGAATATAATTTGTTTCCTGATGGAAACATATGGCCATCATTAATAATAATCACTGATTATGCCAGTTTCTAATTGAGCACAAGACACCTTATTGTCGAAAACAGGATAAAACTACATTGGCAGACGATCTAAGGAGACAAAAGAGAGAATTATGTGGGTTTATTTGGGGATGTGAGAGTCTAGAAGAGTGAACCAGAGCCTAGCTTGACTAGTCATGTGCCAATCACACCAAGATGTCATTTTTTACTGCAGCTGAAGACAGGCTTGCTCACTATTTCCTTCCTACATTTGAACAATACTCTTTTTAAAGTATGAACTGCATTGTGGAGTCAGACTCACAAAGGAAGCCAATAATTAACAAAATTATTGCTGCATCTATTAACCACAGAGTCATCCTTCCAGGTTTTGGCAATTGCCCATCAGGGTCATATCTTCCCACACTGTTTCAGTTTGGCAGGATTATCAGACATTAACTGCTGTGACACAGAATGACACATATTGTCTGCAACGACAGCTCTTAGGACATTGCATTCATCACTCCTAAGTTTTAATCCCAGCTAAACACGTTTCATTTCTTCATATTATAGTAGTGATTTGGATGATAGTATCTGGGAATGAGAGAAATTTGAAAACTTGGAATAAAATGCAAGGAAGTTTTTTTCTGGGCTAAACTGTCCTTTCTCTGACATGTCAAAAACCTGTAGGATAAGGTGTAAAGGATAAAGAAAAAGTGAACCTTTCCTAACAGATCTTCTCAGCTTTTAGTGGTGATTTAAAGGTCTCCTGAGCTAGAGTTCAATATGGGCTACACTTTGTATGCAGCTACCACAGAATCATGGGGTTTTTTCTGCCGTCTAGAAGCAGATTTCTGGGCACCAAGTGAAAAAGAAACATGTAGCTCCTGCTTGCTTTAAACCTGGCACCAGGAACTTTGTTAGAAGTCCCTTCATCACCAGTAAATAATCTTCCTGTTCTCTGCACCATTTGCGGTGGTACAGTTCATGATCCTAAGAGCAGCCCAGGTGCATAAATTGCCCTGCAGAATATCGAACTGAGATTTTTGTAACTTGCTTCACCTCCAAATTATTATTGTTATTTGCATTTGGATTTTTGTTTCAAACCAGCTTCATCTGACTTGGCAAAAGCTGCTACTGTGTTTTGTTTCCAAGGAAATATTTGGATCAAACATAGCAACCAGAAGCTGCTGTTATTATTATTTAGCAAATAGCCTAGGCCTTTGTTTTCTATCCAAGCATCCCTCTGACTTTGAAGAGTTTGGAAATCTAATCCCACACCGAATCTTTGCAAACAATCCCTCTCTTTACAATGGGCCAAGCCGCAAAGCCAAATCCAATCTTGCCGAACCTTCACATTGCTCAATACTTGACGCGAGCTCCAATCGCTGCCGTCTGTTATTCATTACTGCTGTTATGCTGTGCCTCCTCCTCCCTGTATCTGTAGGAAAATGCATCAGACCAAAACTGATGAGGCTTTCTAATGCTGCCAATGGTGTTATTGCAGAACTGTATTCATTACGTACCTTGAGGCTTATTAGAAGCATCTGGAAAGTTACGCTTAGAGGGCGTCAACAAAGGCTTCTGAGATTTCACCTTCTTCCTCTTACACAAGCCTGTTTTAAATTTCTTTTGGGCAAACAGCTCCAAAACACCTCTGTTTCATCTCTAGTAAAAACATCACACTAGGTAAACATACCCCTTTTATATTCAAAATTTCGCTTGCTAGCTTGTTTTTTGTTTTCAGTTTGTTTTTTTCCCCTCCAGAATTGCACAATAAAAATTTAATGATCCTCTGCATATATTATAGACTTATATGGAGATCTATGCGGCTTAAAAGTTAAGCATAAGTGTTCACTTCATAACAAATTGCTGCAGAGGTTTAGAAAGTCTGCAAAACAGCTCTCAGCATGGGGCAATGATAGCCAGGAGTCGGCATTTATCCTTTGCTCTTTAGAGATGTGACCCACTTTAACTAATGCTAAATGAAAATCCATCCACTCATATAGGCAAAAGAGTGAATTAAAAAACATAATCAGTGCCTGGTTCCTACATACGTACATGTCATTGTTTCTTTCTGCCTTCTTGCTATATGAGTTTCCAGTTCTTGTGGGGTTGGGGCTTTTCTGCTGAATCTGAATTTTGAATTTTCTATAATCTTCTGGAAAGGTGTGACATCTACTTGCTGATTTTCTATCAATCTCCTTGGACTACGTTGTTTCATCTGTTTTATTAAGGAGTATTCCTTACCTCTGGAGCCAAATAATCCTGCTCAGACTTTGTCCAAGACAGCAATGCCAGGACAGTTACATCTCCCCTTCTTCCAGCTCTGTTCCTTCCTTCTTTCTTTATTTCCAACATCCACAATGTGCCACTTTCAAGCTTCCAAGGAAACCCCAATGTTGCTAGTAAGCCTGAGCCACAATCTTTGCACCCAAAAAGACCCAAAGACCTCAGCATGGTGTGCTTGCCCTCATGCATCACATTCACGTAGTATGGAAGTCTAAGCCAGAACTACCGAGCTCTAGGCTGCTGCTGTTTAGTTTCCTTCAGCATATAGCCAGTTCTCTGTCCTCATTTCCCTCTGAACTAAACTGATATTTGAGTATAAATACTTAGATTTTGACACTGTGATCATGCAAGCTGAAATGTGGTTAGGAATAAACTTTATCCTCCTTCATTTGCTTAGTCACTGCTTGGTGTCAAGGATTCATTTCCCTGGAACAATGTGTCTTCTTCCCTGGAACAAGGCTTCCTTGTGATGAGATGGGTGCTGTAAATAGAGATATCCACCCAGCTGGAGGGTTCAGCTCCAAGGGTGAGGACTGGACAAGTTTTGTGCAAAACAGATGCTTTAACTCGGTCCTTTCCCCTACTGCAAAAGTTAACTCACAGCAGAGCACAACTCTTTCTGTATTTCTTGCTGGGAGCTCCTTCAGCTCCAGCACAGATGTCCACTCAGGGGAATTAGTTGCCTTTCTTCTATTTTTCTGCTTTTCTGCCAATGAAATAACAGGGGTTAGCGCTAAACAAACCATGGGGGAGACGTGTATATTTTACAAGACCTCAGAAACATAGAATGTTGATAAAGAGACATAAAAGCCTTGTGGGAGACAATGCCCTCTGGCCAGGGAGCGAAGACAACATTTTGTGTTCTGTTCCTGGAATAACACAGGAGGGGAACACCAGAGGAAAAAGACCTGTATAAACAGTGAGCAGGAGACATAAATGCATTTCCATTATCATTTTGAATTGGCTACATTCACCCATAATTCAATGGCTCCTGTTGCCATAGCAATGGAGTATCTCACCATTTTCACGTCCTTTTCTTCGCAACAACCATGTGAGTTGAGGAGATATGGTCTACACCTTACAGAGGTGGCCAGAGATGTTTTGTTTAATCCCCCTCTTTTAGCACCTAATTGAAGGGGTGAGTTCATTTCCATCCCTTGGGTTGTGGCGAGGAGAGAGCCAGACATCAGCACCCAATCCCAGTGTCTCCCTGCTCAGGAGGGGAGAATTGCAGATGGAAGGTGTTTTGTGAGTTAAAGGGAGTCTAAGCAGAGCGCTGAGAGACAGAAAATCTTGGCTACAGGATGTTTGAACATGTCTGGAAGATTTCGAAGTTAAATGCTGATCCAAAGCAATTCCTCTTACTACACCCCTGATTGCTCAGATGCCTGTGTACACTTGGACCACCGAAGCCACCATCTCAGGGAGATTAACTTGTGGTGCATCTCTCCTCTAGCTCCATCCACTCAAGGTAGTGTGTGGTAGGAGTTTCCTTTTAACCCTCTCTGTATGGGCAACTAAGCAATGGCAGACCCTCACCTTAGGGCAGTATCCAAACACCAATTACCATGCACATACTGGGCCCTCAGCTTTGAAAGGACAAGTTAAAGCATTGTATGAACAAGAAATTAGAGTAATTCCCTCAGTGTCAAACCCCACACCATTAGAAACTCAGCAGTTAGCATTTCCCCTCTTTTTCTTTCCCCACAGTGGTTTTGGTAAAATCTGAAGATGATTCTTCTGAAAGGCAGACAGGCTGCTTGCAGCTGTAATTTGCAGGAGGAACCTTTTATTTATACCTCTGGTCCTGTGAATTTAGTATTTATGTTGGTGTATGAGCACTGTAGCAGATTACTCTCCCTGGCAGGATGGCAGGCTGAGAATCCCAATGCACAGGGACTCACAGGCTTTGCCAGGTCCCATCTACTGTCATCCAGAGCTGAGGCATCCCTCTCTGGTTTTCCCATTTGAGGTTGTGCTTTGTAGAATCACAGAATGTTTTGGGTTGGAAGAGACCTAAAAGACCATTTAGTTTCAACTCCTCTGCCCATCAGCAACAACGCCATCCACTAAAACATGTTGCTCAGAGCCCCATCCAACCTGGCCTTGAACATTTCCAGGGGTATCCTCAGTTTCTCTGGGCATGGTGCTGATTATAGGTGGGACATAGCCTTTGAGAGACTGCTGGCTTTTTTGAAATGTCAATGGGAGACCAGGTGGGACACCTTGGGGAGGTCAGAAAGCATGAGAGAACAAGATAGGGCTGATTTGCGAGACCACTCAGGTATGGAACAGAAAATGGTCTCGGGCAGTGAAGGTCCAGCAGAGCATGGAATTCCTGCCTGAAGCCTGTCTGACACCACGTGGATATGTTAGACCCAGAGGACATCATGTATGTCACAATATATCTGTGAGGGAGTCTGAATGGGGTTACTCAGCTGCTCCAATATTTTAGTGGATAATATTATATTATTAAACTACTTTCCAGCTTCCTGATGGCTCCAAAAACACTCCCTTACATGAGAGTTCAACTACCCTGTGGACATGGAAACACATCCTGGTATCAGCTGGAGGGTTCAAATCCCACCAGTGCTGCTGCAGGGGACATGTCTGCCGCCAGGCACCACTGGGAGGGAATTTCTTACAGTTAAAGGACTGTGATGGGAGGAAAAGAAACTTCAGTGGACGTTGGGAAAGGAGGGACAAACTCCATGTCCAAGGCATTTTTGGAGGACCTGACTTCTCAATGACCATTGCTGTTTATCCGAAGAGACCCCTCTCAGGCCAGCCCCCAGACCCACTGCTGGGTGCTGGGCCACTCATCTCCCCCGGTTTTATAGCGGGGGCTTACCTTGCCATCCACAATGTCTTGGCTGCACTGCTCTGAAGAAGACAGACCTTCTTCCCCTTTCCCAGTGCAGCAGGATAGTGGATCAAGCACAGGCTCCACTGCTGTCCAACACAGAGCCATGTGCGAGAGATGCAGCTCACCCAGCAGACCAAACCATCGCCCCCACACCCAGAGGGTCCAAGCACCACTTCAATCATGGCTGAGGGCATCCCCATTCCGTGGAGGAATGAGCTGGGTGTTTTTCAGGCACCATGCTTCATTAAGTGTTTTTATAGCATTACTTTGCAGCTGCAGGGTGTGGTGATGGGGGGCTGCAGCTCTGACTTGCTGATTAGCGCCAGGACCATTGAGCATTTGACTCGGTGAGACCCAGCGATCATCTGAGCAGGGAAAAACCCTCAGAATGACATAAAATCAGGAATGGTTATAAGCCTGGCATTTGGGGAGTCCTCTGAATTGTTTGTCATTCTCAGATGTTCACCACGAGGGAAACTTAATTAAAGTGAGGTGCTGAGAGAGGCTTGACGCAGCTCACTGCTTAACTGGAGAAACAAACTGTGTTCAGAAACTTAGTGGAACAACTGAGGCACTTTTGGACAGGAATATGAAAAGGAAGGCTGAGGACAGTGAAATATATTTTACCAGCACTGATTTCAGCTTTCTCTAAGGATCAAAATCCTGCTAGTGACAGTTTAGTCTGGATGATGAACTAGCGAATCACACTTACAAATGGAAAAATGTGTGACTGGGATAAAAGAAATCCCCTCCGTTGTCATGCTCTCCTGTTTTGTTTGCAAGTGCTTATACCCTGCAGAAATCTCTTTCCTGGAAAAAAATCCCTCTCTGACAGACCAGATGCTGATGCATCGTGCCTGATTCTCAGGGAGCTGGTTTTGGTGGGATTTGAGCATGAGCAGGGGATTAGAGTGTAGCCCAGGGATCAAACTACCCCAGCTGAGTTGCTTTCCAGTCTAACCAGTTGGAAAAAGTGTGCAGTCTACCAGCGAAGGAGCGCTCTCTTGTGGGCTGTGCAGAGTGTGAGTAGAGCATGTGTCAGCTGTGTTGGCTCAGAGGTGATTAACAAAGAAAATAAAGACTGGGGAAGAAAGGCATGACATAAACCAGCACAGCAAATAAGTGTAACCAGATGTCAGGTTGTTTTGATCTTCCCTTTGCAAAACCAAGGAAGAGAGACTACAAATAGGCACACCCCGCACCCCCTACCATCCCCCACCCCCAAGTCAGAGCCACTTTAGGCACCCACTGTGCTGCTTGAGGCCGACTGACATGAAAGGTAAGGTCCAATGTGTCACGTAGCCCTGGCTGGGGGCTGTGAATTGCAGAAGCATGTAGGACAGCTTGCCATAAGGCACAGACATGCTGGATTTGCTCTAACTTCCCCTCTGTTGGGGCTTGGGCAAAGCAGCCAGCAGCTGAGGATGGCAGCTGGACCGAGCAATTTCAGGTGGATGTTCTGCCCATAGTCGTGAGAATGTGGTGTACACAAATGGTGAACGAAGAAGAGCCTGTTAATTGATACATGATGGTTTGTTCAAGACTGACAGCTATGCTTGTCTTTGCTGGATGGGTGAAATCATTTGCCTCTGGACTTAGAAAAGGCCTGTGACAAAGCACGGCAGCCTGAAGCAAATTGTCCCACCTCCTGGAGTACCCTCCACCTCTTTGGACCTGCCCTGGTGTACTGTGAACAACTCTGTTCACTCTGTACCCACATACGCACCTCTGCTACGTCTCATGGCACAGGAGCTTTCAGAAGCTAGAATACAATCACTGGGTTGTTAAGGTTAGAAAAGCCCTCAAAGAACACCAAATCCAACCATTAACCTGGCACTGCCGAGCACGCCATGTACCCTAGTGCCACAACTACAAGCATTTGAACACCTCCATGGATGGTGACTCCACCACTTCCCTGGGCAGTCTGTTCCAGCACTTGACAACTCTCTCAGGGAAGAATTTTTTCTTAACATCCAGTCTAAACCTTCTCTAGTACAAATCTGGGCCATTTCCTCTTGACCTGTAGCTTGTCACTTGGGAAATAGCCACTTGGAAACCTCAGAAAGACAACTAGGGCCTTTCCCAGCGCAGATCCAATACATGGAGCTGAGCTAATGAGCAAAATGCGGATTTTTACAGTTACACATATGCTCACATACTTCACTGTAGTATGCTTACACACTTTACTGTAATTGAGGTTCCTCCTGGCCCAGGAGAATTCCTCCTTGGCCTTTCCACTCAAGAGGATAATACTCAGAGGTTGGCATAGGAGCAGAACCGGAGTTTGATACTGCTGTGGATGAACATTTTCACTCATCATCAGCTGAATACTGATGGAATCTTTACATCAGATATATATTATTATGTATTATACACTTATTATATACATTATATATAGTATACAGATGGAATACTGATGGCGGATTTACGCTGTTTCTCAACACTCCTCCTCCCAGTCAACCACATAGGAAAGCATTTGGCAGATCCTCATCTAAACAGTCTAGTGCTCAGGAAAAGCAGCATAAATTACTCAAGATGGGGCTTGCACATACGCCTACAGTCTTAGGGAAGAAGCAGAAGTGACAGCTCTTTGCTGCACTTGGTATTTCAGTCACTCAGAGTGATGTTGATCCAGGTGCAGGCTCGGATGTGTTTTGCCCACCTTTGCAAAGCCTCACAAAGACACTCTGACATGAGTTTCAGAGGCCAAATGAGAACTGCCCTGGTGAGGGTTGGAGTCTGGGCTCAGATCCATGTGGCATCTCTTGGTCTCTAATGGGAAGCAAAGACCAATGAAGCTGGAACCATGGAAAGTCAGAAACAGCCCATCAAAACCATGGACGGTTTAGGACAGGGCTTCTCTCACCTACCTCCAATAAATCTCCCTGCAGTTCTCTCTACAGACACCCTCAGACATTTGTGCCACTGGATCTGGTCATAGGCAAGCCTGGTGGTTCCTAGGGCAGCACTTTTCCTGCTTTCCCTGACCTGGATGTTGTTCTTTTTCTCCCGTGGCTGAGCATTCAAGATTTCTATTCTGGCTTGCAGAGCTCCCAGCAATGACTGCCTGTGCCTCACGTCTGCTGCCCATCCACAGCAGTGCTGGAGGTATCAAAGCAGCACACCGTCAGCCTGAGAGGCTTACCATTATCAGCTTAGGAGATGTAGGTCGTCAGGGAATTTTAATCAGCAGAGACACTTTCACATCCGAAGAGACAAAGATATTATCAATTCCCTTAAATGGGCACCAGAAGAGACGAGCAGCAGCTCTTGGGACTCTTACTTTCTTCATCCTGGCTGAAATAAATTGTTCCATGAAACGCAGTGATGTCGTGCTGATCCCCAACTGTTAATGCCCTGATTTTTCAGCCACAGATGTACTTAGGAAGTCAAATTTCTCTGAAGGATTTTCTTTTCCATAAGGAACATGCTGTTTATTTCTCTCACTGCTCTGGAAGGTACCCTTCATTATGGCCACCTGGAAAAGCTATACCAGGACACAGCAGGCTGCTGGTATTTAAAAATGCCTGTCTGTCTTCTGGGTCAGTGCTTGTTTCCACCAGCAGTTTTGTTCTGTTTTCCTCTCCTTCTCTCAGAGGGCATTCCTCACTTGCCCTGCTGTGGCATTCCATGCTGTGCAGCAGCAGCTAATGGGGACTTAGTGAGGTGTTAGCCTGGATGTGCGTGTTTCAGATGAAGGGATTAATACCTGGGGGCTTGTTAGGCGCTCCTGCAGACAGCAGGTTTGAAATATGGCAATGTTTACACTAGGGTTTATCTTTTGTCTTGCTTCTGTCAACATCTTCATTAAATTATAATTCCATTAAAAAATCACACTGTTGGCACAAAGGTATATAAGCGCAATTGATTTTATTTTTTTCCTCTCTTCTGTGGTTGGTTGAATTGCAGCTATTGCTGTTTGGGGGGAAGTTAGGACTGATTACTTCTATAACCCCAGAAGGTAAAGAAAAAGTGAACCTGGGGTGTGTTTTGCTCTGTTATCTCTGGTGTTTGCTGAAGAGCTAAAGCATGTGTGTAACAGATGTGTTACTATAGATGGGTTAACTGAGTTTGAGCAACACTGCAAAATAACCAACTACAACCATCCATGTGGTTCAAATGTTCCCTGGAAATAGTAATGTCAAGGGTTGCCTTTATAAATGACAACTAATAGGCGCTAAAAAGTACATGTGCTCAGAAACTAGGTACACTGACCCTCATTAAGTTTTGCTCAGGCTCTGGAAATGATGAAAATATTTCCTTAAGAGAGAGAGAGTTGTCAGAAAGGCTTTAAATACAGTTTTTAAAAATGCCAGTAATCTTCCAGATTAGCTTTTCTGTCAGTCTGAAATAGGGCCAGTTAAATTCCAGCAAACTGAGCAGGCACTGGTCCAGCCCTCTGGATACAGAAGGGATTAGTGGGAAGGCAGGGGCACAGCGTGGGCTTTTCGTGGGAGAGGGCTCTGCAGGGAGTGAACAGAGGCAGGGTGCAGAAAGGCAGTGACTCTCCTGCCACAATGCAATGCAAAGCTGTTGCCAGAGCAGCCCAGAGGATATATAATACACATATCTCTGTTATGTATATATACACACAGAAGAAGGATGTAGACCTGTTGGAGCAAGTCCAGAGGAGGCCATGAAAGCGCTCAGAGAGCTGGAGCACCTCTGCTATGGTGACAGGCTCAGAGAGTTGGGGCTGTTCAGATGGGAAAAGAGAAATCTCTAGGGATCCCTTAGAGCCCCTTCCAGTACATAAGGGGGCTACCAGAGAGATGGAGAGGGACGTTTTGCAAGGACATGGAGAGATAGGACAAGGGGGAATGGCTTCAAACTGACAGAGGGCAGGGTGAAATTGGGTAGTGGTAAGAAATTCTTTGCTGTGAGGGTGGTGAGGTACTGGCATAGGTTGCCCAGAGCAGCGGTGGGAATGTTCAAGGCCAGGTTGAATGGGGCTTTGAGCAACCTGGTCTCGTGGAAGGTGTCTCTGCTCATGGCAGGGGGAATGGAACGAGATGGTCTTGAAGGTCCCTGCCAACTCAAAGTATTCCGTGATTCTATGAGTCTATGAACTGAAGATACGTATGTATATGTCCATATGTAACTGAAGCAGAAGAGATGCAGACATCAGATTGCTGGAGGCTGCTGCCGACTGAGACCTTCCATCTACCCAGGGAAGTTCATACCTACCTCATGTAATTAATCAGTTAATTCACTGATTTAATAATTTTCTGTAGCTCCTAATTATGGCTAGACATCTGGATATCGTGATAACAGGGAACAAATTTTCTGATAGGCAAGGTGAGAGCTGGGGGGAGATATAGCACCAGTACTGGGTGGCCTGTGGTGTGGTTCAGTATCCAAGCTAAAGTCTGTCCAACAGACATTTGAAAGCTCAGATGTTTAGATAAGGTTGTAAAACTGGATGTTTCCTTCAAGCTGCCAAAGATGCCAGAGGCTAGGAAATACCTATTGGGATAGAAGGTGTTCTGGTGTAAGATCCTCTGTGGGGTTTGCAAAGCTCTGGTGTAAAGGAAATGCCACTCAGTATCACTTTCAGTCTTTATTTTGGGGATAAATGCCAGTTATCAGATCTGGCAGGATCTGATGAATGCTTCAGTGACATAATGTGGTTATGGGAAAGTTTGCAACATAGCATAGGCTAGGACCTCAAGCAAAACGTCAGCCATTCATGAGTCCATTGACGCATTTGTAAGTCTTGTTATCATTCACTGTGTGCAGGCTTGGCCAAAATCCATCATTCTTTGTCTGCCAGCAGATTTATTGTGATGTTTCTGTTTTGTTTGGTTGGTTTTGGCTTTTTTTTTTTTTTTTTTTAATNNNNTTTGTTTTTTTTTTTTTTTTTGTTTTTTTTGTTTTTTTTTTTTTTTTTTTTTTTTTTTTGCTGCACTTCATTTAAGCAGTTTACTTTATAAATATCCAAGGAAAGACAAGCTTCCTGAACTCTCTAAGTGCTGTGTGGGTTTGCTGTTCCCCTGAGGTTTTCTGGTGAGGCCATCAATGAAATTGCCGTTGTCACTGAGCGTGCTGGTTAACTCTGGGTAGAGTTAACTTTCTTCCCAGTGGCTGGTGTGGGGCTGTGTTTTGGGTTTGTGCTGAACACAGAGTTGATAGCACAATAAAAAGATGTTTTTGTTATTGCTGAGCAGGGCTTGCACAGAGCCAAGGCTTTTTCTGCTTTTCTTAGGGCCATACTTGCAGGGATGCTGGGGGTACCTGGGAGGGTGGGAGGAGACACAGCCAGGACAGGTGATCCAAACTAACCAACGGGATATTCCAGACAGTGTGACATCATGCCCAGTGAATAAAAGTAGAGAAGAAGGCGGAAGGAGGGGATGTTTGGAGTGATGGCATTTGTCTTCCCCAGTTCCCTAGAGCCAGTGCCTGCATGGGGCTTGGTTCTGGCTGGGGTGAAACTCTGGGACTGAGCTGCCGTGGCTGGTTTCCAGGTTTCCAAGCTTCTTCATGATGGCCAGTCTTGCAAAGCATATACCAAATGCTCATCTGCTTTCAGTTTCCCTGCCTATGAGACAGACCTGCTTGATATCTTTATTCCCAGATAAGACACCCGGCAATTTATAAGGTCTCCAGACATTGATCCAGATATGTCTGAAGTTTTTTTTGAATCTGACTTATTTGAGAAAGAAAAACATTTAAACACTGTGGGCAAGTGCTTTTTCAGTTAACACCAGATGAGACGCTCCATCTCCTTCAGTACCTGGCTTTAACTTACTCGTTAAAAGTCCAGACTTCCTAAGCATCAT
>VZRN01002760.1:41741-193284 GCA_013397935.1 Dasyornis broadbenti | reverse complement strand
AAAAAAAAAAAAAAAAAAAAAAAACAAAAAAACAAAAAAAACCCCACAAAACCCAAACCAAACAAACCCTATGGCTCCTACTATTTAAACAAGAATATTTTAAGCTAAGAGTGTACACAAAGCTTTTGACCTGACAGTACTTTATCTGTTCTTTATCTAAATTCAAATCGTAATCCTCCTTTTCCCTCATTTTCTGATTATCTGTTTATCCACCTTCCAATTTGCCAGGTTCAAGAGACTCTGCTATGAGTTGTCCTTGAAAAATTTTTTCAGGAAGTTTTAAAATCTTATGTCTTATGCACACACATACGTATCCCTAAGTATATGTATATATGGGTCTATATATGTGTGTGTGTGGTTTTGTCTTTGTATGGGCTCTGATTCATATTTGAAACCCACTGAGGATTTTTGAGGGAAGCTGATGGCTTAGTGCATTTCACCTTTTTATTTTCCTATAGGACCATCTTTCTGCGCGATTTTGAAATTATCTTTCTTAAGAACCAAACGCACGGTGTATCCATAGGTTGTACTCACTGCAGCAAATGAAGCAGACTCATTCTTCACTGCATTTTTCAGAATATTCAGAATAATATGCAGAATAATATGCAAAGCATATTAAAATGTTTATGTAAGCGTGCATTTAAGCATTATGGCACGTCTGACACTGGTTGGACATTTTTCTGTGTGGCGAAGTGGTTTGTGTGGTGCATGTCCACGTGCCTATTCATGGGTTTGGCTTCTCAGAGACTTGTGCCCTGAGAGCTGTTGTGCAATTTGGGCTGACTCAGCTTACCTACATGCACTGAACAAATACAGATGTTGAAAGGCAAATGTAATCTCCTTTCCTTCCAGCATCTGCCTGGCTTCCTGAAGAACTTGGTGCAGATCTACCCACCTGTAAAACAATGTCATTTCTCCTGTGTTGTCCTAACAGCTTCTTCTGGGTGCTGTCGAGGCACATCAGATTGCATCACTTTAACACTGGAAATTCATTCAAGACATTTTGCCGGGGTCTCTGGTGGCTGCTCTTTGGAATAATCCTACTTTGCTCTCCAGCGCATTGCTCCATCTTCAAAATTGGGCTGCTTGGACCCTGGAACTGTGACCCCTTCTTCTCCAAAGCCTTTCCCCATGTGGCTGCCAGGTTAGCTCTGGAACGAATCAGCAGAGACGCTTCACTAGATCTCGGCCACAGGCTGGATTTTGTGATCCTGCAAGAAGAATGTGTGACACCAAGAGCCCTGGTTAGATTCGTTGACTTTGGAAAGCTTTCCTCAGCTTTCATAGGCCCTCTGAACCCTGGCTTCTGTGAGGTGGCTACACATTTAGGGGAAAACTGGAATAAAGCTATCTTCTCATGGATGTGCATCAACTATAAGCTGGATTCCATCATCCCCCATCCGGCATTTGCAAGGACTCTGCCCTCTCCAACCCAAGTTTTGTTTACAATAATGAAATATTTTAAGTGGGCTCATGTTGGCATCATTGCATCCCATGAGGATATTTGGATCTACACAGCCAAGGAGTTAGCAACTGTGCTCAGGAGCCACGGGCTACCTGTAGGCATCGTTACATCCGTGCATAAGGGAGAAAAAGGCATCGAAGACACCTGGAACAAGATTAAAGAAGTTAATGACATTAAAAGTAAGTGCTTTGAGTCTCATTCCTCTATTTTTAATTTTTTGAAATTATTTTCTCCAGGGGAGGACTGCATTTTCATCCAATGGGCATACTTTAGAGAATGAAATTTTAAAGTGGTTTAAGTCGAGCAGATTTTTTTCTGTGATCTTAGTGCAGCCAGGGCTTCACATAAAAGAATGCTAGGAATCTTGTATGTGATGAAGATAGAGCAAAATAGTCTGCTATAACCTGAAAGCTTGGATCCAGCTTGTCTGAAAAAAATAATATTTAGTAGATTGTTCTCTGTGTTTGGCTAGTGTAAAGAGGAGTTTATAGGAAGGTTTTGTATTAATGGTGATTTGTATTGTGGAATATAAAAAATCAATATCGATATCAAAAACCTCGCTTTGGTGCTGTGTCCTGTGTTTCAGATCTCCCCACCAGTCATTGGCCCCATGGCATTTTGCAGGCAGAGGCACAGATTTTGGGACAGTCGAGCATGAACCAGATGTTAAAACACAACACAGTGTCCAACCCAAACTCTGTTTATTGGGTGACAGGGTGAGCGTGTGGAGGTTGGGCATTGCTTACAGCCATGTGGTGTCTGTCAGCTCAGGGCACACAGAGGGAAAGCTCAAGTCTTACTCAACGTCAACAGTGACCACAACTGCTCATCATGTTGACCCCTGCCTCACTTCTGTCAAAATTTCTCTCCATTCCTTCTCCTTTCCAGCTCTGGAAATGGGTGACACTCACAGTCTCCTTTACTAGGTGTTACGGACCTCCAGAAGGTGAACAAAATGGGTGTGGCTCCCAGCTTCCTCAGCACATAACAGCCGAATTTGGCCTGCTAGAGAAGTTCAGACAGCCCTTTTATTGGGGGGAGGGAGCTGTTTTGTGTTGAAAACCCCAAAGAGATTAATAACACTCTCCACTGTCCTTGTGTTCCAGTTATACTCCTGTGCATGCATTCTGTTCTCATCGGAGGGCAGGAACAGGCTGCCTTACTCACAAAAGCTCTGGAAATGGGACTAGCAGATGGAAGATACATCTTTGTTCCATACGACACTTTGCTCTACAGTCTTCCTTACCAAAACAACTCATTCAGTGTCTTTGAAAATGACAGCAAGCTCCAGGAAGCTTACGATGCTGTGCTGACCATCACACTGGAGTCTGGAGAAAGGACTTTCTACGATGCATTCAGGCAAGCTAAAGAAAGTGGTGAAATAATCAGGGATTTGGAAGCCACACAGGTAAATGTTCTTTCTCTTGGGTGTTTCTGTGACTTCTTAATAGGAGACATGAGCAATAGTCATAGAGAAAGTACAGGGAAGAGTAAACCCAGAGTGCATGCTTTCATTTTGAGGAATATATGGAGAAATTTGAATATGGTCTGCACTCGTCTGGAAAGATAATTTTTCCCAGGTGTCTGGCAATATAACTTGGTTCAACTGCAGGACCATGCTGGGAATTCAACAGAAAAGGTTTGTCTCCGAGGCTCTCAGATTTGATTTTCTATATGCTAACTGCAATAGACTCAAATTGAAGAGGTGTCTCTTTTAAGGTGGATGAAGTTCATGGAGTTTGCAGGGAATCAAAATAAGATGTCCATATGGCTGAGAATTTGAGGGGATAAGACAGACTAACGAAATACTAGATTCTTCTGGAGGGAAATGTTTAACACCATTGCTGCTGCATTTTTCTTAGCACTATAATCAAAGTTATTCTTTGTCAGCACAATTATCTAAATGTCACCGGTAGCCTATTAAAAACCAAATCGGTTGTTACCTTGTGGACATTTACAAGAAGAATTGGAAAATCTTATACTGGTGAAGAGATAGAGGATTCAGCTGAGCTGATCTTCAAATATCCCTATGACATTTCAAAAAATTACCAGTCTTTTTAAGGCATAATTAATCAGATCTGCATGGATCTGCTTTAGAAGGAGATGAATCATGTCTTGAAAGCGTTAATTTCTTTCCCTCACTTTAATGAGAGCCCAGGTTAACTATTTTGAGTGTCGAGTACTTCACTGCAGATACCTACATCTGATCAATTAATCCCACCACAGATGTCAAGTTCTGTGGCTCCCAAGAGCACTCGTTATTTTTCTCACAGGTGCATGGCTATAATATCTCTTCACCTACCAACTGTGAATGACCACATGATTGCAAAAGTCACCATTTGTGTTAAAGGTTCCTAAATCAAATCTGGCATGGAAGGGAGAAATGCAAAGAGAAAAGGCCCTGTTACTGCACAGAACAAGTTTGCTGTGGCGCTGCTTTGGGATTTTTGCATCTTCAGGACAAATAATATTCTGACAGAGAAGATCAATTATTTGGGCATGACATTTCCTGTCTTGGTATGGAGGGCAGCGAGCCTCCGACTTTGATATATTCATAGAAGGTGTTTTAATATATGTAATGTTTTGAGGCAGGAAAAATTTGTGATAAATTTCAGCTGAATGTTAGGCTCAGAACCCTGGCTTTTCCCATCATAATGCAATTTTGCATGGTTTTAAAAATATTTTGAAATTACATTTTGGGAATCGGCCATAAGACAGCTGTTCAAAGTCATGCATATATTGAGTCTGCCTTCAACCTCAGATTCATCAAATCCATTACTCTGTGAGGTTTAGTGTTCTGGTGTCCTAGTATTTGAGTTCAAAACTTAGCCAGGGGGACAGTATTTTTGCCACAAATCTCAAACTGAAGGTTAGGAGCAGTTTATTCTGACCTCAATTCCTCCTGTATTTTTAGGTTTCTCCACTCTTTGGAACAATCTATGATGCCATTTACTTCATGGCAATGGCTATGGACAGTGCCCGGAGGAAAGGAGTCAGAGCCTCAGGGGCTAACATAGCTGAGCACACAAAAAACTTCAGTTTCCCTGGATTTAGCCACCAAGTAGAGACAGACAGCTACGGGAAGGGACTGAACAACTATGTGATACTGGACACAGATGGTCACGGGAACCAGCTTTTCCCAACCCACGTGCTGGACATGTCTTCAGGCTCTGTGCTGTCCCTAGGCCAGGCCATCCACTTTCCCAGAGAAGTTCCACCCAAACCAGACTCCACCTGCTGGTTTGATCCAGATATTCTCTGCACTGAGGGTAAGAAAGAAAAAAAGAACCAAAAAAAGGGTCAAATGTCATTGAGTCCGTGCTTCTCATTTCTTTCATCTTTTCTCTCACTCCAGGTGGTTACCCCTTTAAGTTAGAACTCCCCAACAAGAAAAGTCTAGATTCAAGAATCTAATATAAAAATTCCCAGTCATCATGCTGTTTTTAATGGGAATCCTGTGCAGAGATAATACCATTGATCCACAGTACTCCCTTATTGCTTGGTAGGTCATAGAATAATAATCATTGTGGTTGGAAAAGACCTCTAAGATCATCAAATCCAACCATTAATCTAACATTGCCAGGCCCACCACTAAACCATGGCCCTAAACACCACATCTACACACTTTCTTCAGCAATTCCAGGGCCATTAATCCCACTGCTTCCCTGGGCCAGAAAGGTTATTGCCACTATTCTGTGCTGGAAAGGGTTTTCTGGGTCTAACACTCAACACATGCCTATTTTAACAGTAACCATTGTATAGCAAAGGCTCCACCCAGCATGGTGTCACCGTCCTTTTGAGGGACAGGACACTAAGAGGATTTGCCTTGAAGACAGCCTAAGAGAGCTCACAAGAGCAGATGCTCTCAGCATCCTGGCTGTTAACCCCAGCTTCTGTATCCAGGTAACAAAGTGGCTTGAAGGACCATCAGAGCTTGCCTCCTCGAGCGAAAATGATAAGCATTACTCAAAATAATTTGAGTTACCATAGACCAGAGAGGCAGTAACTGAAGGCTTGGGGGCAGAGATATCTGTGCTGCTTCCAAGGTTTGTAAGACTGGGCACTGGGTTTACTTATTGTTTTTAATTTGAGGCAACTGGGGCACAGTTTTAAAGTTCACAGCGAAGCCAAAATCTCAGTCAGGGTCGGGTACTTAACCTCCTCTTGACATATTTACTTATAATACTAAGCATTTATACCTATTGCTCCAGGATATGACTTAAACAGACTAAATTAACCACATCTACGGAATATTTCATTCAGTAGCTGAGAAAACCATACCCTTTGGCTTAGCCATAACTGAGTTGACACATAAATCAGTGTCACTCTATGAAAACTGGAGATGCGCTGATCCTACAGCTACTGGCAAGCAATAGAAGACATAAGTATAATAGTATCATATATCTAATGTTGCACTGCCCCTAGGAACAATGTAGCAATTTAGCATCTCATTGCAGACTATGGAAAAATCCCACTGATTTTTAAAGATCAGATTTTATGTTCAGACCTTTACAGAAGCATAAAGCTCTAGGCACCTGTCAATGAAAGAGTAGTTTATTATGATTGCTAAAATTTCAGAGACTGAAGTTTATGGCTAGAATTAAATACAAGCCTCACTCTAGCTTTTGTATGGAGTCAGGCTTGGAGGGGGGTTGGATGTGAAGTTGTCATGCTGCTGTGGTTCCTAATTCCAGGTTCACCAGGAGCAGGGCTGAGCTGGTGTTTCCAGAACACACACACACACACACACAGACACACACAGACACACACACTCTGCAGACACAGCCAGTCACTGACAGAGTAACACATACAGGAGAGTTATGTGTTTACAGGCACCACTACCCACAACCTGCACTGCTGGGACATGGACATCAGAAATGGCCCGGTCCTGCTCTCATACACCTCATAATTAGGCCACAAGTTTGTTACCAGATCTCACAGCCTCGGCTCCTGCAGACTCACAAATGCATTCTCTGGTAGTTGGTCCAGACCTCAATTCCCCTCTATCCAACTCTCAAACCCTTCAATCTCTGCAGGAGCTGACTCCAGGCTTGTGGTCTCTCATGGGCTGCAGGCACCAACACTTACCATAGCTGTTAGCTAGATTGATGTTAAGTCTGTAAATGTCATACACAGTCAGAGAGCGCAGTTACCCAGGAAAAAAAGTAGGAGCAGGGGTTAAGAAGAAGGTAGGAATGACTGCACTGATCAAGTGCAGGGTTCACCTGGGAAAAATGCACAACATGATTATGTGTGACCAGCATCCCCATCCTCTCACATATCTGAGCGTTCCTGACCCAGTCTATCTCTCCCTTTACCCATGTTTGCCCTTTCCTCTAAAGATCCCGTAAAATGTTTCATGTACTCCCGCAGTACCCTTAAAGCATCCCCTAATGACTTTAACACAATGCCATGAGTTCCATCAAGTATGCTCTTTCCCAGAAGCTCATAATTAGCTTGCTTTCACCTCTAGTTAGTTAGAAAGTATAGTATGGGTTGGGAGGGACTGTTCAAGGCAATCTATTCCAACCCCACACTAGACCAGGTTGCTTAAAGCTCCTTGGAGCCTGATTTTTGAGCACTGCCAGGGATGGGGCAGACACAGCTTCCATGGGCAACCTGTTCCTATGTATGTGTGAGGACAATCAGGGACTGGGGCCCTAGACTAAAGCACTAAAATTTCAGCTAAAGTACTCTGTCTTTTCCTGAAGTGAGTATCAATTTTCAAAAATGCCTTCAGCTTTCACTGGAAAGCTCTAGGTCTCGGTGCTTGCAGATAGGTGCAAGTGTGACAAAGTCATGAACCTTTCCTCAACCCAAATTTCTCCATGTTTGTTTGTGTTTATGGATCTCTGGATACAAAGAGAATAAAATAGAAAAATCAGAAAACAGAAGAGAGACACAGCAAACAGTTCCCACTGGAATTTAGCTCATGCAGTCGTGTCAGCTTCCGTTAGCTCTCTAGTAAACACACTCATGAGCAAAGAATCTGTCTCCAGTACTTTCTGTTGAAGGATCTGTTGAGGAGAACATTTACCTTCTGCTTCTCCTCTTCATCTCTTTTCAGCATTAGAGATCTCTAGCAGAGAATGAAAAATCCCAGATGGGCCAGTGACTCACACTGGCCATCAGTTTGGTACCACATAATAAAGGTTTTTCAGCATTTCAGTTCCTGGAGAGAAAAGGGTCAAATGTTAAAAAGTTATGAACTTTGCAGAAGCTTTCTCTAAAACGTAATACTTTCCTATGAGCCTATTTATTTACTTGAGGAAAAACTATTTTTCCACTGATCCAGAGCTCTAGATATGATTTAGAAAAAAAAAAAAAAAAGTGCATGGAAATAAATAATTAGCACAGTTGAAATCTCATGTAAACCAAGTTAGTAAGTATTTGTGTATTCATAAATGAACATTGCATAAAAATTGTCTTCTGGCATTCTCCTGGCTGAATATTTGACTTCGTAATCCAATGGCCTGATATTGATGTTTTTAATATTATTGCCTAAATCAAAATTATTTTCTAGTTCACTGATTCTTTTCCTGTCTTTGCACAGGGATTGAGCCTACAGTCATTATGATGGGAGTAATGCTGTTATTTGTCCTGGTGTTGTGTGCTGTGGGCCTGGCTTCTCTCATCAGGTGAGAATTGAGTTGGTGTTACTTTTATCTTCTGTGTGGGGCTTGTGCTTTAGCCAGCAGTTTAGGCTATGCACACATAGAAGGTCTGATTGTGCTTTTGGCTCTCCAGCCACATATCTCATACCATCTGTGGTGTGGTGGCCCTGGCTACATGCCAGGTGTCCACCAAAGTCACTCTATCTCTCCCTTACTCAGCTGGATAGGGGAGAGAAAATACAACAAAAGGCTCATGGGTCAAGAAGAGATCATTCACCAATTACCACAACAGCCAAAGTGGACTTGATGTGGGGAAATTAAATTTATTACCAATCAGATCAGAGCAGGATAATGAGAAATAAAATCTTACAAACATTTTCTTCCTATCTCTTCCCTCTTCTCAGGCTTAACTTTACTCCCAAGGTCTCTACTTCCTCTCCACCAGTGGCACAGGGTCATCCCACATTGTCTCTGCTCCTTTTTCCTGAGGGGAAGGACTCCTCACACCCATCCCCTGCTCCAGCAGTCTGTTGTTGGAAGGATTAGCTGGATGATGGGTCTGAAACATTAGGAAGGTGGTTTTCACTTTGTAAGTGCAAAGGATGACATATAAACCTAAGACAGGAATCTGTTATGAGAACATGAGGGTAGAAACCAAGTCTTCTTACTCCAGATCATTCTTGCTTGGATTTCTGTCCTTAATATAATCATGTTTTCTATGAAACATGTGAGGCTGACCCTCGGTATTGTCTCCATGTACTAAAGAGAAAGAAAATACCTCTGGAGAGAATTTGAAGCAATTATCTAGGATACATCTTTATTATCAGGTTTATTCACTCCCTGTTTTGAACTGGGTTTCAGCTCCCTGGTCATTCTCATTATGTTTACATTGGTCTGGGCACAGGATCTTTGGAGCAAATGCAGTAGTCTTCTGGGGAAGGAATAATTTCCAATAATTACATGTCACATCTGTGTCCAAACTCTATATCCAAGGTAGAAATGGGCCAGAATGGATTGGTTGCTCCATGAGCTATGGGTTGCTCTTGGCAAGGTCACTATATCCCCTGGAGTAGTTTGTCTCTAATTATTGATGTCCACATGACTGAAATTAGAGTGACAATAGACTGAAATTAGGAGGCAGATTAACTCAGCAGCAATGAGTTCAGCAGAGCAGAGTTCCTAGATTGTTCCATCCAGCTTTGCCTCTCGAATAATTCCCAGACATGTTTTCTCTCCACTCCTGAATCATCCCTCCAAATCCAGATTTAAGGCCACCCAGCAAGCAACACCCCAAACAGCTCCCCCACTTTCAGCACACAGCTGCTTCTGATAGAACTGCAGACACTGAGAAGGTTGCCTCCATCCACCCACCCTTTGAAACCCTGCTCTGTTCCCTGGCCACAGCCTCTACAATTAAGTAAATAAAAGACAATCTTTCTGCCTACACTATTTGTAAGCTCTTCCACAAGCACCAGGCTGTGCTTGGGAAAGTCTGGTCGTGAGTAAAGATGTATGGCCATCTGCAAGGCAAGAAAAAGTCCAGCATGACTCAGACAATGATTTACATTAGAAAAGGGCATGTCTGGTACTCAATTTAAACGACATCGTGGTCTGAGTTGAAATGTGAAAGCTCTGCTCTTTACTCTGTCAGGGATCTGCTGCATGACCTTAAATGGGTCACTCCATTCTCTGTGCTTAGCTTTCGGCGGAGGGATGCTTTCCTCCCTGCTTAGGGAGAGGGTGTGTTTGATCAAGCAAGGTTTTTCAGATGGACCTGTGAAAGATACATAAGTGATGATCTTTTTCAGGACGATGAGTTGGGTAGCTTGGGACAGTGTTGTTAGAGAAACATTATAAAATGTCATCCTGAGTAAAGCATGTGGTTTTGTGGCTAAGGCTTTCTCTGAGCTTCAGGAAGCTGTCTGTGCTTTTTTAAAATGTCCAAAATGGTAAATGGAGATAAAAAGTGAATTGTGGTGACTTTGGGGGTATTTTATGTGATGGTGTCCTTCTACAGTAGATTTAGGAAAAGTCATCCTGTTGTCCACCTCATCACGGAAACCCTTAAGAGAGTGCAGAGTCATCTGCTGTAGTGTTAACAAAGTTCCTTAAACAAAAGAAGTGACACTGAGGGCCAAGGGGGAGCTTTCCCTTTCGTTTTCTGCTCCTGCTTGAGGAGATTTTTACTGTCTACCAGACACTGCTGCTTTGTGCTCAGCATTAGAGCTTGATGTCCATTGAAACAACAGGATCAAAATGATGAGGTGTGATGTCGTGTGTGCCATGCTGCTCATCCCGTGTAGCTTTTCCCTCTGTATAAACCTGTGACCATGACAAGGGCACGTCTTGCTCCGTACTTCATAACGCACCATGTTACAGTACAGAGACTCAGACAGCATATTTAGACAGTCACTTGTGTCCAGGCAGCTTTTATAAATTAACTACAATTCAGCTTCAGTCCCTAAGAAAGGCTGGTGTGCCTGAGCATGGTTTGCTCATGACCAGATCAGCTGGACTAATAAAACTTGCTTTTGTCTCCTAATGGAGAATGATTTGGGATATGACAAATAAAAGCAAGCAAAACAGAATATGCATTACATGCACATCAAATTAAATTTGTAAGCAGATTAAATCCATTTGTCTATTTGTGATGAGACCCTTTGAGATGATAGCTTTTGTTGCTATCCTTGTTGGAACGGATGACTCATGACTTGGGATTTGAGTCCAAGCCAAGGCATTGTGACTTGTCTGCTGCTTTCACCAACACCCATCCCCACTCTCACACCATTTTAGACCTCAAAGTTGACCTAGTTCCAACCACTCTGCCATGGGCAAGGACAACTTCAACTAGACCAGGCTGCTCAGAGCCCCATCCAACTTGGCTTTGAACACTCACATAGATGGTGCTGCCACAGCTTCTCTGGCAACCTGTTGCCAGTGCCTCACCGCCTTCATAGAAAAGAATGTCACTGCAGTATCTAATCTAAACCTTTTCTCTTTCCATATAAAGCCATTCCCCCTTGTCCTGTTACTCCATGCCCTTGCCAAAAGTCCCTCTCCAGCTCTCTTGTAGCTCCCTTTAGGTACTGGAAGGGGCTCTGAGGAATCCCTGAAGCTTTTTCTTCTCCAGGCTGAATAGCCCAAGCTCTCTCAGCTGTTTCCACTGCAGAGGTGCTCCAGCCCCCTGATCATCTTCATGGCCTTCTCTGGACCTGTTCCAACAGATCTATGACCTTCTTAAGTCAGGGGCCCCAGAGCTGGATTCAGCACTGCTGGTCTAATACTGCAGGGAAACCAGATGTGTGGAATTCAGAGGTGATAAGACCTGAATACCTACCTAAAAATGATAACCGTGACTCTCCAATGCTTGCAGGCAGAGTATCTTGAACAACCAGCTTTTCAGGGGTCCAAACAAGATAATACTGACCTTGGATGACCTCGTCTTCATCAACCCAGAGCTACATAGAAAGGTGAGTCCTTCTATTTGTGAAAGGCACACTCTAGAACACGTTTGCTCTGTGGTATTTTCATACCTGTGAAGCTCTGGAAAGGTCATTCCAGAGCCATTCCAAGGTCATTCCATGTCATTTCCCTCCGCATATCAGAAAATTTCCCATATGCTGAGTGTTTCTGAGTCTCAGATTAGATGTCAGAGCTTTTATGATGACATAAAATAGTAGCCTTGATTGTGTTTGTTCTAACTGCCAGGGCTTATTCCTTGTTCTTGAGGTTTGATGATGGTGGTGCCTACACAGGAAGAGAAGAGAAAGTATCTTACCCTCTAAAATAAAGCGTCTGCATTCAAATATAGTGGGAACCATTCCTGGTCCATTCTGGTTCCTACCCAGAGCTGGTGATCTACTGGGGGACGATCCCATGATTTCCTTACCCAGAAATCTGTGCTGCAAGGCAGAGCTGGGATGGAGGTTTACACCCAAAGGTGGTAGCTGTCTTACACCTTCTTTCCTTGCCTTCCAGAGGCTGACCTTGGACAGTCTGACTGATGCAAACAGCATAGCAGTCAAGAGCAGAAGCCTGAAATCCATAACCCCCTCTGCTTCCTTGAAAAGCACGGTTGCCACCCATGAAACCTCCAGTGTTGCTTTGTATGAGGTAGGTAACGACCTCGTGCAGCCTTCTCCCACTGCTTCTGTTCACTGCAGTGCTCAAGGGGGAAAGCCTTTGGCTGCAGTGCTGTAGGTCCCAGGATGGAGATACTGTGAACACACCCTAAGTATGAAAATTAATTACTCCCAAGCATGGACTCAACAGTGTTTAAGGTGACTCTAAACAAGCCTTCACCCTGGCACTTGGAGTCATGTAGGGTGGGATATTCAACATCCTAATGTAGCATTCCCAGGTCTGGTCTCTGTCAGAGAAGTCACTACCTAAAGGCACTGTCTTTAGCAGTTGACATCTTTAATAAGGAACTTTCTTACAAGATGGAATCCAAACAGAAGCTCAAATTTCCCTTTGTGCCAATTGGACTGTATGGAGCTTAAGTAGAGGCAATAACCAAGAAAATTCACCCTATCCATCAGTTCTTTCCTGAAACTACAGCTTTTTGGGAAAAAAAAAAAAGGTAACTTTTCCTGAAGAGATGCAAAATAAATTGAATCAATTATTAATGCCAGAGAAAAATCTCTGGCCAGAGTTATTTTCCTTTTTAATCAATTTATCACTGTTAATCAGATACTAACATACTTTCCAGGCATGAAGTTCTGATCCAGGTGGAAGTCCTGCCTCACTCCTTTTTTTTTGAGGATTTTCTATGGAAATTCTTATTTGGATGCAGTATATAATGAACCTATTACCAAGAACATTAAAAATTCCCAGCCACTTTCAAAGTCAAGGATCTGAAATTCAGATCTGGATCCAATATTAGCTGTTGCTCAGAGATTTGCTCTGCCATTCACCCACCTGTATTGGGATTAGGGGATTGAAGCATCCTTCTTAGGAGGAAAGGCTGGGGGAACTGAGTCTGTTCATCCTTGAGAAGAGACAGCTGAGAGATGACTTCATCAATGTCTATAAATGTCTGAAGGGAGGGTGTCAAGAGGACAGGGCCAGGCTCTTCTCAGTGGTGCTGAGCAGTAGGTCAAGACGCAACAGGCAGAAACTGATGCATAGGAAGTTCCACCTGAACGTGAGGAAGAATTTCTTTACTGCGTGGGTGACCGAGCACTGCAACATATCGTCCTGGGAGGGTGTGGAGTCTCCCTCACTGGAGGTATTCAAGAACTGCCTGAACACAATCCTGTGCTCTAGGATGACCGTTCTTAAGCAGGGAGGTTGGACTAGATGGTCCATCTGTTGTTTCTTCCAACCTTAACCATTCTCTGATTCTGTGATTGTGGACAGGGAGACTGGGTGTGGCTGAAAAAATTTGAGACGGGAGCAGTTCACAATCTACGGCAAAGCTCTACCAGCATCTTAAGGAAGGTAGGAATAGGGGATGACAACATATGGAGGGAAGGTTTCTGAGGGGATGTTTGTGGCTTCAGGGTGTTTTTATTGTCCTTGTCTCACTTTTATCCATTGAATCACACATTGTGGTTGTCAATGAGTCTTGTCTGGTGAAATGTGGTAGAATGGACCACACATGTCTGCATCTGACAAATTCACCATAGATCCATGTGTTGGAGTCAGCAACTTGTAAAACCCCACCACTGATAGATGACTTTGGACCCTCTGGGTGTGGTATCGCTTTTCAGTTCAGAGCAGACCCAGAGCTAGATGCCACGTGTTGAACTCAATCCACCCCAGCAAAGCCATTTTGGCCTAGTGAAAGATTCAATCCAGTTTGTCTAAAGAAAACACAAATTTCTGTTTAGTTTGCTTTTGCTATCTTGCTTTCTTCATCTTAATGGATAGACAAAGGAAAGCAAAGCTTGAGAAGAGTGTTGAGTGGCCAAAAATAAGCCCCAAAGAGGTTGTTTGCTTCCCCATCCTTCTATGGAAAGCTGTTTGGGAGTACAAGAGTGATAAGGGCACCTAATGATACCAAGAAGCTACTGAGGAGATGTCTGGCTGACTTGGTCTCACTGTGATTCACTGTCTTGTTTCAGATGAAAGATCTGCGTCATGAAAATGTGAATCTGTTCGTGGGCTTTTTCTCTGACTGTGGCATCTTTGCCATAGTGACGGAGTACTGCTCACGAGGAAGCCTGGAGGACTTGCTGAGAAACGAAGACATGAAACTGGACTGGATGTTCAAGTCCTCTCTTGTGATGGATCTAATTAAAGTAAATCCATTGCTCCTGCTGAGGCATGATCTGCATGGGACTTTTATGCTGACCAAGCTATTTCAATCAGAACTTCGGGATTTTTATAGTAACACAGGGAAAACCAATGTGAATGTAATTGTACCGGTCTTTAATGGAGGGCTCTTGTTTTGTTGCCATCTGAGAGAAGCAACATTTAGGGCAATAGAACTACAAACACACAAAAGGTTAAAACTACACATCAGGCTGCAACTGATCACCTAGAACAATAGAATTTTGTGACAAATTCATTCTTTGCAAAGGCCCTTTCTTGTCGCAAATCAGAAATGCATCCACCACAGAACCGAACTGTATCCACCCCCTGCCACAGGATGGCTGCACATATGGTCCCTTTGGCAGTGCTCACACTTCCAATCATGTCCTGTGTTTTCATGCCTTAAGGACGAACTAGTGATCTGGGACAGGTGGATTCCAGAGGGCAGACTGCCAGAACCATACTTGCACCCCATGATCCCCCTTCTGAACCTCCTTGAAGAAGCTGGGTAGGGACATACAGCTCTTCATGACTTCCTTAGACCTATTTGATAACACTTGTGTCCACTTTCTTATCCTTGCCTAAAAGCAGAATCACTGGGTGCAGTGACGCCTAGGGCTTCAGAGGGGTGTATCTGACTCTTCCTAAAGTTGTCAGACCTTCCCAATGTTACTTTAGGGTGCATATAAACCTATTTCATATTCCTAACCCATTTCTGACCCTCTCCCATAGTTTATTGTTTCGATCATTACTGCATTTGACATACAGTCAGTCCTGTATCTGATGCCATCTAAGGTGACAAATTGACTTGGTGTCTCTGAATGCTGATGGATAAGATCATTCTTAAGGATCAACCTGGATTTTTTTCTGTGTTTCATAGGGAATCAGATATTTGCATCACAGAGATTTTGCCCATGGACGTCTCAAGTCTCGTAACTGTGTTGTGGATGGCCGGTTTGTCCTGAAGATCACTGACTATGGTTATAATGAGATCTTAGAGGCACAGAAATGCCCCTATATTCAGCCATCCCCAGAAGGTAGGTGTGATGGGGAAATATTTCTTTTTGGAAATATTTGTCCATTGATTTAACAGACATTTGTCCTAATACAATTTTAGGCCAGTGGCCACACAAGGACTTACATGCTCAATCTCACTACGTTTCCTGTATGCCATGCATTGTTGTAAGAAAGAATAAGCAAAGGGTTTTTTTCAGAATTCCTGAAAGTTAAGCGAATAGCAGAGTGACATAGTAAAGAAAATATATTTTGTAAGCAGTGACAGAACTAAAGCTTGTTGCAGTTGGAGAAGGACTGAGCTGCCCTTAAAATCTTACCAGTACTGAATTTCTGTGACCAGTAGAATTGGCTTCACATTCTTAGACTCAACCTATATTTGGAGTTTTATGTTAGCCCAAATTCAAAGAAACTTTTTTTTGTTAAAATAAGTCATCTGAAACGCAAAATTATGTAGGTCTATTTGAACTAGGTCCTCTACATGCCAATCACTCAAGACTGCCACATGAGATTCTCACCACTTAGGAATAGCATCTCATGGGATCAGGTTTGGAGACTGCGGCTGGATTTTTTTCACGTGGCCATTGCCTTGGGGTTCTTCTGGTATCCCAGTTTATTCTTGAAACCTTGTTTCATGTCGTATGTAGTATTTTGATCCCTCTGTCATGGGATTTGATGCCTACACCTTTCCAGTGTCCCAGATAGCGGAGTTGTCAGACACAAGACCTTCTTCTCCTCCCTTAGAGAGGACACATACGTTTGCAGTGGCAGAAATTTTCTGTGCTCCCATTACTCAGAATGCACAGTTACCAGGGTGACAATATCACAGTTTGAAGATTCATGTCGTGATGAGGCAGGATATGTTTTACAACCGTGTTTTTTGTCACTTGAACTATTGGATTATAAAGACTGTGCATGAGATTGTCACAAACTGCTTTTAGAGAAACTACTTTGGTCTAAAAAGAACTACAGAAAATATGTTATTACTTCTTGCTTTGTAAAAGAGCAACAACAGCAACAAGAAATTCAAGATTCAGTGCCAATATTTTGTCTCAGGAACATTTTCAACCAAAAAAAGGTGTTAAAGCTTCTTGCAGTGGTGAGATGACTTCTTCTGTTGAAGTTCATGGTGTTATATGATGCAAATTGTTGGTATGGCAACTTTTTTTAAAAAAACATAGAGTGAAACTTGAAAAAGTCTATTTTTTTTTTTTGTCAGCATGGAAGTTTAGCGTTTCTAACACATCACTAGAAGTAAAATATTTGATCCAGTAAATAATGAAGTATTTTCCAACCTTTCCCCAAATGACTGTAATAAGGTATTCATTTAAGCACTTACTTTGAAAAATCTGAGTTCAAGTGTAATGAATGTGATGCTCTGGAATTTTTTAGAATTGCTCTGGACAGCTCCTGAGTTACTGAGGGACCCAGACATGTGCAGAAAAGGCACATTCAAAGGGGACATTTACAGCTTTGCAATCATCCTACAAGAAGTGGTTGCTCGGGGTCCACCTTACTGCACATCAGAACTCTCAGCGGAAGGTAGGCAACTATTTTTAAGTGTTATTGAGTGTCTTTTTAAGGCTTTGTACAGAGCACTCACAAAAGGTCTGGCCAAGTCCCCTTATTAATAAGGCAACGATGTATTAGTCTTACGACCTTTCTCAGTGGCAGAAGTCTTATTTTCAACAAAACATTCATAATAAACGTCAAAATGTGTAGTTCTGATCACAGCCTTGGTAAATGTCTCATCACTGCTATCACTGGGCTTCGGGCTCTGGGTGCCCCCCAGGATACTTCAGGCCACTGCAGCACCTCCAGTTTCCTGTCTGAACTCTGACTTTTCATCATAGTATGGGGTGAAATCTGATAGCAGAATTTCCCATAGCTTAGAATCTCCTTTGCTTCCTACTCATTAGCCCTTTTTCATGCATCATAGGGGCTGAAGTTTTTGAGCTGGAGCCCTTGCCAGCATCCTGTTTTGCCCATCTGCCCATCTACTTTTCCTTAATCCTTTCCTTTTTAAAGAGGCTCTCTCTTCAACGGAGGTCGAAGTGATACATCCTTTTGCTTACACGTAGGGTGACTTCTATCAGAAACAGCAGGCAGGTGAACTCCTTAGGAGCTGTGCAAGGTACAACCATGTTGTGCATCCATGGGAAGAACAAACTCACTGCAGTCAGGGTCAGGTCACAAGCACTTGGGCAGGGAGGAAGTGACAACAATCTAAAATTAGCTGGTTTCAGTGACAGTCCATTCTTTACACATTTTAAGTGGGGTATGACAATTCAGTATCTGCCAGTTCAGCTGGAAAAATGGGGCCCTGACCTTTCTGTGCCTGAAGCTGCTGTCACAGTGCAATTACGATGGTGATTATGGTGTATCCCACTCTGTAAATCAGAGTTGGATGTATGATGTAGAGTATGGCACAATCAGCAGGTGCTCCCCCACCTAGTCCCCCTGCAGAACCTCCAGCAAATGTTGAACACAGTTCAGTCCTGTTTTCTAACCTGATAAAATGATGAATTTCTACTCGTTGTGTCTTAATCCTAAGGAGCTTTCACTTGTGGTGTGAACTTCAAAACAGTCTAGGGAAGGTATTTCCCCTTGGCTGGCCCTGGAAATATTGGGGCCAGAGGTTTTGATTAGTTCATTTGGCAGAGTCTGGTGGGATGAGCCAAAGCTCTTTAAAGTAAGCTGTCAATGCTGAAAAGAATTGGATATTCACAGCAACAGCAGGACTCCTACCAGAGAAAGACGTTTTCACTCCATTTGACTGCTCTGCACTGAGCAAAATAAGACTTTCAAATACAATAACTTTGGTGGGTGTTAAATGACTTACTTCTCAGGGTTTGAAAACCCAAGCCCAGTTCCTTACAAGCCTCATTTCTAGGAAGGGAGCTCTAGACAAGGAGTCATTTCCCAGACATTGTTTTGAACTCAAACTCTCCCCCTTAACATACTTTCCACTGTCTCCATTCCCATCAACCTCCTACATCCTGGTTCCCGGTCAACAGTGAAACGTCAGAGGCTAGTATCCTTCCTGTCTGGGCTCAGCCATAAACCTGTGCTGTCAAAGAGGACTGCAGGTCCTAGTGGAGAGAGGCAACTTCATTAAGTACAAGCCTGCAGGCTCACACACCCATCTGTCACACATCCTTCCCCCATCCAGCCACTTTATTGCTCATAAGCTGGTTCTCCAGGGACAAGAAGGCAGATGAATCTCTTTTAAATCCTTCAAGAGACTCCTGACAGAGAAAAGCAGAAACCTCCAGCTTCACTTGGCACAGACACTGGGTGGTGGCAAGTAACAGTGGCAGCTGAAGAAGCAAGCCGGGGACACATGAATAGATCCATGTCCTTTGCCTCTATCAAGGCCCTATGACCTACAATGTGCTTCCCGTTCTTGTCTTTGCCACAGAAATTATAAAGAAAGTGAAGAAGCCCCCTCCCCTGTGCCGCCCAAACATAGCCCCTGAGGTAGCCCCACTGACATGCCTCCAGGTAATGAAGCAATGCTGGGCTGAAGCCCCTGAACGACGTCCAACATTTGAGGAGGTATTTCATAAGGTTGGTGAATAAAGCAACTGGTGTAATTCCTTTTTCTGTGCTTGGCAGGGAAGTGTTTTGTTGTTTTAGGGGTTTTTTTGGCTTTAACTTGGTTATTAAAGAAGGAAGAAGTTGCAGAGCCCTAGACTTGTCCTGACCTAGTGGTGGTGAAGCAGCCTGGATATGGGCTTGTTGTCTTCACATTTGCAGTGTATCTGCACAGACGATCTCATGGAGATCAAAGTTTGTAAATTATGCACCTTCAGATCAGTGGTTTTCTTAATCTGCTAAAGCTTTTAAATGGTGGCTATAAGGAAATTTCTCCGAAGACTGTTAAACACAAAGACACGGCATTTGGCATAGGAGGTCTCTCAACTCCAGATTGGTGGAGGCTTGGAGAATACCGCAGGGAAATATGACTGTACCCAAGGCCTGTTTAAGCAGCTTTCCCAGGCTTCTGTTAGTGGCCAGTCTCATGGACAGGTATTGACAAGCAGTTTCTGACCAAGCAGTGCAATCACTACATTCTTAGAAGGTCATACAATCATAGACTTGCTAAATTGAAAAACGACTTTTAAGATTGTCAAGTCCATTCATCAACCCAGTACCACCACCACGTTCACTGTTAAACTGTGTCCTCGAGTACCACAGTCACATTTTTCTTGAGCACTTCCAGGGATGGTGACTTCACCAAAGTGTCACATCACACATTTCTCGAAAACTGTCAGGGATTGGGACTCCACCATTTCCCTGAGCAGTCTGTTCCAATGCTTTACAAACCCTTTCAGTGAAAAAAAAGTTCTCAATATCCAATGTTGGCATTGGATATTGAGAACTTTAGGACATTTCCTCAAACCAGATAAACAAATATCTATAATTTTTACCTTTTGGTTCTATGAAGCTGTGAATAATTTTGGACCTGGTGACTCTGCTGTTGAGTCTAAGGCAGCTTCTAAAGCCACAAATTATCCAAGAGTTCTGGCAGCTCAACTTCAGGTTAGGAGGAGAAAGCACAACTCAATGAAGAATTGGGAATGGAGGTGGAAGTACACATATGTGTCAGTGTGAAAAGATGGTTTTAAGTCCAGTAACAAGTAAAAGGGTTGTAAGTGTTGTTAACACCCTGAAATTTGTGCCTCTGAATGCAAAATTTTGCAAGTTACCCATAAGATTGTTCATGGGATAAATGGGGTTGCAAACCTGCAGCCTGACAAGACTCCCTAACAATGCACATATTGACAACTACTGTAAAGTGATGTTTTACCTAACTTTCATTGATTGATGCAAATTCACCTCCTAATTCACCTTTTTCCTTTATTTTTGAACTCTTGCCATTGATAAAGCCAATCTTTATCATTGACCCTTCAAAATAAATGTGTGCTTTTCGTTCCTTTCCAAACTCAGAGTGCTACAATGATCTAATGAGACAGACAAATAACTCTCCAGTTTGATTTTCCAGTTCAAAACTATCAACAAAGGGAAAAAGACCAATATCATTGACTCAATGCTCAGGATGCTTGAGCAGTACTCAAGCAACTTGGAGGATTTAATCAGAGAGCGGACTGAAGAGCTAGAGGTTGAAAAACAGAAGACAGAAAAACTACTGTCACAAATGCTTCCACCGTAAGTACTGGTACTGTAGGTGGTAAAAAAAACCCCAACAAACCAAACCAAACCAAAACCACTCCAAACCAAATAATCCATAGCTAGTCTGGACAGCACTATTCCCCAGAAGTGAGCAACACTGTAGACCTGATCTCCAGTTTTGGCGAGCACCTTCAAACTAAAATAAGAAAATCTAATCAATGCTGGTTATAGCCATATGGAACTTTCTATTTAGTGGAAGATCTGAACACAGACAAGCAGGAGTCTGAGCTCTTGGGCATGCACTAGAAAAAGGTTTGTGCTCTGCTGCTATTTCAGATCAGTGGCAGAAGCCCTCAAGACTGGTGGCACTGTGGAACCGGAGTATTTTGACCAGGTGACCATCTACTTCAGTGACATTGTGGGCTTCACATCCATTTCGGCCCTCAGTGAACCCATTGAAGTAGTTGACCTTCTGAATGACCTTTACTCGCTGTTTGACGCTGTTCTTGGAAACCATGATGTTTACAAGGTGAGGAGTAATTTTATCCTGTGCTTCCTTTCTGTCTTTTTCAATTTATACATTTATTTCTAAATGTAATGGTGTTTGCTAGGTGGAGACAATTGGTGATGCCTACATGGTTGCTTCAGGGCTCCCAAAACGGAATGGAAACAAGCACGCAGCTGAAATAGCCAACATGTCCCTGGACATCCTCAGCTCAGTGGGAACATTCAAAATGAGGCACATGCCAGACATTCCCCTCAGGATACGAATCGGGCTGCACACAGGTAGGCAGCAGCACCCACCTTCACCTGAACATCAGAAAACTCCTTCTCAGATGCATTTCCAACTTTGAATGCTTTCTTCATGCCTGTGCCCCAAAAAACACCTTTACAAGACATTTTAAATCTTCCATCTCAACAAGGGTGTTAAAATGGAAAAACAAATCCCAGAGAGGATTTGTGGAGGAAAGTGGCTTAGTATCACTTCAAGGAGAGATGATGTCTTCTGTCCAGCCGGGAACTACATCAGGAATGTTAGTCACAAGGGTTTCATTGTATGGATAGCTCTTTGATGTGCCACAGGATCTTCAGAGGTGGGATATAGAGACAACCAGTCATGCTTTTGCAACTCTGTTCTGAAATGAAAAAGCACAGAAACACTGGCATATAAAGTGAAAGAATAAAAAGGTTGGAGAGATGTATTACAGGTAGAATACACTGGAAGAAAAATGTGATACCGCTCTTAAGAAAGAGTTCTGTTAAAAAGAAAAGTTTATCTCTGATGTAGAAGTCATAATGTATTCAATCAACAGAAAAGTGGCTTGTTTAAAAAGAAAGGAGGAAGTCCCTTATATATATATATATACACACACATATATATAATGTAATTAAACTCCAAAGTAAAACAAAAAACCCCAAAACCATAGAACTGCAGTTGTATAGGTGAAAATATTTTAAATGTAGAAAAATATATTAAAAATATTATAATGAATCAATATTTTTATGATATATATGGACTCTTATGATTTTACACATCTTTTAGTCAATCATTTAAAGATTTTTCCCAGCTGTTTGTCTCCAGACTTCCTGCCTCTTCCTCTAAAGTGCCAGGTGTTGCCCATTGTGGGAAGCCAAACAATGACTAAGAATGTCTGACCCAATGTTACAGGGAGTTTTATCCTTCTCCTTATCTGATAATATCCATATATATCCAGAATATAATAATTTTTACAGCTTTGACATGCAAGTATTTTGCAGTTGTCAGTATCCTTGCCTCTGATGTACATGTTGGGAGACAGAAGCAGAGCAAAGGAAATATCTCACCCAGAATATCCCAAGAACAGAGCTGTGACTTGAGCAGAGTTAAAATCAATATTTCATATCTCCTAGACCTTATAAGATCCTCTTTTGTGGTTATCTCTGTAAACACACCTCCCTACTGTTTTCTGTGAAGTTTGTGAGCCTTAGCTGACCCTCCACAGAAGTGTAAAGCATTAAGGAATGATTGCAGGGGGACTGTCTGTTTTGTACTCCGTCAGAAATTAGATGAGACTATGGCCCCAGATTGTCTTGCCCAGAGTACGAGCCTCTGGAGCACCAGCAGGACATTTTCAACATGGAAAGAGAGGAATTCAGTGTGCAACATCTGCTGCTGTCTGTTGACAGCAGTTCTGCAATGTGTCTGTCATGCAGTCAGCCAAGAAATGTATCCCTAGGTGATGTCTACAGGCGGTAGTAACATTTTTTTGTTTGTTTTTATGAACTCTGGATATCTGGAAAGCAGAGTTGCTAAGAGCTCTTGTATTGGGTGTGAGAGGAAGAGGGGGGAGGACTCAGAAGATCTTGTTCTGCACAGACCTGGCAGCATCATACTGTCATGGGAGCAGCCACAAACCCGTGTTCCAAAGCAAACCATCTCTCTGAGCCAGCAGAGTTTGATTAACCCTAGACCCCATTTCTCCTGAGAAAAGAAGCATGAAGATGGAATCATCAGCATCATGAAAGCATTGGGAAAACTCTTAAGGGAGAGGAGAACTTGGCTGACGCTTTCAAGGTACTGGAAAGCATGGAGAAAGGGTGTGACCACCCGCCATGTGCTTCAACTGCCCTCTGGAAACTGGTGCCAAGAAGAGCTCATGATGTCCTCTCAGAAAAAGCAGGGAATGCCATTTGCCCATAGCCTGCCCATGTCTTTTCAACCCCGAGGGAAAGCTGCACCGCTGGGAACTTCTCCTGGTCCATGCCCATGGTCCACTTGTGGCAATTCATGGGTCAGGCAAAGACGACAAGAGGACCAGTGTTTGGTCTGCATTTTCTCTTTTGCTTTAAGCACATCCTGGAATCTTGGCTGTCCTCTCTTGACTTCATTGCAGGTCGAGGATAACTCGGCTGACTCAGCTGTTTCCCACTATCCATGTCAGGGCTGGAGCAGGACAGTCGGCGAGAGCAGTGGTGAGAAGATAAGCTTTTCCACGGAGGCTGAAGAAGATTTGTTATTAAGTCAGGCTCTCTGGCAGGCAGCCCTGCACTTTGATCTTGACCCTTAAACTTTGCAGCACTGCTGATAGTTGTTGCAGTCTGAGCCAGAGCCTTTCATTAACTGACCCTTGCAAGCCCTGACAAAGAGACACTTCAAAGCAAACCTGTGAACCTGTGTAATTAAACAACTGGGCCATAACAACCTCATCCCAGGGTGTCTGGTTTCCTCTGAGACTTGTTACTGTGGGAGATTTACCACTGGAAGTTTTTCTTAGCCCTTTGCTGAAGCTGTTTGAAACAGGAAGAACACACAGAGGAGGTGAAGGCAGCGAGTGAAGCAAGTCTTGGATGCTTTCAACACAGAGAAGTCTTTTGGGAATTCTTATATAGTAGGGTTGGTTTTGAACTAAGAACTTTCTGCAACAGGACAGGCTTAAAAGCAATATTCTAGAAAGACAGCACCTTGCCCTAAAAATCTTGCCTCTCCTACGTTGTGGGCTTTGCAGAAATGGCTGGATGATTGCATTGACTGAGTAGGAAACCTGAATTCAGGCACCCACATGGAAGTGTTTCCAGGATTTTTAGGGAGCCTGCAGTAATTTTGAGGACATGTAAGTGAACCCTGTAGAGCTGTTCAGGTGCAGGAGTGGAAAAGCTCTCACAGCTCAGTTGACCACATTAACTTGAGTACAGCAGAAGCTCAGCTGCCTTTATTTGTGCTTTTTAAAATGGAATCACAGAATATTCTGAGTTGGAAGGGACACACAAGGATCATGGAATCTGACTCTCAAGTGAATGGCCCATAGAGGGATCAAACCCATGACCCTGGTGTTATTAGCACCATGCTCTAACCAACGGAGTTCAAATCGTCCTCAGCAAGGATTATTTCTTGACAGGAACCACCTTTTTGTGTCCTTGCAACACCTACTACAGAAAGAGCTTTGATCCTTACTGAGATTTCTGACTGCTGCTGTCATGTTATCACCACAAAAAGAAGAGAGGTGATGTTTTGTGAGATGGTGTTTTCTCAGGGAGTGCATGGATTAAGAAGTCTCCAACAAGACCGTTTTTTGTGCATTTGTCACATTACCATGCGCATAATAAAGACCAGTTAGGGAACCATAAGATTCTTGGCCTAGACTATCGGCTGTGCCTTTACAGTTGTGCTATAGAAGTGCCTATAGATGAAAACCTGAATAAAACTTCCTCTAGTGGATAAAGTTCCTCTCCTGAAAAGCTTGAAACAAATTAGCGAGTACTGATAAGGATGGGAATTAACTTGTAAGAGATTCTGAGGAACAGTGCTTTGTCCAAGGTACACTGCCAGCTGAAAAAACCCCAAACCTTAAATCAGGTTTTCATGATCTCCAGCAGGTTCTGCCTGCTGTGTTCCATCCAGTTTGATCCATTCTGTTCAAGTTCTTGTAACAGTTTTTGTATGAACCATTCTTCGTCTCTCTTTTCTTAAATGTTTTATCAAGCAATGCTTCATCAGGCAGGAGTTAAAATCTCTTACCTCTCAGTTGCATCCTCATGAAGTATCTTAAAATCCAGCAACTTTTCACAGCAACAACTTTTCAGAGGTCACAGCAAGAGGGGTTCTTGCAAAGTTCCCCACAGCTTTCATATGTGGGGTTTCATTAGCCTTAAGATGTATCTGAAAACTATAGGAAGAATCAGTTTTTGTAAATAAGGCTAAAATCACCATAAAATTACACTGTACTAAACTAAGTAACTGACCGCTTTTCAATTAGGCTACAGTTATTATTATTACTGTTTTAAAACCAGCATTTTAACCTATAACAGTTTTATATTATGAAAACCCTTATCCATAGCATTGTTTCAGGTACTGTTGATGATGTACAGTATTCACATTTCTTGTAATCTTGCATGGGAAAAGATTTCCTAGATATCAGTTATAATAAATTTTAGTTCAGAAAGATCATGACATTGAAAAGGCAGGCAAATCTTGAAAAGGCATATCTCATAAATGCATGTGATGGAAAATACTGAGACTCCTGTCTTTTCTCTGCAGGAAGCCCTGTAACGCCTTACACAGCTGCTTTTTTTTTTCTTGCAGGCCCAATATTTTCTATTGTGGGCAATGAGATTTAGTGTCTCCTCTTTCAGAGTGCAGTCTAAACATTAACTAAGCCAAATGACCCAGATGAAAATCATCTGTTCAGTTTGGCTGTCACACATTTTATCTCTCAGTCTGTGGATGTTCATGTGGATCCTGCACACATACCTCTCCCTGACAACTTGGCAATGATTCTTTGGAAGCTACTTAGGAAGTGAAAGGATCTTGTAAAAGAATGAGAAAGAGGGAAAAAACAGGTCTTGACTAGACAGGCGAGGTTACAATGTCTTGTTTTCCAAGGAGGGGACACAGGGTGGTCCAGAGTGCTGCCAGCACCTCTGGACTTCCAAAGCTGATTTTTAATCCTGTTTAAGTGGGATACAGGGCGTGTCACAGGATCTGAACTTTAGTTTTCTCATATGGAAAAAGGCCTTTTTAAAATGAGATTATGATAGTCCTTGAGTTTCCATGAACTCTGAACAAATTTCTCCCAGATGATGGTGAACTGAGGGCCTACCACACATGACCTTTCTCAGACATAAAACACCAGTGTGCAATCCAGAGCGACGCTTAACTTTTATTGCTTGTAGCAAACCCCAAGGCCAATGAGATCGTTAGAAAACCTTCTTCTGTATTCCCAAGGGATTTTTTTGGCTATAGGAGGAGCAGATGAGATCTGTTTGTCAGTGAGCCCCTAGATGTGTGCAGTACCACCTGGCTTATGGAGCCGACGTGTCTTTCAGGGCCTTGCGTGGCAGGCGTGGTGGGGCTGACCATGCCGCGGTACTGCCTCTTCGGAGACACGGTGAACACGGCGTCACGGATGGAGTCCACGGGCTTGTGCGAGTATTTGGGACAGTCAAACAAAGGGCCAAGTCAAATGACAGAACTCAAAGCAGCCTGCAGGAGAGGGCACCAGTTTTGCAAGTGTAGGTCAGCCTTTAAGACCCTGCCTTTCAGCTGCAGTCCTCTGACTTGAATCCCAGCAACCAAACTCAGCATGAATCTTGCCCTACTTTTCTCCAGTTTGGTTTGGATCTTGCTTTCAGTCAGTGCTAAGAACCCTGAATGCAGAGCTGTTCTTGCAAAGTAAAATAATGCATTTACCTGTCATGATCAGTACAAAGCAAGGGTTGAAGCACATGTGGGCACTGCTTCCATCATACCCTTGGTCAAATGAAATCCCACTGAGACTGGAGACAGCAGGAACACTGCAGGTACAAGAGCATTGTTACACATTAATACAAATGCATATAGATAAATAGGAAAAATTGTAGGTTAGTCTCTCAGGGAATGTAGCTCATAGCTGTCAGATCTTCCTCTACATATTCAAACTGATGTTCTTCTTTCTTATTATTATGTTAAAAAAACTTAATCAGCTTATCTCCCATCCTTCAAAGGGGAAGGGAATATGATTGACATAACTGAAATAAAAGCTCAACCAAAAAAAAACAACAAAGAAAACTGGTTTGGAGGAAGATGTTTTAGAAACATTGCCTGGCTTGTTCACACCAGCAGAACAATAACAAATTTCAGTGAATTTCAGTAATGGCTGTAAAACAATCTGGGGGAGATGGGAATTCAATAAAGTTCTCCACCTTTGCCCTTTTTGTTCATAGACTAAATGGCAGCTCTGGGTGGAATCAATTACTAAAAATCCAGACAGATCTAGATGCATAGCCACATTTTTTTTTTTTTATGTTCCCTTGCAAACTCCATCTCTCTGCTGTTCATCCCAGCTTTCAAATTATGTTGGGTGTCTGGAGCAGGACAGTTGGCTATTTTTCATTTCTTTCTTGTTCCCAAGTTATACTGTGGCAATAGATAAAGCAGCAATCCAGCTGACAATTTTACTGGAAAACCACTTACTATTTTTATTAAGAGCTGGACTTCTACTCTTAGTGTGTTTGGTATCTTCTTCCAGGAAGCCCCCAGAGTAGATCTCCTCTCCCCCTGTGCGCTTTACAGCCCTGCCTGGAAGAATCCATCAGCCAGCATTAAACTCTGCGCAGAGGAGCACCACACAGCCACACCAGCCACACACCTGCATTGGAGCACTCCTGCTTTGGAACACTTTTCCTTGTCAGGATGAAACAGTGGGGAATTCGCAGCATATGTGCAGTGCAATGACCCAGCTGCTTTGCTTTCTGTTCCCAGCTTACAGAATTCATGTCAGCCAAAGTACAGTGGATACGCTTCGGAATCTGAACGAAGGCTATGAAATCATACCCAGGGGAAAAACAGAGCTGAGGGTAAGAAGGCCAGGGCTGTGTGAAGCACTTCACAGGGGAGTCTTCTTGCTTAAAGAATTTTAATATTAAACTCTCTTTTGGCCTTCATACAGCAATCTTCTGCTGAATCCTCCCAGAATTGTCCCTTTCAGTTATTTCAATACATGAGGTGGTTATTGAAGGGCTGTGGGATCGAGGACTCAGCTGTATATGCTGGATTTATATAATAGTCTATTTAGTCCACCCTTGAGAGAAGCTGCTATTTTCAGTGTCCAAACAAGACAATACTAAATAATTCTAACATTATTTCTATCCTCACGTAGCCAATAGATAGAAGTAGGAGCTTTGCTTGCCTTAAATACATAGAATTAAAGGTCTGAATATGGCCTCAAGTCTCTCAACAATCTTGCATGACAAGTGGAATCATCCAAGTTCCTATGTCTACACGTGGAGATCTGAGGTAATTATTCCAGGTTTAGCCAACGGAAAGAAACCTTTCCATAGTTAGTGGAGATAAATTGGCCCTTTAGGAAATTATTAACCTGAAGTAGTTTCAGGGTCTAGTTTGTGTGAAGATGAATGCCTGCTTTCCTCCCTTTCTTCAGTCAAGGGTGATTGACGCTCATATAGATGCCTACAGCTCATCAGATGCATCACACCTTAAAAGCTAAATCATCAGTAGTGGGAGAGGAAGTTATTATTCTGATACTCACTTCAGAAAGAGTTGTAAAATCTCTCAATTAATAATGCTAGTGCTGCCAAACAAGATGATTAGTGATCTTGTCGTTTCCAATTTCTGTTCAGCTGTGTAGTTTCAATGACCCAGATCAATGAGGGTCCTTTGTAAATGACAGTTGGAACAAGGATAATGAATATCCTCTTTTAGGAAAATGAAATTCAAATAATGCCTGAAGGACAGTCCAAAATTTCCAGGCATGGTCTGTCTCTGGATATGTATGAAGCCAGAGAACCCTAGTGAGGAAATTACATATCAAGCAGAGGGCAGTCAGAAAGCTGCTTTTTATCTGAATTTTTGGTTTTATTTTAGGGTAAAGGAGTAGAAGAAACATATTGGCTGGTTGGAAAAAAAGGCTTTCTGAAGCCCTTACCTAAACCTCCTGAAATAAAACCAGGGTAAGTGTGACTTATCACTGTTTAATACATTCATTAAAATGTCTTTTTTGGAGCTCACAAGCTGAATATCTGTCTTTCCATGTTATCTGTTTGCAAAGTCTACATCATTTTCCTTAGATGACTTACACATTCAGGCATAGTACTGGGACTCAGAAGTGATGTAGTTTCTTCAACACCTCTCCTTTTTCACAGTTCCCAAGAAGTGACATGGAAACTTGCTGCTTCTCCCCTCTACTCTCTTGGAGGTTGAACACCAGGGAGTTCCTTCCTGAATCTCCTTCCTGAATCTCCTTCCTGCTCTGTGTGCATAAAGGAGATGCATGGGCAGGGACACTTTCAGGTCTCTGGTGTCATCAGTGTATGGGAGACACTCAGATTTTTCTCACCCATCAAATTCCTGCAGAAAACATCAACCTCATTCAACATATGAACACATTGCTTCCCTGTCATTCTAACAGAAGAACAAGACTTTGTGTTACAAATTTACGGCACCATTAATTAATCGAAGTCTTAATCATGTTACGTCCATACAGATGGTGGTGGAGAGCAAAGACTGAGCACTTGAAATTCATTAAGTCATTTTCTGGCTTTGCAATGCCTGACTTTGCAAACAGAGTACTCCCTGTTCAGCTGTCACCTGCTGCATGCCTGGAAAGGATGTTGTGGTCAGGACATAAAAACCAGGAGACAGATTTGTTTGACAAGAACAGTGTGGTCAGCCACATTAAAAGCAGTCAGCCTTGACTCCCTTTATGGCCAATAAAGAGAAATACTTGCTGTGGGGTCTGATGTGATTGGCCCTTGCAAGATGCCTGTTTTGTTGAGGTCCTACAGTGACTACCTCAGAGATCAATGTCTGACAGCAAACAAGGTCTCTTTTAATGTAGCTCTGACTTTTTCTGATCAATCTTGTTCTGTGTATCACCTCATTCCCTCTTAGTAAATAAAGACCTTTTTAATCTCCCTCTGCAGATAATGCTCAACTACTTGGGCAGTGTATGCAGGGCAGTCCATGTGCTCAGAACCACCCCAGAGCCGTTTTGGAGCAGGGTGGAACTTACAGTCTTTTGGGACATAATTTTAAAGTTATTCAGGTGCCAGTCAGGGTGGAAAATAGAAATTTACTGAAGATAATTCTGAGAGACAGTATTTTTTAGGCTTGAAGGCATTTTATTTAATAGTTGGTGGAAATGAGCTATTGAGTAGTGTGTGTTGATAGCAATGATGCACTATTATTCACAGGAAATATGAAACTTGGAGGAATTTTGCTATCTTACCAAGGTGGGCTGGCTTACCGTGCAATTGAGGAAGTACTAAGACTTCTACTTTGAGAATAGATTCTTCTCGTCCTGGTTTTACTATCTGAAAGTCATGATTTAAGCCTCTGTTGAATGTTGAGGTTCTTTCTTCCATTCTCAAAGATCCTGTCCTGTGGTTGTGTGAGCCAAAGTCAGACTTATGCAGGGCTGAGCTGTTTCTGAACACAAATTGTAAATGGCAGAAAATTAATCCGGTCCAGGCAGACAACAAGAGAAGCAAAAAAATTCCCTATTTCCCCTCACAGTCAGGATCAGAGGATCTTGAGCATCCATGTGTAACCTCTGAAAAGTCCACCCATAGCTCTGCAGAGAGGGAGGTGATCTTCTACTCGTCCCAAGGCCCAGATCTTCACTGTTCTTTTGCAGGATCTCTGTCCCCATAGATCATGCAGCAGCTGAGTGATTGTGACAGTAACCAGAGGAAAAAAGGAAAGTTACATAATACAGAATTTGTCCTAGCAAAGGGTCAAAATGAAACTTATACCCCATAGAAATAAAATGTCAAGTGACAGAAAAAAAGTAACTAGATGTTGAAGCAAAGCAAATATTTGGAGAACTGCCTCATGCACAGGCTGTGCTGTTACCAGACAGGTATCAGACATTATGTCCTGTTTTCCAGCCTTATCTTGATGGTTCAGGTTTTGGCACGAAATCAAGAGGTTGAAAGTTTTTTTCTCTCTTGTTGGCCAATATGATGGTTTCAAGTCACTGCCTCATATAATTCCATAGGGATTTCCTCATTTGTAGGCTTTTGAGCTGAAGAAGGAAATACTGAATAAATTCCTCTTCTGCTCATCTTTTCACCTTGTCCTGAGGCAACTTATCTTCTGCTTAGGTGTTTCCTTACCATGAGGTCTATGAGCACTTGTTTTTATCTCATGCTTTATTTTGTGAACAAAACTAAGAGCCAGGATGATTTTCATTTGCCATTCCAAGGAGATAAGTGACATTCTTGGTCTTCTGAATTTCCAACTTTTACCATCCTGGTTCAGAAATTCTTTGCTCTGGTACTAAATACAGTGTTTGAAAGCATCAGAAGTCCTCTGTCCTAGTAGGTAGTTTTATTCAGAAACTTTCCCTTTAAATTAGTTATGGAAATTTAACTTGAGGAAAAAAATATAATACAAGTCAGCAAAGAAAGATAGATTGTCAATCCTCTCAAAGGTTTTTAACCATTAACCCAGTGTCTAGGTAAAGAACCTGTGAGAGTTTTTGATTTTTAATGTAAACCCAGATGCCTTGCCTTGTATGAATTCACGCAGTAAGTCTAAAGTCAGAAGGGTTGATAGGTTGTCTAGCCCACTCCCAGTCACAGTGATAAGTGCAACCTAATGTGAGACATCACTGAAAACTGAAGATGCAGCCAGGAATAGGTGAGAGTTTTGGGGCTCTCTCATCCACACATGCATGAGGATCAGCCCTGGAGAAAGCCCTGAGATCCTTGTTTGAAGATAAATGGGTGAGAAACAGTGAAGGATGCTCAAAGAACCCACCTCCCAACCCCAAGTGAGAAATGCCACTTTATGAGCCAGGGAAAAGACACCCATTAGGAAACAAGTTTTTTTTCTTCTACTTAGTACAAGGTACTCATTGCTTTGTCTATGTTGGAGCAGCCTGGTAGGATGGATCCATAAAGAGTCTCTAGTGTTGCTGCTGCTGTTGATGTGTCTTTCTGAGGAGAAAAGTGAAAGCATTTCCACTTGGGCTCCTATCTGAAGTCTTTCAAATGTACTTTTAAATCAGAATAAAAGAGCTTGTGGATCAAACAGCAGTGAAAAACTCTTGTTGTTCTTCCATAGCTGGAATTATAGAACAGCATAAGAATATTTCCTAAATAAACTTCATATAGCATCTAACAAGAGCTATTCAGGGAAATCAAATCATCCTCTGGCTCATGGGCTTGATCACACACTGTCAGGACAGATACTTTTTGCTTCACACTCATTCCCTTCTTTTCAAATTGTTTCTGACCCCCTAACACAACAGCAAAATGAAGACAAAGGAGTATTCTGATAATGGCTGTGGCATAATGACAGCAAGAAAGAAGAATTTTTTCTCTGAAACCTGATGGTGGATGAGAAAGGGAATGGAAGTTGATGACTCATCTCCCTTTGAACAAGATTGTTTGACTTATGATGTGGTTGCTCCAGCTTTTATATTTAAACAAGCTCTTTCTGAGCAAGCTAAAGTTTCTGGATGAATTGACTGGAATATTACAGAATTTATGCTAATAGCAAGAAACCCTAAATACAGTGTTCAGAAAGGAAACGAAGTCAAAACTTTCGATTTTCTCCTGCTGACTTTGGAAACAAGGTGGCGGGAATAGAGGACCTTGGAAATATAACAGCTGTCTCCAAAAGAAAGGGTTTTGCCCAAGGCTGAGATAGATGATACAGAACCAGACCCTTCCAGTTGCTCAGACATTAGTGAGTTCAGGAGATGTGCAAGTTCTGTTTATACTGGATCTTTCTTTTTGTTCTTCTTCAGTGGATGAAAGTCAATTCATTACCAAACAGTTATTTGGTACTTGTGTGAGCAATGTCTGGAGGTGGAGCTCAGACAGTCTAATACCATGCTTGATCCCCAAATAGCCCTTCAGGTCAGGCCTTCCCCTTTTGTGGGGCACAACCTGCTGCACTATTGTGCAGGCACAGGCAGCAACCTCCTCCACTCCCCTGTGGGTGAAGTCTTGCTGGGTGGACTCAAAGGACAAACCCCTCACTCTCACCCATGTGTGGCTGAAATTTGCAGATAAAAGATATCAGGGATCTAAATCTCACCTGAGCTGTAGATTCCCAGAAGATGCTTTCCCTCACTGAACCCAACAGGATAATCTCCTCTTGGCTTCCCTGTCTTTGGGACCCAGCCCTAAGGCCCTATCACTCATGAGGAAGTTTATAAACAGGGATCAATACTTATGAAAAGAAAAAAGATGTTCCCAGAACTGAGGATTTAGATAAGGCATGGGAGGACAACTTGGCTAGGCATTTCCATTTGTAGAGCAGAATTGGCAAAAGAGATGAAACTTGATTCTGATCTCCCTCAGGAAAGGCTGTTGAGTTTGTGTTCGGCTTTCAGAGACAACTGGCTTTCTCTAGGGACAGTTAAATGGGATTTCCACTAGGAAATGTGGCCACAGTTTAGTGAGCTGAGAGCTTCTGAAAGCAACACCCCTGGAAGACCAAAAGGCACTGAGGCAGGAACTGAGCTAACCAAACGCAAGATCTTGACAGCTGTTTTGTTCCATTCTTTCCTTTAATAAATGAGGAGAAGGATCAGTGCAATAATGGAATCATTCTCCCAGGATTCATCTTATCTAATAAATTCTGGAAACAGACATGATAGAGAAGTAGTTTGTACTCTTCAGTCAACAAAGTCATTCATCTTGTCCTGGCAGAAGCGTCTAAGAGTGCCAAGAGCGCTCTGGACACTTAAAATTTAATTAGCTGACCTCATCCTTTGCAGTAAGTCGAGTGGTACAAGAGGGGAATAAATAGAGCCAGAACCAGGTCCCATAAATGTTTTCCTTTTTCTCACCAGAAGACACTTACCTTTCCCCCAGTCTCCATTACAGTCTGTTCTTTATTTCAGATGAAACTCAACTGGTTCTTTCTCTAATGGCCTACCTGTTCACTGCAGGTATAGAGCTCATGGGTTACTCCCGGAAGAAATTGCAGAGTTCAAAAGGAGGAAAGCTGAAAAACTCCTTGGCAAAAGGGCCTAGATCTGAGGTAGTAGCTGTAGGACAGTCCCCATGTAGCTCTGCTCTTTAGTGTCTGCTTGTGTGTCATTGTCTGCTCTTCGGTGGTTTTAGTGTCTTTCCCCCCTCTCCCTTCCTCCTATTTTTTCTCTTTTTTATGCCTTTTTTTTTTTTTCCTTAATATCTGTTATTATTCTAACGTGTCTCTCTTGAAAGTTTCTTGGAAGAGCAGCTAAGGTGTTTGAAGACAGTGGTAGCCTTGTTGGGTGATCTCCTAGTGAATTTATGACCTAGTATCATACTAATTCCTGAAAGACATACACTATTACTGTGTTTACCTGCAGTGTATTATCAATCCACTCTATGTTGATGTTCACCGGACCAGGAAGAGCCCAGTACATGGTAAACACAGAGATAAAATTGGAGTTCAAGCCTGGAGAAATGCAAACTGCCTATTGTTGCTTTTGTGTAATATACATCTCCTGCCTAGTGTAATTCCATACCTCATGACAGAAACAGGATGCAACTTTGATATTCATCATTATGGTACCTACAGGTACAAGAGATAATAGATTTATGGTTTGGGTGGAATTCAGAAGTCACATGGAATATGACAGCATGACCTGATCAAGTAGGTGTTTTCAGAGCAAGGCTGGCATAGAAGCATGCAGAGCCACACATGCACATGTGTGGTGTCCCCTGAAAATGATGTATGAGTGGGGTTTTTTTAATAATATCTCTGAAAACAGCAATAATGCTTCTGGTCAACTCCTCTGGAATAATGTGTATTTCATTTCCACTTCCCTAAAGAAAGGAGAAGTGGATGAAAGCCCAGAGTGCCTAGATATGTTCCCAGAACTGAGGATTTAGATAAGGCCTAAGAGGACAACTTGGCTAGGTATTTCCATTTGTAGAACAGAATTGGCAAAAAAGATACACCGTATCAGGCTGATAAATTACTGTGAGGACTAAAGCTCCATCCAGTTTTCTTAGAGGGATAAAACCCAGCGGCTAGCTCTTGGCTGTGTTCCTCTTTTCCAGACATGTCTTTTAAAGATTCAGGATGTGCTACTAGGCTGGTTTATCTCCCTTAAGAGATATTTAAATTTTTCTCTGAAGTTCTCCCTATCGAGGACCTAAGGGCAGAAAATCCTCATTAAAAAAATAAAATAAAATAAATAAAACTATTTAAACATGGGACACAATCTGCAGAGACCTGCATAAGCACTACCATATGCGACCACCTGCTGCTAAATACAATCCCCAAGCCACAGAAGACCACCCTGCTGATTTACACTTGGAAGTACCAGCTAATCCTCTAAGGCCAGAGACAAAGAGGATCTCACCCTTGGGTTAGCCCTGCTTGACAAAGCCTGCACATGTACCCATACATACCCATATGTGTATTTAGTACATATATCACCCACAGAGTCAGACTTCCACACTGAAGCAAGGCTGATCAGCAGTGCATTACGGAGAACAGAAGGTCCTCATTAGCCAACTCGCTCAATCCATGTGAAATAACTGAAAAAATCAATCAGACATTCATACCTGGATCTTTGCAATGGTTCTAGTTCAATCCTTTCTGTGTGCAGGAAGCTTTCAATGGAGGCAATTAAGTCCTCAAGAGCCACTTATTCCCACATGACTGCATGGTAGTTTACCAACATTTCCAGCTAATCTATCTGAGATGCTTGTGATGAAAGGGACTATGCTGCCAATAACCTTGTTTTTCCTCCATAGCAATAAAGGAACACTATGCAAGGTTCTCAGATGTAGTGATCTATACCCCATTCACCCAATTTATAGTCCTATTAGTCTGGGACATAAACTGCTAACAATCCCACAGGGTTCTTGCTGCAGTATGATAGGGATCCCCATCTTGGAGTAATTTTGTATTTTGGAGAATTCATTTGGCCTGGAGTCTAGAGGAAGGTCAAGACTCTGATCCTCATGCTCAGGAGTCAATCCTTTAACCTGGAGAGAGTGTCTGTGAACTCTGATGTCCTTGGCGGATTCTTGATTTCAAAGTGATGGCTCTGGCTGGATCTTGATGAAAACATTAAGCGATGAACACCAGAGTGCACCTCCAGTTACATGATCATAAACCTCTTGGCTATATTAATAGTGACCCTTATTTTTCATCCTGTGATAGGATCTGTGACCTTAACATGGACCTTCTAACCCACTCATGCAAGTGGGAATCAGCCCAGAGCACCGTGTTTGTCACAGACAGTTGTGTAAGGCTGGTAGATAAAAGAACAGCTGAAGACCATGTAGGATAAACCATGGCATTTCAAATGCTGCAGGACAATATCCTCAGGCAGATGAATCCCACCCGTAGCATATCACAATGCTTCTGATAAGGAGAAAGGGATTTCTCTCTTTAACTTCAAAACACAAGAGAGAACTGTGTCACAGAGAGGTCAGTGACTCCCTAGAATCCGTGCATTGGTCTCACTTTGGAGATGAGACTTAGACTCTGTGCAAGTCAGTCAGACTTCTCTGTGGAGTTCTCAGGGGTGAGATTTCACCCCAGTGTGATTGGTAGTGTCTGTGTTAATGGAGGGACCCTTTGTGTGTGAATCTTAGTACAACCAGTACTGCTCTCTGCTGACCTTTAGATATGTAAGCATACAGGTGGTGTATCCTGCGAGGACAAAAGCACCAGCCTGGGATTACCCAAAAGTATCGAGGCTCAATTTTTCAAGTTATTTTTTCTCTTTTTTTTTTGGTTCTGTTCCTCAAGGATTTGACTCTCCTTGTATTTTGACCTCTCATCCTGCAAACTCTGTTAGTGACAGGAGATCCCTCAAGATTTTTCTGGCTCAGGAAATACAGTAAATAGCTAAATAATTGCGGCATGCTGGCCGAACCATAGACTAGCAAGGTACAGCTGACCAGCAGATAAGATAATAGACCAGGTTGCTCAGAGCCCCATCCATCCTGGTCTTGAATGCTCCCAGGGATGGGGCATCCACAGCTTTTCTGGGCAACCTGTACTGCTGCCTCACCATCCTCATAAAAAAAAAAAAAAATCTCTTCCTTAAATCTCGTCTATATCTATCCTCTTGCAGTTTAAAACCATTACCCTTTGTATTATTTCTACAGGATACCTGCTTCATGTAGTCAGTTTTTAACATATATTTCTATCCTAAAGTAATTGCATGTTCATTGTGCACAATGACGGTGTGTACAATTTAAAACATAGATTTATGTATATACACAACTATTTCATAACTCTTTCTAATCTCTCTATAATCGCATTGGTGTTATTAGTAGGGATTAGCATTTAGTTCTTTTTGGTTTACAACAGCCGGAATAATATTTTCTTCTGTTATACACAGTAAATCTCATTTCATATGATGCTTTATGTATGACAGGGCAGCTGCAGATTTGAAACCTACCCAAAACCCTGCCAATTGCTCAGCTTCTGGCCTTCTACAAGTCTATGATGTTTGTGTTGTCTCTGAGAACTTCATTATGTTATAATAAATTTGCACCCACCAACAGATGGTGGCCCAGAACCTGAGCTTCATGAACACTTGAAGTATTGTAGCAAAAGGTCCACTTCCACCCCACAGTTTAACATTTCTGCTTTGGCTGACGCAAAACCATGCTAAATGAAAAGTCATGCCTTGTTGAGCAGAGTTGCTAACTCCTCTTCTCCTCTCTGTTTTACAGCCACAACTGGCCAGATGTACTGACCAGGAAATTCAAATCTGTCTTGAGGGACACAAAGAAGACACTAAGAAAAAAAACCTTTAAAGAGCTGGGGAGCATGAAGGAGGCTGGAATAAGTTTTGAAGAGGATGAAATCTGAGACGAACGCAGCAAAGAACAAGTAATGTCAGGAGGGACACCTTGAAGCCAATCCAACAGAGCTCATTTGCCATTTACATCCCAACTAGCCCAAAGCAGTATAATTAATGAAACCTCTTAGCTCTTGCAGTGGGTGAACCTGACATGGCAGATGACTCCTGACCATCATCTCTTGTGAAACTGGGCACCAGCTCAGAGCTGTTATGCGTGTATTTTTGGGAGGGGTGCACTGGGGAGGGAAGTGAGGGTGATGATGATGGCAGTTTCAGCTCTTCATGAGCAACTGTCTCAAGCATGATCTCAAAGAATATTTTAGCTAGGTCTGTGTGGCAGCACTAACAAGTTATGCTGCTCTTGGGCCTGGATTCAAACAATAATGCCAAGTGCTCAAATGGTTTAACTGTTTTACATTAAGTAGTTGTTTTCCTGTTGTTATTGTGGGAAGCTCTGGTTTCATGAAAATCTGTGCAATTGAGAAGAAAATGTATTGGACAACAAAAAATATTTTTACTCCCCCAAAGAGGGAAATTTTGAATCAAAATGCTTTGTTCCTCTATGTCAACTTAAGCTGACACGTTTTCTTTCAAATTGACATTTCACTGTAAATGCCAATTTAATGCTATTTTCAAACTGAAATGACAGTTTTGAATTGAAACAGTTTGGTATGAATCAATATTTGTTTCGAATGCCAAAATGAGATTCTGCTCAAAATGTCAAAATATGTCATATTCGCAGATCCATATCTAAATTGCAAGAAGGTTTTTGGTTGTTTTTTTTTATTTTTTTGCTTTATACACACACATATACAGGATATGGAAAACATTTTATGCTTTTCATCCCAAAGCAAGATGAAAACAGAATGCCAAGATATTGCAAAACTGAGATGCAGTTCCATTAGCTGAGCAATACTAATAAAATAAGAATTTTTTTTTCCTGCAAAAGTGGGGCTGAGGGAATGAAGAGAATATCATTAAAGCAGTGCAATGCCTAAAATCTATCACTCTTTTTCCTTCCCAGTCTCCAACTGGTGTTCACAGCACTTATCTATAAAGTAAGCCTTCCTGTGGGTAAAAAGCTTTCTGTAAAGGGTCAACATTTGGTCTGCAGGCACTTCCACCAGCGCACTCTTCCTCAAAGTCAAATAATTTTGATGTTACCCCCTTCTTCTTCCAAGTTTTTTACTCCTGTTCAGCAATCTGGCTTCTAATAACCTTCTGGGAAATGTTCTCTCTTCTGCAAGGCTGAAGAGAAGAGTGGGTATGGTAATTTAATCATTACCACCAGAAGGTGTTAATTGAGAACACTGAGACCTTTCTCAAGATCAGTTTGAACTCTTCTCATCAGACCAATCAAAACAGATTTTTACCATTCAGGTAATAAACAAGAGGCAACAACCCCTTGGCAAATTTTCACTGAATATTGAAAATATCTTTATGGAACAAGGTGAGTCTGACTTCCCAAAGGAAGGAACACAGTATTCTCCCACCTAATTCACTGTATCAAGTATAAAATGTGGACTGTCAAAGTAAGATCTGTTTGAAGTATAAGCATCTGAAAAGCAAAAACAGAAGGGAAATTCATTAATGCTCTTTAACAATGAGCTTTTGCTCTGTGGCACCTGGTTTTGTAAAAGAAGCTTCTGCGTTTTTAGTGGTTAGTTGATATTCCATGTGGGATAAATTGGCCTTTGAAGCACATCTGTCAAAAAGCTCATCTGAGCTGTCAAACAGGGATTAGGAAAGCCTTCACTTCTTCCCTGTGCTCACCCTCTGTTTGAAAATTCATTCAGAAATAAAGTCCCACGGAAGAGACATAGGGCTGGTAATTCTGACACAATATACCTCAACATACATTTTCAGAGAGGAACGTTATCTGGATTGGTCTTTGCAAAAGGGAGTTTTAAATCAAACAATTTCTGCCTAATTCATGTCTTTTCCATTATTTTCCCATGTTAAAAAACCATTTATCATTGCTGCCCTGTTACTTCTCAGCATGGATTAAATCAACCTGAATTTTCTATGAAAATAATTGAAACAAGCTTTCAACCCACACTTCTGCACACAGTTTTGAATCCTTTCTTCAGCCTGAAGTCTTCTAAAGTAAACAACATCCTTTGAATTCCTTTAAAAAAATAAGATGGTAAATCTGTGGGAAAGGGTAGCAGAGAAGCAAAGTTCTAGTCACTGACGACTTTAGTAATCCCAGGATAATTCATAATTCTCTTTGAAGCCGGTGGTAATTTTTCCTCTTAGTTTCAACAGGAAGAGGCCAAGGACTCATCCCTGAGTGTGATTACCTCTACTGTTAGAAATATATAAAACATATTTATATTTTCCTGATATTGTTCTGTTCACTCAGGAGATTTCTTCCCATACAAACTAAGATTACTGTATCATGCTCTATGGTTGTTGTTTTTTTTTTTCTATTATTACTTTGCTTCTAAAACTAGTGTTAGGATGTTGTAATGAGGAAGACGTGGGCTGGAAGCAGCAAATGTAAATTTTTGCAACTCCATGTCAGACTTCTGAGGTGGTTGTGGGCAAGGGACTTGGTGGATTCTTGGACAGGGAAGCACACGTTGTAGTAACCATTATCAACAAGGACCTACCGCATGATTGCTGGAAGTTTTACCACTAATGTTATAGAGTGAATTTTAACATAATTGTGCACACCTGCTGAGAGCTGTAGAAAATTTACACATAATAAACATTATTTGAATATAGTTTGTGTTTCCTACAGTATTTTTACCAGTCAATTTATAGCATATGACAATAAATATCCTTGAAGATTTGTCCCGCCACCTGAAAATCTCATTCTTGTTTGTGTATTTACCTTCGGCTGACTTCTCAGCTTACTTTTCATGTCCCTGTGAAGACAAGGCACCTATGGAGATCCCTGTTCACATATTCACTGGATTACGCAATAATTTAAAAGCGGGTCTCAAGATACGCAGTGGCAGGACAGTCAGGCAGGGAAGGTGTGAGATGCAGAAGAATCCAAGGAAGATATGGAGCAGCCACAGCGTGGATGGGAGCCCAAACAGCTGCAACAGCCCAGGTCTGGGAACATTTCCCATGACTGGGGATATTAATGTGAGGAGGGGGCGATACAGCATATTTCTCATTAAAAACATGAACATGCTTTTCTGGGACACACCTACATGTCTTTTAAACAGCTCCAGGGACAATGACTCCACCACTTCCATGTTCCAATGCTTGACAACCCCTCCAATCAATGAAGCAATATTTCCTAATACCCTATCTAAACCTTTTCTAGTGCAACTTGAGGCCATTTCCTCTTGCCCTTTTGCTTTTTATTTGGGAGAAAAGGCTGATCCCCAGCCAGATACAACCTCCTGTGAAGTAGTTGTAGAGAGTGATTAGAACAAAAGAATACATGGGAGATGGCAGAGAAACCACAGTTCTTCATGCACAGACTGAAGCTGTGTGAGTGCTGGTGTTAGATAAAGCTCTTACAGGTAAAACTCAGCCTGATGAAGAACTGTAGGATTGCTAGGTCAGCTGCAGGATACAGAGAGTTTGATGTACAGGGAGGTTGGGTTAGCACACGGAGTTGAAAGAGACCTCCCAAAATGCACTGAGAGTCATTGCACTAAGGATTATTTCCAGACCCTGGGTGATTGCAATCCTCTCTTCCAGCCTCCTGCAGCTGCAGGACGAGCAGCAACACGCAGCGCTCCTAGGCCAGCAACTCCTGAGACAGGTGAGCAGGGGAAGCTTTTCTGTATTCATCCCACATCAGGGTACTCCTCCAGCCTTCCTGAAATGATCATAGGAGAGCGTTCCCTGACCTGATGAAACCAGAATCCATGTTCTGTGCAATGCAAGAAGCACATAATGCTTTTCTTCCGATGTTCATTACTCCACAGCTGTCGGTATTAAATTTCATTCACCAGTTTTTTCATCACTCACTAGAGGTTCTCCCAATCCTTCTCGAGGCTGATTTCATGATATTTGCAGATGTCAGCATCCCATGGTTCTCTTTCTTTCCCTGAGCATCCCTAAATTCTGCTGCACAGCAGAGGACCCAGTGGAGGGATTGTGAGGACCACCCGCAAAAATTGTTACACAAGGCATTCTGGAAAAGCAATTCTCCACTTTGCTTCCTGACTCCACACCTGTCCTGATCCATGACTTTTCTGCTTCACTTTGTCATTACTTGGTGCAATACATACTCCTTTCCTGCACAGGACCTGTTTAGTCAAGAAAAATTTTATCAGATGATTCTCTTTTATCAACTGCTTTGACATATTACAATTATTTTATTCAGAGGAATTAAACCTCCCTTTTGCCATTTTCTGTTCTCAACCTGGGGCTGTCCAGAAGCCAGACTTGATAGCACAGACTTCAGGCACAGTTAAAAAAAACACAGATGATGAAAGTAAATACACTCATTTTCACAAATCTAGGTGTCTGAAACATGTTTATTAACATATACAGAGAAGCTCAGGAAAAACTGATTCAGGTCCAAGAACCAATGCTGAAATATGTTATACCCACATAGGCCTGATGCCCAGAAGAAAACTGCAAAACCATGCATGAAATCCCATTCGGTCTTGAACAGAAGGCATTTATTAAGTGCTGGAGCCTTTTTTTTTTTTTTCTATTGTTGTTAAAATTTGTCAAATTGAAAACATTCTGCCGTTTTCAAGTGGAAAATGGCCTGGTTTTCAGACAGTTTGTTTGCCAGACACCTCAGCTGCCCATCTGCTGGGCTATTGCAGTCACTGATTCCAAAGCGACCCTGGAGGCAGACATCTCATCTCCAATCTCCACATACACTTTCCTCCTCTGTTTTTTTGTTGTTGCTCAAAAACTGGAACTGAAATAATATTTCAAAATATTGAAATCCTGCAGGAAACCAACTGACCTTTCTCCACACTAGTCAGAAAAACGTGGGCAGGAAGAGAAGACAGAAAAAGACTCTGCAAGGCTAAATCTCCAGCCTTAAGGTCTTTTCTCACCAGAAGAAATGCACATCACACGAGAATATCTGATGGCAGATGTGCTGCAATTAACTGCTTTAATAACCATGGCTTATTGAATATTTCTTCTGTTGTCTCATGAACTGAGAGTCTAGTGCTGTAAAAAGTTGCTTACACTTCCCTGCGTGTGAGCTCTGCTTTGGTACATTATTGCTCTAAAGGACAAATCTAAAAACCGTTAATCTGAACACTTCTGATTTTAAAGGAAGACCAGGCTAGGGTCTGAACATGCATTTTGTGACTCAGGGCTGCTTGTAATAAAAAGCATGACAGGAGCATTCCTTTCCAATCCTTGTTTTGAGTGGTCTGTGAAATCTTGGCACCTTGTCCCAAGAACACTGTGTGGAAATAAAGCTTTTGTTTAACCTACTTGTGTGGGCTCCCTGAGGAGGTGACTGCCTGCCCAGCCAAATCTGTAACTCTTAGCTCCCCAAACACAATCAGCAAATAGAAAGCACTGGAGGGAACAACCACAGTTTGTTATCCAAATAAGGTGCCAAAGTTTATTCATGAATTCAAACTTTATTCAAAGTTCATTCATTTATTTATGTCATCAAGGTTGCTCTGGCTGACTGCACCTGTCAGGACTGGAACACAGTCAGGACAAAAGGAAAATATGACCTGATACTCATGGTAGGTCCTGTCCAATCTGCAGGGTGACCCAGGGAGCTCCGTTTCTCAAGCTATGGATGGGAGGGATCAGCCTGAAAACCTTCTCCTCTCCATCCCTGCTACTGTACTTTTGTCCTTGTGGCTGCTACTGGGATGGGTACAGACTGTCCAACACTGGTGTGTGTGGAGAGGAGCCAGCCAGCAGAAGGTGGGCAGGTGGAAAGGAACTGAGTGAAGAATCTCCCCGGATGGGGAGTCCTCCAGCTCTGGTGGGACAGTAGTTTTCATATCCTATGAGGTCTCCACCAGGACCATTCCTGATACCTGGAATAACGGGGGGCCCTAAGCATAGAGAAAAACCACCTTTGCATTTTCTACCAAGATTTTCGTAAAGTATTTGACAGTGTTTTACAGAACATTCCCCTGGAGAAACTAGTTACTTATGTCTTGGACAGGTGTACTCTTCTCTGTGTGGAAAATTGGCTGGCTGGCTGAGCCCCGAGAGTGGTGGCGAATGGAGTTAAATGCAGTTGGCAGCTGGTCACAGGTAGTGTTTCCCAAGGCTCAGAACTGGGGCCAGTCCTGTATAATATCTCTATCAATGTTCTGGACAAGGGGATCAAGTGCACCCTCAGTCAGTTCACAGATGACTCCAAGTTAGGTGGGAGTGCTGATCTGCTGGAGGGCAGGAGGGATCTGGACAGGCTGGATCGATGGGCTGAGGCCAGTTGTGTGAGGTTCAACAAGGCCGAGTGCCAGGTCCTGCATTTTGGTTGCAGCAGCTCCAGGCAGTGCTAAAGGCTGAGGGAAGAGTGTCTGGAAAACTGCCCAGAAGAAAAGGATGTGGGGGTACTGTGGCCACATCCCTGGGGAGCCTGTGACTATGGACATTATACCCATGCTGCCTAATGCTACAGGGGCCCAGAGACACAGTGTGCTCATCTCTGCACATCGCTTCTAAACAAATTCCAAGGCAAATGTGCAATCAGGATAATAATCCACAGAAGGGCTTGCAGATGTCAAGGGCTCCAGGGACTGAAGACTGTTCTCCCTTCCCCTGAGGGGAAATCTGTAGTTTCACTTGGAAGCACTGAGTGGTGAATTAAGGTGTTGTTGAGAAGTTTTTCTGTTTCCCTTCCCTCTGGACATAGACAAATCCCGTCAATATGAACATCACCTTTGCTGCCCTTCCCACTGCAATAAGTTATCCAGAGAGAAAAGGCTGGAACACTGCGTTCAGCCAATACCTCCTATATTTATGTAAGTCCTGAAAGCTGCAGTGCTGAATGCATTTATCCTCACTATCTTGTGTCCAGGTGCTGGACGCATTTCTAGGAGTTGTGAAGGGCTGCATGGCAAATCCTTCTGCTCTTTGCAGCTACAAGGGAAAATGAGTGGAAATACGATACTGAGTCCTTCCTGGACCTATAAAAAACCTCACCAGGGGTGAAGGAGTACTGAGACAAGCTCAGCTGGTTAATACATAGTGCTAAGAATGCCAAGGTTGTGGATTTGATTCCTGAGTCAGACTCAATTATCTTGTGGATCCCTTCCAACTCAATATTTTGTGATTCCGTGAGTATATGTCTTCCAAGTTTTCACCATTCTTTCTGTGGCCTCCTGATATCCTGGCATTGTGTAGGGAAAGGAATATCCATGCTGCAGCAGTTATCTCTTTTGCTGTCCCTTATTTGCTCTAAGAACTGGTCCCAGAAAAACATTTTGCTCTTGATTTTGTAGAGCTCACCCAGTTTCAGCAGAGTTTATTTATAGAGAGGAAAAGAACACATGAAGACCTTGCTGGTCTCTCAAGCTGGAGCAAATATTTCACTATACTCCTATTATTTTAATTCTGAAATATTTAAAATGAACTAATTTTTAACAAAATCATGGGAAAATCTTCAGCATTAAAAAGACCAACCATAGCCAATGGCAAAAGTTAGTTACTGCTCATATCTGTAACATTCAAATTCAAGGTTCAATTCAGATGTAAGCATTTTATGCTGTATATGTCAATGCATATGTGCCTACATATATATACACATATACACATGTGTATATGCAAATGTATGCATACAATTAAGCAGCAGCCATTCACCACCAGAGGGCAGGCAAAGAATATGAAAATCAATTGTCCTATGTGTCCCAGCATATGTCAATGAACAAATTGCTCAGTGGCCAGAAAGATATCACCAACCTATTCTTTGACCATCTCCAATGACTTTCTTATCATAAAATAGTTTGGGTTGGAAGACTCGGGTCTGAAACCCAGTGCCTTTCACCTGAGGAGGAGAAGGGGTGTACAGTCTTACCCCAGAAGCTTCATCCCAATTTCTTAACAAAGATCTTTACAACTGTGTAGAAGGAGATGAAATTTTATGGGGGTGCAGAGGCCCTTCAGCGAAGCAATCCTGCTCAGGTCTTTGCTCAACGGGATGATGGATGTCAAACCCTCAAAGCAAAAACACAATGGCAGAATCACTTACAATGTTTGTAGCACATCCTGTGATACCATCCCCAACTGGCTTCACTCAAGGAAACCTGGAAAGTATTTTAAGGGATTGCTATGTCCTGCCTGGGGCTGGGTCGCTGGGATTTACACCAGCAGGACATATACTTAGAACCATGAGAATAATCCAGTTCTCTGTTTCCTGATGACAAGAGGGACTAATTTCCCTTAGTTCTGAATCTACGTCTGCAGTAGTCACACACCAGTCCCTTCATGTTCACAAGAGACAATCAGAGCCTGTGGAGGTGACTCATCTGCTGGACAATTAGATGAATCATGAGCAAGACAGGCCTTCATTTCCCACCATGAGCTGTGGAGGATATCAAGATCAGTGGCTCATTTGATTGGTCCCAACCTTGCAGCTGTCTGTGTTTGATTGAGTATAGTTCATCTTTTTCACCCATTACATCATTCTGGATTTTCTCATAAATTTTTATGAGAAAAGGATACCAGGAGTTTACTCAACTCTTCAGTGCTGTCACTTATTCTACCTGGGCTTGGCAGGTGGGAGGTGATACAGGTTTGAGCATAACTGTCTGTGCTACTGTGTTTCCCGTATTTCACACTTCAATGCACTAAACTTTCTGGAAATGTAGCCCATGCACTGGATTCAAAGTTTTATCTGAGGTGCACCCCACTTCTGAAATCTAGAAGGAAATGCTCAGGAGCAAATTACACTTACAGTGTTTTGAAAAATCAAAGAGATAGATGAGCAGGATTTTTTCCTTCAGATCGTTGCCTTATGTCTGCTTTCTGTCACCACTGAAATAACTCCAACAGTCCCCTGTGTCTCCTAATACATCCCTTGCTTTATCATCTGGTTCAGAGGGGTTGTTGCGTGGTACAGGTACCTTTCTTCTCCCAGCAGTGTGTTCCACCTAAAACACTACACACAGGAACTGTCATGATGTAAGGTTATAGCTCAGCAAGAACCATGAAGGAATTAAGTAAGGGTTTCAACAATTTTCCTTCAAGCAAAAAAAAACAAACAAAACCCAACCAAACAACAACAAAAATAAAACAAACAAAAAAACCCCAAACAAAACAAAACAAAACAAAACAAAACCCACAAAAAAACCCCCCAACACACTGAGCAGTAAGCAAAAACATTTTGGAAATAACCCAGAATCCTGCTGTGGACTATAAAAAAACCCCATGATTTCAGTAAGTGATGACGTAGTGATGGATCAAGGGGCTGTGGGAAGGATCAAAGGGTTTAAGAAACACGACAAAAATAGAACATTTCTAACTCATTTCTTCTCTATGATTATGATTCCAACCTTCTTTTTTTTCAGCATTTGCCTAAAAAATAGTATAGAAGGAGCAAAACACAGAGTAGGTCATACTTTCCATTAACTGTTGTGAAATCCTTTTCTGAACAAGCTGAAAATTACCTGTATCATGATCAGCTCCAAGTTCTTGCAGATATAATGCCAGTAATCTATTTGCTATAGCTTCCCTGCAGTAAAACACCACCTATCCAAAGTAAACATGGTAAAGAGGTGAAAAGAAGGAAAAACAAATAGGGAAAATCAATTATTTAAATGGTGATTGATAGATAAGAGTCATTTTTGTAAGGTTTGATTCAATAGTAGGGACTCGAAATGCTGAGGAGAGAGACCAACTTCCTTCTTCATTCCTCCAACCAAAAGAAAACAAGAAGAAAGAAGAATGGATGCTATTACACACTTTAAATTAAGCAGGAGATTTAGAGAGAAATATGATCTTTAACCCCATTAGCTGTTCTGCAGCTTATTCCACACCATCTGATTCATAGATCCTCCTGCTATTGCAGTGGCAGAGCAGAGATACAGGAAATATTTGCAAGAGAAACCACATCAATCTCATTTGGTTTACATTTCAAGATAAATCAGATTTGTCACATGCAACACAGTTTCCTAGGCCTGCTGATAAAGCTTTAGGATGTTTCAAGCACAGGCTCGATGTCCCTGGAGATGGTAGCAGAGGGCAGGAAAAACCCAGAAACACTTGAAAAATCAGGGTAGGATGCAGGCTTCCTTCAACGATCGGAGCTGTTGCTGTTGCTGTTGCGGGGGCAAGTGCAAGACAGAAAGTCTCTGCCGTTATTTCTCTCTTCTTGAGATGTTCGCCTATCAACTTCGCTTGCAAGCCTTACCTCAGGGTCTCACAGAACAATGGTGCATGTCTGAGGACCACAGGGTTTGGAAAATAAAACCAGAGGAGCCTGGAGATTTTTCTGGCCCCCCACAATAAAAACACAAGTTCCATTTGCATCATTTCAACGTCCCCAAAATTATGAGACTCTCTGCAGCTCCTGTGATATGAGTTTACTTGTCTGGGATTTTTTCCCACATGGCTTCCCTCTCTTTTTTCTCTTACTGCCTCACTGCCATGAGCCCCAGCAGCCACCCCCGTCGGGCATTGTTTTCTCCCCAACTTATTTGTGTTACCTTCTGTGCTCTCTCAGAAGAGTCTGCAGAAGACCCTTATGACCAGAGTCATCCCATCTATATCCTGTGGCAATACCTGCTTATGCTGGGAGTTTCCACAATATCTGCCACTCCAAATGATGTACAACATCTCTCAAGGGTTCCATGGATGTGGTTTTGCACCATTACGGGCATTTTGCTTTCTTGCTCAATTTTCTGGCACTGTCTGCCTGAGTGAGCATCAAGCAGTGCTTGAGGACCCTGGCACCCAAGAGTAACCAGACAAGCCAGGACTTTGTCCATCCTTCAGATCACTGCATCGTTACATGGTCGCAGCAAATTCCTTCATATCTGGTCACATCTGACTGGGCAAATGTGGAGCGTCCCAGGAGAACTGGACATGCATTTTTTTACCCTGCCATGTGGACCTGAGGAAGGTTATGGTTGGTACCAAAGGGGACTGAGACAAATCTAGTCTGGGGAAATGCCAAGAGCAACATCTTTTTGAGTTAAAAAAAAGTCGCAGTTCCTGAGACCTGCAGGCATCATATGATGAGGGCTGAGATGGTACAGGAATCACAGCTGACCTGGTGGCCAGGGCAACTTCACCATTCTGCTCATCACCAGCACTGGCACCAGCACATGGAGCACCATCACAGCAGCAAACTTCCCTCAACAGTAGCAGAAACAGAAAAAGAGAGGCCAGAGCAAAGCTCTTGGCCCCCTTGTTCCTTATGTACTTTTTAAAAAGAAGAGGCTGTAATCAGAGCTGGAGGAAATGGAGCAGAAATATCAAACTTTGTTTAGTCTGGGAAAATATCATTTATAATTAAAGATGTGCATCTTGTTGACAAGATATGACTTATTTTAACTGTGAGGTGAGTACATGGTCAACTTCTAATTTTTTCCAAGTTATTAAAACTAGCCAGTTCTTCTCTTCCTGGCTGGTTTCTTTCATGTTGGTTTGTTTTTTGGGGTTTTTTTGGTTTTTTTTTAGTGTAATTTCTAAAAAAGTAACTGAGCTAACATCAGGTCAAGATAATGATGCTTATACTGGCAGTGAAATCTTGGAGGATCTCAGTAGCTGGGAATTTTGCTTTCCGTTCATGCACTACTGCATGTCTCCATGCCAGCCCCACCAACCAAGCCTGCTCTCCTCTCCCAGGGAAGAATGGGAATCTCCTTAGAAGGGGAGGAGAGGGCCCAGGGTTGACTTTGTGTGACCAGAACTGACTTGTGGCTATTATTTTTTTAAGTGGGATTTGCTGGTTGCCACATCCTGCTGCCTCAGCATGGGGGCGTGTAGGATCTGTGCATGGCAGGTACCAGCAGAGATTATCGCTAGACTGGTGCTTGTAATGCATTTTAGTACCAAGATCCTACAAGTCTCCAGGGTGTGGTGTCCCTCCTCATATCCTCAGGTTCCTTCGTGGAGTATGCTTGGATGCATCGATGCTGTCAGCTCCCCAGAGTCAATCACACTGAGGGTTAGCTCTCTCAAGTGCACCCTTTCCCACTAAACCAGCTTGTTCCCTCCATGCTGGGTGTAGTTCTGGGATTTCCTTCAGGGCCTGCATCAGGTTTGGTTGCATCTTCTCCATGCAGTCCTCCCACACTATTCCACAGCAGATTTGGAAGATGTCCCCACAATATTCGAGGCATTCTGAAAGAAAGCTAGCAGGGAAACACTAAGCTCAAAGCTGTGGGGGCACCATCCAGAGCTAGATATTTGAGAGCTACACACCTGGAAATAGCCAACTTGCTCTAGAGTAGGGACAGGTCTGTACAGATTTGGCCAGGGATCGCTCCCTGGGAGAGATGTAACTGGAGAAGCAACAGCACTTAGGTGTCACTGGGTATCAACCATTGGCTGACCCAGCTTTCTGCAGCCTACACACCAGAGATGAAGATCGAACTGCAGCAGCATCTGTGTGAGTAATTTCTTCTGCTTCCATGTAAGTCTGAACTTATTGTCGGGAGACTTCCTATCCTTTCTGCGCCAGGCCATTTTCCTTTAGCTAGCCATGCACCACCTGGCCCCCATCCTCCAGGCTTGCTTGGCTGCTGTGACATCAAGTTGGCCATCAGGTTGGCCTGGTGTGATTACAGGAGGGGAGGCAAAGTGTCCTTGTACCTTGGTGACCTCCCTCTGTCAGTCCCAGCCAAATAAGATAGCACAGACTATGAGGGGAGGTGCACTTTGGGTGGGAGATATATCAACCCATCAGAGTCAAGCTGATGCCAAACCAAAAAGCACAGCCATGGTCACTAGGCATGGTGCCACAAAATAGAGCCATAGTGGACTCCTAGTTTAGGCACAGGGTTGTTGGGGCTTTCAGACTCCATGCTCACTTGTTGATAGTGTGCTGTATTTTTTGGACCACCTATGTCCCACGTAAGTGCTGCTCTGAGGTCCTCAATACGGTTTTGATGCTGCTCTGCACAAGCAAACTCCCCCAGGTCTGCCTCTGTTACCAAGACAAGTCAACGAGAAATCATTCACTTACTAATTGTTAAACCATTTGGCCTTTAAAAAATATGCATATACAGCTATACATGTTCATTATCATACATGATATAATTTTGAACGTGTGTCATAATTGTTTACTTCTTTGCCGTAATGTACACAATACTTTTAAATGGATCATCCTTGTTACATTCTTATTGCAGTAACACATGCAAAATGTACTTACTGCAACATTTAACAAACCACATCTTTCACATCTGTAGACATTTTCATCTTGAATTTCCCAGTATGGTGCAGATCTGAAGTAACCCTGCCAGGAAGTGGAGTGCTAAAGAGAGCAAAGAGTAACTTGTGGCAGAGGAGCAAAGGCTGGAGCCAATACATGTTTAGAAGAATCCACAAAGCTGTTTGGCACGTGGTGTTAAAGGACATGATTTTTATCTGATTTAAATAAAGAGATCTAGGAAAGCTGCACAGAATTTATGCTGTCCAGGAGAAGGGAGTCAGTACCCCACTGTTTTTCCATCGATCCAAAATCCTCGTTCATCGTGGCAGATGTCAGTGCAAAGTGACACAAAACCACACAATGCTGAAGGCAAAACTCTGCTCCAGGTGGGAGGTCACTCAGTGGAGATTCTCTCTGTGCATCCAGGGAAGAAGGTTTGCAGTGGTCCGTGGGAGGTTTGCTTTGGTCTCTGATGCCTGAGGGAGCTCCCCAGTGGGGTGGCCCAGGCAGGGTTGTGTCTTGCCTGGTGAAGCCGACACTCAGATTGTTCATGAGACATCCACTAAGGGGCTGGCCACACTCTCTCAGAAGTGTGCGCTGCTGCAAACTCACGTGCACCCCTGCCCAGGTACCAGGGCACATCTAAGCAGGAAAAGACAAGACAGGCAATGTGCAAGTACCCCACCAGTTTACACAAGAGCATCACTTCTGAAATAAAAGAGAGCTTCACATCCAAGGAAAAGGAAAAGAAAGAAAAACCCTTCCCACTGCCCTTTCTAGAAGGCATTTGCATTATTTCCCATTCAAGCATTAAATTGAATTCATCCTTTCCCCCAAGGGTGCGTTTGGCCACCTCACTGCTGTGCCACAGAGACACACCTGTACTGTTGGGAAACCAAATGTGATGTGTTGTCCCTACTGCAAAGCTTTCCTCCCATATAGCCTTTTCCTACGCATCCCACCCTGCATGGACTTGGAGTTTAGGGTTTGCAGCTAGCTCAGTGCCCCTGATTTACTCCATCCCCTGGGAATCTGCAAGCTGACAGCTGTGGGACAGGCACGGATGACTTCAGAGACAAGCACGTGTCTGCAAAGCCTGCAGAGGGGATCTTTTTGTGGAATTTACAGCCTGTTTCATGTGTCAATACAAGAGGAGTGTAATTACCAGCTGAGAAACTGCAGGAAATACGCCAAGACTGAATGAATGAAATGGAAAATAAAGAGGAGTGCAGAGGACACACACATTTTAAAACAATTACGGAGGTATGTATTCACATGCTCGTGGGAGCCTGGGAGTATATAAGAGATCGTGACTGCAAAGGAATGAATTCAAGGACCAGTCTATGGGGAGTATTTTTTTTTCCCTGTGACTTCAAACTTCTCTCTGAGCTCACAGAGTTTTAGTCAGCTGGCATGCAATAGAGGTACAACTTCCCTAAGGAAACTCTTCCTCGACTTGCCCTGGAAAAGCTGCCGGGAGAGACTGTGAGACAGAAGGCTGCAAACAGAGGTGAAATCTGCTCCTCCTTCTCCTCCAGCCACAGAGCAGGTACGTGGAGATGCATGCCAGCTGGGAGCATGCTGCAAAGTTGAGCTTTTGACTGCAGGAGAGATTGGGGCTCTGGTGGCTTAGAGCTGCAGCTCTTAAAAGTAACACAGATGAGGAAAGTACAGTATAAATAAAATCTACTGTGTTTATGGATAAGCTGAGGAAGTGGCTAAACACAGTGTGTAGATGACTCTATCTATATTTAATCCATCAGGGATTTGCACTGCAGTGAGTCAGATCCCTTATGTTAAAGAGGCACCGAATAGTTTACAATAATGCAGTTGTCATACCCGGGGTTTGTTATTATTCTCTGTGGTCACAGCAATGAAAGGTGGGGACATGTCTGGGAGTTTTTTCTTTCTTTACAGGACTTCAGTCTGTTTGTGGAATTGCTGCATTGTAGTGCTCTGAACCGGGAGTGCTGCAGAGATCAGCCTTGTACACTGATTAAACGCCACTCACCCAGCTCCCCGGCACTGAATCTTAGCTCAGCCTTGGGCAAATCAAGCAGCCCCCGGGTAAAATGGGCAGAAGGCTCTTCGGCTCCTCTGCTCTTCTTCCTACCAGCGCTGTCATTGAGCTCTCCCTGTTGGAGCACGAGGTGTGAGATGGCAGCCTTGTTTTGCCACTCTTAAGATCCTGACAGCTTGAATGTCACCTTGGGTGAACAATGAGTAACTGAGAGGCTTTTGCTGCATCTGGGCTGTTACCACAGGAATTAACATTTAGACAGTGTTTGGAACGGATGAAGTTTTAGAAAACCCTAATTTATATAAAAGTTGCAGATGAATTTATAAAGCCAAATTCTGTTGTATTTTGATAAAAGTATTTTTGATGAAAGTGCAGATATATTTCCCTTAAACAGAATCAAAAGTTAGGTTTTCCACAACAGTGGAAACTTGTTTGTGGATTTTTTGTTGTTTGCTTTGTTTTGTTTTTTACTAAGATTAAATAATTTCAACTTCAAAATCAACTTATTACTGTAAAATGCTAAAATCCTTTAGTTTTCAATAACAGAAATTCACAACAAGTCATCTCTTTTTAAAGCAGATGCTTACATTTCAGTGATTGTATCAGTGCTTAACCGTTTACCAATATAATGATGGATGGATGGATTCAAGGGGGGAGTATCAGTATCACGCAATCAGATCTATCAGAAATAATTACCCTCACCTCATTTTGTCTCCTGTTGGATCACATAAATTGAATATATCTCTTCCCAGATACTGACTCCACCATCAACTAAAACAAATTGCTGAATTAAAAGCCTGTTTTTCTCTCTTTTTGCTGCACTAAGATAATACGAGAAATTAATATGGTTTTGTTCCTGAATTTGAGTTTCCCCAGAAACTGTCTCAGGGAGATAGTTTGTTTTCATGGTCAGATAGTTGGATCTACAACTGTCACTTTCTGCTGATATAAGTATTTTCATTTTCCCATCTCCTACTGTGCCTTCACCCAGCCCCTCACTCAGCAACTCTCCAGGCTGGTGGATTTCATGCAACTGTCATTTATTTTCTTTTTATTTCCTGGAGAGAGGAGTAGGGGGAAAAGGGTAAATAAAATAGGGATCTGGCTAAACCCCCCCCTATCCAATTAATTGAAAATGTTAATTTTTGGTGGGGAAATTCTGTTGGCTAAACACCTGATATAGGTGCAAGTGGAGAGAGAACAGAGAGAGAAACGAGGAAGGCAACAGCTTCAAGAGACAGGAGAAAAGCCATGTTAGGGTTACAGGAGATGTAGGAGTCCTTATTTTGGTATGCAGACCTGACTTGGCTGTGATTTTAATGAAGCAAAGTCCTGAGCAGCAGAATCAGTGCATGCCCTTCCCTCCTGCTTTGGCATTTGTTTCTGTCCAGGCTCTTCTTCACAGTTCACCTGGCACAACTGTTTGGTCAATTGGTAAAACAGCCTGAGGAACTACGCTGGCTATTTAAAAAGCACAGCCAACAAAATCTCTGCTATTTTTATCCCTGCAAACCCAAACTTCCCAAAGTGCTCTGATCATCCATGGATAGAAAATTTGAAGCTGCAGTCATCTCGATCACTTGCTGCTCTTTATTCCAGGCACGATATTAGTATTCCATCTCCAAATTAAATCAAAATATCCTATTTAAAAGTATATATATATATTTTCTCTTGAAGGCCTCATGTTTGAGGTTTTCCTTGTGAAAGTGTCTGTGCGTTGCAAATGCTATTGCACACTGCTGACAAGGCAAACTCTAAACACAGAACATCCAAAAGGAATTTAAACTTCTGGACACCACAGCAGTCCCCAGCTTCAACATGAGTTCCCTGCTCACCCAAGGGGGTTGCAGATAGAGAGCTTGACTCCAGGAAGCATGCCAAAATCAGCACTGCAGCCAGCTCCAACCAGGGGAAACTCAAGACACAACGTGCTTGAAGGAAGGTGATCAAAACAGTCTGATGAGAGCCCAGCCAAGGGGAACCTGTCCAGGGTTGTGATAATCTCACTGACAGACTGTCCTCTTGAGAACTTAACATGGATTCTTCTGTCCATTGCACCTAATGCCCTCCCTCTGTTCTTTTCATAGCATTTTCATGGCTAGACCAGCAACTTGGTCTGGAGGAAGGTGTCCCAGTCCATGGAAGAGGGGTTGGAGCCAGATGATCTTTAAGGTCCCTTCCAACCCAAACCATTCTATGATTCTGTGATTTGTGCCTCTCAGTTCAGGGTGCATTGCAAAACAAATGAGATGCTGAGAGCCCAGCTCTTTGGCACAGCATTTCAACCATGGGAAAAGTGCTTTGCAACAGTTCAGGCTTGTGGTTCTGGGACAAAGCAATGGGGAAATCTATGTAAAGGTGGGTTTTCCAGCAGCAGTACTTAATTAGCAAAAGGAAGTGAGGAAACCAGCAATTAGACAGCTGCTTCAGTCCTAGAGGGCACATAAAATAATAAACAAAAAACTGAACTCACAAACAATCTGAAATCATCTGCATGACAGAAGCATGTCCGTCAGGCTGGTGTCCTGTTGTGGCTAACATTCTCAACTTAATTCATTGGATCTAAACAGGAACCATTTCCATTTGAGGGCTCTTTCTACGTGATGCCAGACACACTGTCCAGAACGAGCATCTGGTCTTCATTGTGTGTCCTGGATATCATCTAGGCAGCAGCCGAAATGACACAAACTCATTAAATGCCTTGAATCTTCCTTTTCCCACCAGGCTCAAAGGACTGCAAAGCTACGTAGGTAGGTCATAATTGTAGTAGGCTCAGAGATGGGTTAATTTATTGCACTGCTTGTGGCCATCTCAATTTTAGAGGATGATCTGGTGCCTGCTTTTTTGTGTGTTGACCTCTATGTTCCATTTGAAATCTAACCATAATCTCTTTTACCTGCAGAACCATGAAACTGAACATGATCTTCTTGCTGGCAGTGGTGAACACAGGAACCTCTAACTATCGTCCCACAGAGGGGACATCCTGTGAAATGGTAAGGCGGGATCCCTACTCAGACCCCTTAGGATCCCCTTGCTACAAACCACTATAGTCTCTGAAAGGGGAAATCCCCCAGGACCAGACCCTGTGGTGGCAGAGGTGGGATTTGCAGGGTTAGGGGATGGGTAGCAGGCAGTTCTCAGGCTATGTCCTTTTTGTAGTGACAGCACAAAAAAGGGGTGGAGGAGGGGTGAGGTGGGAAGAACGGCCATTATCTCAGTTTTTTTCTAAGGGGGAGCTGGTTAAAAGAAATTTGACCTGATTTCCCTAAGACCATGGAGGGGTTCTGGGACTGAGACAGAGAAAAGACTTAGACTTAAAATCAACTCCGTTATATCAGGCCCAAGTTCTTTGTGCTTTAAATAAAGAATCTTCTGTGAAATACATCTATACCAGCCCTTTTGTAATAGCAGGGAGAGTGACCTCCTCTGCCCTGACACAGCATTGCTGCCAGGGAAGTTGTACCTGATTTCTGCTGAGGGAAAAGAAATGACAAAGCCTCTTGCTCTAGTACAAAATCTGCTCCTTGAATTTTTGAAAGCACTTGGTACAATATTATTAATGTTGTTCACAGCTGAACTTTCTCCTTTCCTATCAAAGTGTTTCTGACTGTAACAGGCTTTGAAAAATACCCTTTTTTCCCTGAGTATTGAAGCTGTACAGCACAAATCCTCAAGAATTTCCAAAATAGGAAAAAAAAAATTTGCTAGCTGTACACAACTCCCTTATGGGACTCATTCCATTCCTGCCCACCCTGCTGTGTTTTTGCACTTCCTGAATTCCAAACAAATTAAAACCTAGTTTATATAGAAGGATCTTGGGAAGGTGACTGAGTAGCTCAGTTCATTGGCTGAAGAGGGAAGATGAAGCTTGGATCCCATGTATCTCTGTCACATGAAGGTTGGGCAAGACACACAATAATGCAAGCAGATTTGTCCCATCCCATTTTTTTGATGGGTCACAGACCAGGCTGACTGCTGAGAGGTAAACACATGCTTGTTTCCACCACTCCACTCTCAACTGCTTTTATCAACCCCACAACCCAAGACTCTAAGCAGTTAACTGAGGTAAATTTAGCTCTGACAGAAAACTGCAGTCAAGGGCTGGCATGCTCATCTCGGATAAATGAACAGCTCAGCGTTGCTGATGTCGATGCTGATCATCTTCCTTCACTGGATGTTTGCTGCAACGAAAGGTGCGTGTAAATCTAAACATGGTTTAAAGAAAGAAGGAGCTACTGCATTAGCTGCTGTGTCCACTGAAGTCCTGCATTACTATTTTTCATCACAGATTCGCTGTTTCACACAGTACTTTCCCTGTGGTCACACCTTTAGAACAGTGAAGGCTCAGAAATTAATATTTTCATCCCAAGTCTCCTTGAAGAGGCATGAGTCAGAAACTTGTGCTCATCTCTGACTCACCACTGGTGCTCCTGTCATTGAACTAGAGTCCTAAAAGAGGTTTTAGGAAGTAAGCAGTCCCTACCAGACTCTCGAAACAAGTATGAGCTGCATTGATTTTGCAAGTTATGGCACATCTACCTATTTGCAAGACAGCTTAAATGTCAGGAGGTTCTTCCTAGCTCATGTTGCCTTCCAAGGACAGGCAAGGCTTCAAGTAGATCATGTTCCACCTCCCAAAGAAAGATGTTTCTGCTAATTCATGTTACCTGGCAAAGGATAAGCTTTGAAATAATTTACAGAAGGGGAAGGGATTTTAGGAAATTCTGTCTTACCTTGCACTGAGGTGGTGCAAGAACATGTGCATAACTGGTTACCACAGGTCAGCTGAAGTGGGGTACCTGTGCAAACTACTGGGATTTGGTTGTGTAGCTGAGACTCCACCTGGGCAGCTCTTCTAAGAACGGCCATGGACACCATGCAAGGGCGGGTCAGTGCCAAGCGGCTCCAGCCCAAATTCTTCAGTTCAAATGTTCATGAGCTGACAAAGGAGAACACGAGTCGAAGCTTGGATCCAGCTGCTTTTTTTGTAGGGCTCTTATAAGCGTGGGTGACAACTTCCTCCCAGTGCTGAGCAGTGAAGAGCTGAAATCAGAATCCCAATGATGCTCAGCTTTTGAGCTGTTGGATCATTTTTTTTGCCAGCACATGGATGGGATCAGACACCAAAGGGACCAAGTGCTTCTCACCCTGCAGTACTTCTTGACAATGGACTTGAAATAAACTGATGGCAGCACTGGCAAAAAGGATGAAGTCAGAACATGAGACTGGCAAAAACCTCTTTTCCAGACTCAGGCTGCCAACCCAGAGGGCTAAGATGTGGGAAGAGGGGAGTTACACCAAACAGATGCTGACTCCATCCCACTGAGATGTGCTTCATCTATTCTTCCTACTGCTGATGAAGAAGAAATTCATGCAGTTTGAGCCTCAGGGGAGAAAAGATGGTTCAGAAGATAAGAAATATGGTGAGGATCAAAAAAGTCAGTGAAAACGAATGAAAGTTTAAAAAGAAAAATGGGAGGAAAATGTTATAGGAATGAATGGCAGGCAGAGGGAGATAGGGATTTTATCTGTCTGTTTTATCCCTAGGAGGCCCCCATGGAGGCAAATTAAAGGCCAAATCCTGCAAGATACACGGTGATCTGGGACTGACCTCTCACCCACCAACTTCAGTGAAAACTGTCTGGCTAGCACTGACAGGAGTTGGATCAGGACTTTGCCAAGATGCTTTCTCCCAGAAGGACTAGAGAGGGCCCAATACTTGTTGAGATCTGGCTCAAAGTGTGTGAAGAAACCTGGCATCTGCCTTAGGCTGCAAAGCACCTGCTGCTTTTCCACTCTAGATTTTTTTATCCTTCTGGCTTCTCCCTCTTCCACAAACCAAATAGGAAAAGGCTCCCTTCTCATCCCTTGGAGCTAAGCCCAACTCTAGGCATATTTTAGCTTAAAATGAGCAATTCTATGATGGCTTTGCAGGAAAGAAATAATGTCAGGGAGAAGCCAGAAAATTTCCTTCTTTCTCCCTAATATTTTTAGCTGGGGGAGATTTCAGTGAATTGGAGGGAAGGAAAAAGGGGGTTCAGGTTTTAGTGGTCAATTTACTTGGGGTCTTTGAGAAAGATGTATTATAGGAAGGACTGTGGAGCGATCTGACTATAACTAGAGTTTGGATGAGCACTTATACTTCTCTGACACATTTTTGTGTTGTCTCCAAAATTTAGATGATGCAAAAGAGATTCACAAAAAACTGCCTAGTGCCACTCTTCTCCAAAACAGACCTGCCACTTCATTCACCCCAAAGTTCACATGAAACAGATGGGTTTTAATATTTTTTTACTTTTAATGTTTCTTTATTACCATAAAAGCTTTGTGTCGTGGAATCTGGATTCTGCTTCTCCACAAAAATTAAGATTCAACAGATTTTTTTCTTTATTACATTCCTATCTGATCTCCCTACAAATACTGTGTGTCCCAGAGAGCCAAATACATTAATGACAAGAGTTTTCCTCCAGTAAATTAAACGCTGCCTAAGCCTTTCACATTCCATTTCCTCACGCTGCTGTATGCTCTCCTTATTAAGAAAATACAGCTTGATATTTATGCAAGGATGCTCATGTTCCTGTTTCTGATCTTCTTTACAAACACACACTCCAAATTTTGGTCTGGACACAGACTCAATCCTAGCTGCAATTAAACAGACTTGCATCTGGACAAAGGATTTGATTTTGACATTTGGTTTTTTTTCTCTAGCAGCACTGAGAACTTGCCTGAAAAAGTATGGCCCTCTCTACACCTCACAGCGTTTTTCTCTCTGAAGAGCTGGCTTTACAGGATTTGTCTTTTCCATGTTGTGTCACGTGTGTTTTGTTGGAGCGGTTTCACAAGGCAGTCTCCCCTTGCAAGAAGAAGGGAACCGTTACCTCAGGAAAAGGATAAACAGGGGTGGTAAAAGCAGGAAGAGTTTGGAGATTTGCATCAGAAATGTTTCAGTTGTTGAATGACCCACTTCAGATAAAGGTGCATTACTAAACTAAGCCATGGCTAAAGGAAGACATAATCGAATATCTGAGGGTGTGACAATGAAGGACAGACAGGTTTTGTGATATACGATCCTTACATGTTTTTCCATCTCCTTCTTTGGGGCCCACACTGCCAACAGAGTGAAGCTTTTCCAAGTACCTCTTACTGTTGCAAGCAGTTTGAAAAATCTAATACAGAGATCAAAGTGAGAAAACTAAACATCAGAAGAAAAATGAAGAAATGGTGCTTGACGGCAATGGAAAAAGGGCAAGACTCTCTCACTTGGGACTATTAAAAAGAGTCCAGGAGAAAGGTACAAAAAGGAGAACATTTAGTAGGTATCACATACAGATAAAACTCTACTGTTGTAAGTAAGAGATGTCTTTAATATGAAAAGGGTGCTGTTACCTGCAAAGAAGTGTTAGGATGGTTGCTCTTGCTCTCTTAGTGCTCAGAGAAAGTGGTGTGATCAGTGTTTCAGGAGGAGGTCCTGTCTGGATGTTGAATGTTATTTTCCTTATATATATATATCATGCAAAAATGTTTTTCATTTGTCATGTGACAACATCTTTTCTCTCTTTTTCTGGCAGGCAAACTCACAGGCATTTTGCCACAACAAAGACCTCCACCAAATCCCTCATGAGCTCCATCTGAATGTAAACAAAATAGATTTGTCTGGAAATCTGATTCAAAGCATCCCTGAAATGCCATTATCATTTTACAGTTCCCTCCAATGTCTGGATTTAAGCTCCAACCAGATAAGCTTCATCATGTCTGGAGTGTTTGCACACATGACAAATTTGCTGGAAATAAATTTAGCCAACAATCACTTATATGAGCTTGCTCAAGATGGTGCAGAGGGGATTGGACTTTTACCCAAGGTGGAAATATTGGACTTGTCCCACAACAATCTCTACAATGGGATGGCTGAGTATTTCATTAAGCAAGCTCCAACACTGCGGTACCTTTCCTTGGCAGACAACAGTATTGTCATGATATCACACAAGATGTTTCAGGGATCTCCCAGCCTTGTGGAGATAGATCTTCAGAGAAATATCATCATGGAAATAGAAGAAGGTGCTTTTGAGACTCTGGTGAACCTTTCCAAACTCAATCTCTCCACAAATTCAATTACTTGCATCTCTGATTTCAACCTCAGGCAGTTGGAGATACTTGACCTTAGCAGGAATAGCATTGAGACATTCCGCATCACAAAGTCAGATGATGAATACAGCTTAAGATGTCTGGATCTTAGTGAAAACAAATTGCTTCACTTCCCAATCTTCCCTCAGGTAAATAAGCTGGTAACTCTGAATTTATCAAATAATTTAATCCAGCTCACGGCTGAACCCCCTCATAACAAAATGGACTACAGGGAAAACGAATGGCGAGATGCTTCTGTTCATCTTGTTGATCAAAAGCAAAATAGAAATGTAAGTTTTTATTTATCCCAGCTTGTATATTTAGACTTAAGTTACAATGAGATCAAATCCATTCCAGATGAGTTCTTTGAGTCAATGTCGTCCCTTCACACCCTTAATCTCAGCAAAAACTGTCTTCAGGCATTTGCAGTAAGTTACAAGAGTGCACTGATGTCCCTAACTGTCCTCGACTTGAGCTACAATGCATTGCAGAACCTTCTCCTCGATGCTGGTGCTTTGCCAAATTTGAAGGAGTTTTATATTCAAAACAACCATCTTCAGACCCTGCAGTTTGATACCTTCTCAAGTCTTTCTAGCCTCAGACTCCTTGATCTACAGAGCAATAATATCAGCCTTTGCCCCATGTACTCAGGATCAGCTGAGCAAAGACTTGCTGGAGAGGAAGGTGGTTGTGTGTCATTTGTCAGCTCTCCTACCCTGCAGTACTTGTACCTAGCTGACAACATGCTGAACATCCTACCAGCATACACCTTCTTCAAGACTCCTCTGGTTGTCTTGGATCTCTCCATGAACCCTGGACTGAAAATAGAACTTAAAGCACTATCAGGACTGGAAAAGTCTCTACAATACTTGCATTTGCATGGGAATAGCCTGATAGACTTAAATATTGACTTGTCTTGTTTTAGTCACCTTAAACATTTAAACCTCTCTGAAAATCAGCTGAACTGGCTGCCTAAGTGGGGTAGTGATTCTCTGCTGGAAGTTCTAGACCTAAGGAACAATAGGTTCAGTACATTAGAGAACAGCAATATTTTAGCACTAGAAAATTCACTTAAAAGCTTGTATCTCTCTGGGAACCCACTGAACTGCTGTGGAAACATCTGGCTTTCATCAATGATCCGGAACAAAAATGTCCAGATCCCCAACGTGGAGAACTTAACGTGCCAGTACATTCAGAACTTTGGGTATCGGGAAGAAATGCACATTGGGAACATTAGACCAGAAGACTGTGAAAAAGAGGATCTGAAGAAAATCAACATCCTTATTATATTAACATTTGTATTGGTTTTATCTGTGATCATCATTGGCGTGGGTTCATTTTTCTGCTTCCGCAGGCAAAACTTCAGCCATCAGTTTAAAGCATAGGAACACAAAATGCCTTGAAAACTGAAGAAATCAGGTGCTACACTGGTACTGTGTAGAAATGAAGGATAAAATTCTCATCTTTGATTTTTAACTGTGGATTTTAAGATGGTTTTGAAGTGCCCCTGAACTGCACCACTGTAGCGGTCTGGGTTGCAGAGACTGGAAGGAGAATTTGCTGTGTTTTGCACTTGCTTCATTCACATGCAGATATGCTTAAAAGATTTTACAGTGTTAGAACAGGCAACTGGAAACTGCTGTTGTTGTTTTCAGGGATGTGTAATTTAAACCAGCTCAAAAGAAAAAGGCCTCTAAGGTCTTGAGACCTGAGACTTTCCTCTAAGCCCAGATGATGACATCAGCCAATTAGGAAATCCCTTCTCAAAGTTATGTGCCTCCACAAGATGTTTTGATTTGGTCTGTGCTCTGCTTTCCCCTAGCTGGTTAGCTCCTAATCCTACTTAAACAGGAATCAGACAAAGATATGCCAGAGTGGGTCAAAACACAATCTTCACTAGGTGAAGCAGGTTGCAAATTCCCCTTGAGTTCCTAAACAATGAGAATTTAGCTAAAAACCAACCAACCAACCAACCAAACAAACACACAAACAAACTGAAATTGCTGTTTGTGTCTATTTTGCTCCTGGCTACAATTTAGAAAATCCACAGCTGACCGTGCAAACCAAAGACCGTGGTGGTAGGAACCTCTTTGGATACCTTCTTATATTTGTTAGAATGTTGCTCCAGTCACTGGGACAAGATGTGAGAGGTAGAGGAGGTCAATTAGTCCTGGCACTCAGTACCCAAAAGGGATGTAAAAGAAATCTCAAGCATGAAACAGCTGTTGGTATGTTACCCAGATCTGCTCAGAAGGTCACAGGTCCACAGTTCAAGTAAAAGAGGAGAAATCTGCCTCTCAAGTGCAATATATATGTAACTGGGCATAATGTGATGAAATTAATCTCTGGCATGAATATTTTTAAAAAGAATAATCTTGGAAAATGAATTTCAACCAGCTAGTATTGGACTGAAATGCTTACATTTCTAATGAAAACCATGGGAAATTCATGGCATACAGTTGCATTTCAATGTAAAAGGATAATATATCTATTTTTTTAAGGTCATGGAAGGTTAGACTGCAAAATGATACCATTGTGAAATGATACACAGGGAACCTAGTCCTGTGCCATTGCTCAGATCAGATGTTCACTGTGTCTCCCTAAAAAGATATCATGGTCTAGAGGATGGGCTGTGAAAGGTTACATAGATCCTCATTCTGTGATGAGTTTAACATGGCTAACATGGTACACTGCTAAAAGTTGGCACTGACATATATTTTGTTCCGTACCGTGACAGAAAATTCACCCTTTTGAAGTGAAGAAAGCTCGCCAAGGGTGGGAGACTGACCTGCTAACTGGGTGCAACAGCTTCAAAAGGAGCTATATCAGGTTTTCTGTTAATGCCAGGACCTGTACACTAAGGCATATAAGAGAAATAGAGGTCAAACCAAAACCTATCCCGGTAAATAACTCAGAGTCACATTGCTGTTCCATTTCTTCAAGCCCGTGAATGCAATAATTAACACATTACAAAAAGGTGTATAATTCTATTTTTAAAGCAGCTATGTAAGAAACTGGCTGGTGGATTTCACTGCAGAATTTTATACAATAAATACATCTTTGAATTTTGTAAAAAGCACAGGATTGTGAATATATTAAAGCACCAGTTTAAAATGATCCACAGATGAAAAGAAAAGCCTTCCTGTTCTTCCTATGGTGTTCAGACTCTGCCTTAGACCTTTACCTTCTGGTCCTGACGCAGGGACAGCTGCACCATATCTTAGAGTGCAAACCCATTGTTTGAAGTGAAGACCAAGGGGAGCTACTGAAGATGTAGGCAAGAATTTGGAGCAGGTTTTCCAGAGAACTTGTGGATACCCCATCCCTGGAAGTGTTCAAGGGCAAGTTGGATGGTGCTTTGAGCAACCTGGTCTAGTGGAAGGTGTCCTTTCCCATGGCAATGGGGCTGGATGGTCTTGAAATCCCTTCCAACCCAAACCACCCTGTGATTCTACAAATTTGCACAAACCATCAGCAGCAATAAGGCCTGATCTAACATCTACAAAAGCCTGTGCCTGAGCCCATCATTGGCTCAAACCTTTAGTCTAGTAGGGAAAAGTTTGCACAAGCAGCAATCCCAGGGATTAGCTGGAAACTCAATATCGATATTGATGAGCTTTTCCCTCGGTGTGAAGGCAAGCTGAGCTGAGTGCCCAGACGTAGACTGATTTGCCACACACAATGAGTTCATGTGTCAAGCATAGCAATCTCCTTCTCAGAGCCGGTATTAGCTTGACTAGCATGACTAGAATTAGTTAATAACCTGATGACAGAGTCAAACCCGTTTAATTAATAGTTTTCACACCACTTTTTTTTGTCTCTCCCAAAAGGAAGTGCTTGTACATCTGGTACTAATTAGATTTCCATTTACTTTCCTGGAGCAGAAACAGTTTTCTCAAGAATAAGCCTCAGGAGTAAAATGCAGCATTGCTCGTTTGGATTTTTGTTAGCAGCATAATCAGCCAAGAAGTGACATGACCCTGCTGCAGCCAATTCTATTATTCTGGATGAGGTGAGGAGCAAGAGGAAAAGAAAACATGAATAAAATTGCAGAGGGGAAGACCAGGGAGAAATGTGAGCCTGGTATGATATCATTCATCAAAACAGGGATATGTAGTTGACAGCCCCAATTCCTGCCTCTCCTGCCTGTTACTGTGTCTGCAAGAAGCCCAAACAACAAAGTACCTGATCCTGCATCAAACATAGCCGTTACTCACACGTTACACATCTTCCCACCAGTCAGCCCCATTTTCCTAAAAAGTTGGTGTCATGGTTTAATGAAGAAGAAAATTAGTCCTATCCCAGCTGACACCAGGATAGTAGGCGTGATACAGGCTGCTTTGACTGGAATTTTGCAAACAAGAGTTTACACGCTTGTTCATTGATTTTTTATAAAGTCCTTGCAACAGACTTCGTTGATGTAAAGAAAGCTCATATTGCTAAGCCAAGGAATACTGTCCTGGGATTCTGTGATACATAATAAAGTGTTTGGGATTTATGAAGCCAATGCAATGTTTTGGGGTTTTTTCAACAGCTTCATGCAACAGGTGTCTTCCTCTCTGCAGGTATTTTCATGGTACAGGACAGCAGAAACATAGAATCACAGAATGGTAAGGGACCTTAAAGACCATCTAGTTCCAGTAGTCCTGCCACGGACAGGGACACCTTCCACCAGACCAGATTGCCCAGAGCCCCATTCAGCCTGATATTGGACACTTAACAAGGATGGGGCAACCTATTCCATTGTTTCCCCACCCCCTGAGTAAAGAATTTCTTCATAACATCTAATCTAAACATGCCTGGAATCGGGTAAATATACTGGATGTACTGGGAACATAAGAAACGCTAGAAAGACTAGAAACAGAGAGAGGCCCTAAAAGTTCAGCAGGTCATGACTCATGTCAGCCATCCATGGAAAATCAAGTCTCAGTTTCCAGAGGCATTGGCCTTTTTTTCTGCAAAGCAAAGACAGTACCCTAACAGAGTACCAGAGCCTCTGACTACAGACTTCCCTGCAGGGCCTCTACTCAGCCCTAAACTAGCCACATGTTGGAGGTTGGGAATTTTTCCATCCTGTGGCTAGAGAGACTTTAACGAGCCTTAACGACGGTACTTAAGAGACAACGATTGGGTACCTAAGAGATAACGACTGAGTACCTAAGGGACAAAGACGAACTTAAGAGACTAAAAACATAGCCAGGTGTGGCGAGAGAAGAAAAGGGTGGCTGGCCGTGGGCAGAGACACACTTGTCCCCGGGACTTGGAGGAGACAGCGGCTGTTTTCTTCTTTTCCCTTCGCTGCTACCGCGGGAGCTCAGCGCTGCTGGTTTTTTTTTTCCTCCTTGCTGGAGTCTCTGCTACCCTTTTGTTCGCCGGCTCGAGTCGAGCTCTGCCGCCCAGTTTGCTGCCCTGAGATTCCCTGCTGCAGCTCCGCTTGCCGTGCAGCCGCCTCGCCCTCAGCTCCGTCCACCATCACCGAGGAGCTGAGCTCGCACCACAGCGCCCCCTGCCGGCCGTGACCGTAACTGCACCAAAGGGGAGGGGCGGTGTCTGGCAGCTCAGAGAAAGCTGCCACCGGGTATCTGGTCTGTTTAGTTGTTATTGCTACTGTTAGTGTTGCTTGTTTCCTCGTTATAGATACGAGTAAAGAACTGTTATTCCTTTTCCCATATCTCTGCCTGAGAGCCTTTGATTTCGACCTTACAACAATTTGGAGGGGGGTGGGGGTCATATCCTGTAAGGCAGTTTTCCACCTGCCTTAGCAGATGCCTGTCTTCCAAACCAAGACACCACAGTAGGTTAGTATACAACACAGCAAGTGCCTCCTAATATTTTGGGAGCCCAAAGCATTTGTTTTCCTATTCCTGTCCAATCCCTATGTCATCCCCTCTTACTTTTCTGTGGAGAAATAAATGAAAACAACAACTTGGGTCCCCCATATGTCCATAAGAAAGAAAACCAAGCAAGGTATCCTCTGGCCATATTATTTTCCATAAAAAATTGCATATTTTGTTTGTACACACATGTGCAAAGGCACAGGTGCACACAGGGTCATTTAAGAAATACATCACTTCAGGATTAGCTTTGTTTAACCTAAATTAGGACAGCCTGTGCTAACTGGTCATCTGTGATAACAAACAGCCTGTGGTGCTGCTGCCTGTGGATTCCTATATCATGTCTGTCCATGTGAAGCATTTTGATCAAGATTACCAAAAGTGACCACTGGTTCATTTCAGATGCCTAAATTTGCAGCCTGCATCTTGCCAACTCTGAAACAAGTCTCATTGTCCAGAAAACTGGGTCCATTTCCTCTCTAAATCAAGGCTCTGTGGTATGTCTTATACAAGCCCCAGAAACAAAATGAGGCTATCCAGGTGTATACATAATTTCACTTAGACCTTTCTAATGATAGTTTCTGTTCTGTCAGAGCTGTTTGGAGCATCTGAAGAGCTGGAAAACAGCAAAGCTACCGTCAATACCTCCTCTGCCCTAAGATGGACCATATTAACCCCAGTTAACTATCCCCCCACTCTCACTCTCACCCTCAGCTATTGTTGCAGGTAAATTTGAGTGAAAAAAAGGAGCAGCTTTTTGAATGAGCTTTTTAAACAAGACAAGGAGGAAGATTTTTAAAGCAAAAGAGGGGAGATTTGGATTAGACATGAGGAAGAAATTCTTTACATTGAGGAGGGTGAGGCACTGGCACAGGCTGCCAAGAAGCTGTGGATGCCTCATCCATGAAATTCAGGTTAGACAGGACTTTGAGCAATCTAACCCAGTGGGCTGCATCCCTGCCCTTGGCAGGGAGATTGGAACTAGATGATCTTTCAGATCTCTTCCAGCCCAAAACATTCTGTAATTCTATGACTTTCCAGTTCATAAGCAGCATACTTTGTGAAGAAACATTTTGAAGAGTGACTACAGAGGAGATTCTTCCCTACTGTTCCTGACTTTCCCAGAAAATGGAGGGCAGAAGGGAATCCAGGGTGCTGAAGACAAGACAAGAGAAGGGGAGGACTTCATTTTCAGGTAGGAAAACCAACAGAGAGACGAAAGTTTGGGACAGACAAGTCAGTAGGAGGAGTGGCATGAGAAGGGCAGAAGAACAGTAAGAATAGCTAAACCAGGATTTTGCAATATAAATCACAGAATCACAGAATGGTTTGGGTTGGAAGGGACCTCTGCAGACCATCTAGTCCAACCCCTCTGCAAAAACAGGGTCCCCTAGAATATTTCCAGAGAAGGAGGCTGGATGGGCACTTACAAGGAAGAGAGCATCAGCTCCTCCCAGGAGGATTCAGTTGATGGACAAGATGCAACTGCTGCCAGTTGCAACTGCAGAAGGACACATTAAATATAAGGAAAAAATCCTTCATAATGAGAGAGTCTGGACTCTGGAAAATCCTTGTAGACTTTCAAAACTCATCAGGGCTAAGCCCCGAACAAACAATTCTGACAGTGAAGTTGGCCCTGCTTTTACCAGGGAGCTGGGCTGGAGTTTTCCAGAGGCTCCTTCCAATTTGAATTTCTCTCCAAATCTTTGCAAAACAGATATGGGTCATGGACTTAGGTGAGGAACAGAGTAGCACAGAAACTTTGGAGCAGCAGAGCCTGCAATCAGTATCTACTCCCTATACAGATGCTGTGGAAAGGATTTGACAGTAGAAGTGTCCAGAGATGGCAAAAGCAGTTGATGATGTCACATATGGGAAGAGCCGGTGAGGTTACAGAAGTCTGAGTTCACATCATTCTGGTTTTTTTATTTGTTTGTTTTCTTTTTTCTTTTTTTTTTCTTTTTCTTTTTTTTTCTTTTTTTTTTTGGTAGATCAAAACTAATCTTTTCAAAAATTTCCATGAAAATTGTGAAAAATGGGAGGTTGTCAAATGTGTCCTTTGTAAGGCCAGAGCTTCAGTTTGAATTCAGATATTCCTACTGCAGCAAGCACATTCTCATACAATAAAATAAAGAAAAAGTAATCATTTTAACATTGTTTGCTTTTGCTGTCTTTGTTCTAGAGAAGATGAGGAAATGTTTCAATCGGCTAATCCTGAATAACATCCCTCCCAGCTATCACTAAAACAAAAGAAAGCAAAATAAAACAAAACAAAGTAAAAAATACATTAGGCTGTTTAAACTATGTAAATGTTTTCTTATTTTACACTTCAGTTAGTGCTGGGACACAGGAAGAACATAAAATAAAATAATGGTAGTAAACTTTTGAAATTCCAGAAGAAACCTACCAGGTAAAATTCTAATTAAAAAACTTTTTTAATTGTAAAACTTCCTTCCATCATGAGTACTTATATTGTAATTTGTGCCTTTTATAATATTTACAAGTTTTATGACTCCACTGCCTTTCACTTTAAAATGTTGTTACAAAAAATTCTGGCAAGAGTCATAGATTGAGGAATTTCAAACCTCCAGCTTCATTAATTGTTGTTTACTCTTGGAAAAAGCTCCTTGTAACAGACTTTTGCATATGTTTCTTGCCTTACATATGCGATTCAAGACCATATGTTTCCTCTAATCTGTCCCTTGTGTTTCACCACAGACATCAGGCAAATTATTGCAATGCTGAGCTGGACCAATCACACCTTAACTGAGCTCCTTTCCTGTTTGGAGAGAATGATGCTCAGTTAGGTGAAGTTCCAGGTGCTTTAATTGCCTCTCTAGATATTTAAATCCAAAATATAAATCTTTGCTGTCCTTCTGCAGTTGCTGATTCTTCCATCTGGTGCCTGAAGTCTGCAGAGGACTGTGTTTAATATTGACATTACCTATGAATTTCACAATCTGTTCACTGGCACATTCAGCGATGCCACAAAGAGCACAAAACCATTTATACCTGTGCAAGCCCCAACAGGGCTGTCATGTTGAGCATCCCTGTGCCAAGGGGTGAGCATCTCCTAAGTGGGTGAACATTGTCAAACCATCACTGCTGGAAAAAGTTCTGTAGAAAGTGCAGCTGGAAATAGAGCTGCCATCATGATTCCTTGCCTAGACGACCAAACCAATTCTCTTCCCTACCCTCATGCGTATTTTCTATTCCCCAAGTGGTGCCTGCCTTGGCAGTCCTTGAGGAATGCTATCTGGATCCTATCAATTTATCATTTTTGTCTCCATCTATAGAATGTTATGCTCCTTAAAGGGCATTTAAATAATCTCTGGGGAACTGAGCACAACAAATTGGCCACTGGGACTGCAGAATCAGAGGGGAAGAGCCTGAACAAGACTTTTGGGAAGCACCATCCTCCCATATTTCTTGATGTGTTACTTAAAGCAACTCCCTTCCTGCAGGGAACACCAAGCTGTGGCATGCCACGCTCTACATGGTTCTCTGAACACTAGGCTGTATGAGAGAAGGGAAAGAAAAGTCAGCACAATTGTCAGTCATTGCGTTTCACGTGGAAAGTCTATGGATGTGAACCACCACTGGTCACTTCTGTCTCCCTCTATAGCCCAGACTTTGAGGCATTTAAGTCACTGAGGAAGGTTAAGATGAAGGTGCCACCATGACAAATTATGACATCAGCATAACCCCAGGGTATCTGAAAAGCAGCAGAACACCAGTTTGTGGGTATCCAGACAAACTCACTGCTGGATAAGAAGTCAGAATTAGTTCAAAAAAGAGGCTCCAAGTGCTTTGCCTTAACTGGTTGATATGTTAGACCTGATGTCTGAAGTCTAATGTCAGCTTACCCTCTTAAAACAGTAACCAAAACTAGAAATCAAGCCAAGCTTTCATCCAGGAAGGTTTAGCACAGGTCTCTGCCCGTGTACACAAAATGTGACGTTGTCTTCTTTGTTACTTTCCCAGCCTCCTGCTTCCTTAGACTGCTCACAAGGAGACTCTCCAGTAGATGCAATGAAAGTGCAAAGACACCACGTGTTTGTGCACCAGAGGATGTGTCACTTCATTTCGTTTAGATCATGTATTTCCAACTACTTTTCAGTAGGCCTCTGGATTCACTCACACATCCATTCTCAGATGTTTCTTAGCAGAGTACCCAACCACTGCACAGTTAAACAAATCACTTACTGCTGTCTATGGAGCAATGCTTGCGGCATCTCATTGACCAAAGGCTGGTTTTTTCTTGTCACTTCTTGTTTCACAACTTGCTGGTTGCGATTTTGGTCTTGTGCAAGAGTTTTTATGGGAATAAAGTCTTATCTCAAAGAAAGATCTTGCTTTATTTGGATTACATAAAGTGAGCACATCTTCCTCCAATAATAATAAAAAAGGCTTTATTCAATTAATAAATCCTAAAAGACATGCCTAGCACATAGTTAAGTTTTCTATGCAAACATCCAAACCTCTCTTGGTTTTCCACTGCACTGTTTCAGACATCCCACAATTTAGAAATAAATCCAAAACATGCTATCTGTGTTGGGAAGTCATGAAAATTATTTTTTCTGGTTAAACCACTGCAGTTTTTGAAGATGTCTCAGCTGTAAATGAATGCAGTCAACATACAATCTGCTTACCAGCCAAGCCCTCACAACTCTCTACACCTCTCCTTGCTTGTGAAGTAGTTTAAACCTTCTTCATGTTTTACTTGAGAAATGGGACAGGCTAAGGCTATCTGCGGTATCATTAACATCCTGACTGGGGATAATTTATTAGGACACAACTCCGTGGCAGCTGCTCCTATCTGCCTTGTATTGTCTTGCTTTGCAGAGCTCCTGGGTGTGCTCCTCAAGAACCATGGTCTCAAGAATAATGTTGCAAAACCTGGCAAAGTTTTCCAAGCCAGACACTGTGAGAAAGTTCAGAGAGGATCCAGGTGCAACTGGGAATGGTGTGAGAAATGGGACCTTTACGAAAAGGTTGTGAGAGCTGGTTCACAGAGGAAGGGAGAGAATTTAAAGGTTATAAATGGAAAGAGAAATTCTGAATCAGCAGGGTAGAAGGAAGAAACACACAGAAAACGTTAAGTCAAGTGTTGGGTGGATTTTTACAGTCTCACTGGTGGCACACATGCAAATGTGTGTTGGGATCAACTCCGAACCTGGAGAACCCAGCAGAGTCTTCCTCCTGCAAGAGGCTTTTTGCATGGGGAAATGAGTGGATGCTTCCCCATCAGTTTGAACTTCGAGATGTTGAAATGTAAATTATTCAGGACTTCTAAGACAATTCAAATTATCCTGGATGTTTTCATACCAGCCTGAATGCCTGAATCCTTCTTGTTCCATGAATGAAAAATGTCCCAGAAAAATTAAAGCAGCATATCCAGGTTCCTCACTGGGGGCAACCCTTTGGCAAGATAGCTTCAGTCACACCACTGAAGGTGCTGCTGCCACTGGTGCTCACTTTTTGTTTAACTAACAACGTGTATGGGACAGCTGATGACATTGGGTGATGCTCATCAGGTTCTGTGCACTCAGCTACTTTTTGAACTGTGCTCAGGAGACAACCAAGGTGAAAGCCAGTGATACCAAAGTGAAAACTTCATCAAAAGTGAGGCTTTGAATAAAACATTGATTCTTTAAATGCATTTTTTGCTTTTTCTTCCCCAGCTGTTCTGTTTAGTCCATCCAGACCACTGACCTCCTCTCCCTCTCCTCTTCACTGGACCCCTCCCGTCTGTTTCAAGCCGTCTGTCTCAAACAGGACATAAACTCAACAAAGTTTAAACCCTAGCTGAACTTTTGAACAGTATCATATTTGAGTGTACTGGAGATTAGGTCAGGGGAATTCATGCACCCATATTTCATCGAGAAGTGAGACCTCTCTTCCTTATTTACTATTTCTAGAACATTTAAATTTTTAGAAATAAAATTATTGATTAGAAACAAATCTATCCTAATTGTAGTAAAATTTTTAATGTGTCAAAATATTATAGTACCAGTCGAGTCTGTGCTGCAAAGGGTGCAGTCAAACATATATTGTGGGCTGGCACTGTGTCAAAAATGTAGCTGTTCTCAAAAACTTCTGACCAAGGATAAAATGGTGTCTAGTCTTGACTGTTCATAGTACAGCCATAAAAAACCCACCATATTCCTATTGAAAAGGTAGAAGGTCAAATCTTCATGAATTTTTTTTTTTTTTTCCCTTTATAAATTCTCCCGAACCTGTTGATTTCTACAACGTAAGGGTCTGGATCACCAAGCATGGCTGAAAGCATTTTTTTTATCCAACGTGTCATGGAGTGTGCTATCCATAGCACATGTAAAAAACTTCAAAGCAGCAATGATAACTTATAAACCTGTAAAGTTCCTTTTAAGCCAGATTTTTCATCAGAACATACATAAAATTCACTTATAAATCAGTGCACTCTTTGAACCCAAGTAAAGAAAGAGGAATATTTTTGTTTGCATTCTTGAAGTGAGAACCTGTCCATGTTACAGTCCCAGGGACAATCCTGCAGGAATCAGGACTGCATTGTGATAGGTGTGTATCAAAACAAGTCTGAAAAGTTTCCAGCCAAACTCTAACAAAAATAGTTGGAGAGAAGCACAGCCTGGCTCCTCTCAGAGATGGGGAGGACCTGAATAAGTGTCTCCAAGCAGACAGATAAACTGCACAAGGTGACTCCATTCAGAGCATCTGTATACAGTAAATATCAGCTTGCGCACAGTTCTAACCCTGCAGAGCGCATTGGTAGCTCACACACTGTATTTACAACAAAAAAAGGGTTTGCATTGGCCAAGGATGGAATTGTGCACAAGGCAGGGGCTCTGCACGAATCTCAAGGCACCTTTACTGAGTTTCCTTATAACAGCCATTCCCCATCTCTCCAGATCTCCTGGAGCAGAAGCTAAACTTGAGGCTTCCAGTTTAGCAACCAGACCATCAATCTGCTACTTGTCCGAAGCTCAGTGGAATGAGGCTTCCCTGTATTGTTCTGCTGTCCAGATGGTTGCCTTTCTCCCTCACTTAGGTTAGGAAAACATGTGTGGCTCCCAAAAGTGAGCAGGACCATAGGATCCTGTGAGAGAAAACACCTTTCTGTTGTTTAGACTTCGAGATGTTGAAATGTAAATTATTCAGGACTTCTAAGACAATTCAAATTATCCTGGATGGTTTTCATACCAGCCTGAGTGCCTGAATCCTTCGTGTTCCATGAATGAAAATTTCCCCAGAAGAATTAAATCAGCATATCCAGGTTCCTGACTGGGGGCAACCATTTGGCAGGATAGCTTCAGTCGCACCAGTGAAGGCACTGCTGCCACTGGTGCTCACTTTTTGTTTTACCAACAACATGTATGGGACCTGTCCCAGAAAGGGCAGCACACTGTGCCAGCATGTCTCACAACATGTGGTTTGCAAAATGATCCAGTGATTGCTGCTAACATCACAAACTCAGGATAGCTGGACTGATGGGCAGCTGGGATGTGAGGGATGGGTACTTGTTATAAATCACTGATGATTAATCAACACAAGCAGCCCGATTTCCCTTTAGGGCTCTAGAGAAAGCTGTGGCACTTGCAGGTGCAGCAATGCTCTGGAGAAGAACTATATTTGGTGCCTGGGAATGAAGAAACAAGTAAGGATAGAGCTAGTTTTGCAGCCTAAGGACTCTGTTAGGTGCATTCCATTCCTTCCCCATGAGGAAGAGTGAGCCAGGCCTCACCAGGCTTTTTGTTGTCTCTCAAATATTGTGGTTACACTCCAGCAAAGTACAGAGGTAGATGGGACAGGCTTAAGCAGTCCCTGGGAGCAGACCACAGCCCTTTGCTCTCTGTACTGAAGAAGGAATATAGGCTGGGAGGGCTGAAAAGAGGCCACAGAGCAGCCCAGAGGAGGGTCTTTTTGGCTGATTCAGCAATGTTACTCATGCAGAATCCTTAGCTGCCTGCTCATGTCTGGGATGATTAAAAGATAAGTATTTCCCTGATTATCAGCTGCAGAAATGATAGTCAGTTTACAAGCCAAATATTACATTTTTCTCACAGTGGGAGACCCTCACCCTAACCCTAACCCTAACCCTAACCCTAACCCTAACCCTAACCCTAACCCTAACCCTAACCCTAACCCTAACCCTAACCCTAAAAAAAAAAAAATAAAAAAAACCACAGTGTCCCTGTTGGGGTGGAAAATGCACAAATGGGCATGAGAAATTGGTTGGAGTGCAGGCAGAGGTGATGCAAGGTAAAAGACTTTCTTTTCCTGGGGTAGTTTTAGGTCTTCAGCCTCTACTTGAAAAGTTCCAGATAGTGCAGACTGGGGTGCATGTGGACAAAGGGAGTAGGACATTTTGTTTATTCTTTTTTCTGTTGTCACCATTTTTTCTCTACTCGTTTCTTGGCAGTGATTGCAAGGCAAACTAAACATCCTTCCTTCTGGCATAGCTTCCCTTTTCCTGCGTCCTCACTCCCCGTTCAGGTGGCTCTCACTACAGAGACAGTAGGATCTCTGTTGTTAATTAGTCCCATAAATTCTGGCTTGAATCACAGTTCACATGAATTGTATTGCTAGGAAGGCAGAAGTCTGGAGGAAAGCACGTAGCAGTTATCACTAAGTAAGAACAGAAATCAACAACTAATCAACATTTTTCATTTATTTGCAGTATTTAAATTAATTATCAGTGTCTGAATATCTAAGCCCCTTTCTTTTAAGGCGGCCCAAACCACCACACTCCTATGTCACTACTGGGCTCTTGCAGAGAATTGCTACTGAGCCTTGGAGGAGTTAATTGAGTGTAGCAGTGTAGGTGGAAACTGAATGTAGAAGCTGTGAGTCACAGTCAATTTCTCGTTTCCCTGTATTGTTTGTATTGCTTGTACTGTTTTTAGAGTTTCACTTTCTGAAAACTGGCAGCTTTAGCCAGCCCAATGGAAATAAACAGCAATCCAGAATTAACGTTAGGGAAATAAACACCCTAAAGACTAACCAATACATATAGCTAGCAGTTACTTGACATACCGAATTTGAAAGGTTCTGCATCTTGGAGAGGTTGTTTTTCATGACAAGTTTAGTTGATGGCAGAACTAAAAAAAGGGCCACATGGGGTTTTGGTTGGCAGAGGGCGGCAAGAGTCCAGCCAGGGCACCACTGCCAAGTCAGACAGGAAATTCGAGAACCCATTGAAGAAGCTAAAGGAGCACAAAGGGAACTACAAATTAAAATCAGACAATAGAACACCATCGATACAGAAGGGGCAAGAACAGTGTTTGTACGTATATGGTACTTACTTAAGATCTCTGAAGGCACTCCTGTTGATAAGGTACAAAAATACATCACAGAACAGTTTGGGTTGAAAGGCACCTTAAAGACAATCTAGTTTCAACACCTTCCACTAGACCTGATATTCAAAGTCCCATCCAACCTGGCCTTAAACATGTCCAGGGATGGACCAAGCACAGCTTCTCTGTGCCAGTCCCTCACCACCTTCACAGGAAAGAATTTCTTCTTTAATATCTAACCTAAATCTTCACTCTTTCAATATGAAGTCAATGCCCCTAGTCCTGCCACTCCGTGCCTTTGTCAAAAGTCCCTGTCCAGCTCTCTTGAAGCCCCTTTAGGCACTGGAAGGGGCTCTAAGGTCTCCCCAGAGGCTTCCCTTCTCCAGGCTAAACAACCCCAACTCTGTCAGCCTGTCTCCACCGCAGAGGTGCTCCAGCCCTCTGAACATCTTTGTGCCCTCCTCTGGACTGGCTTCAGCCTGTCCACATCCTTGTGTTGGGAACCCCAGAGCTGGATGCAGCACTGAGGGCTCATGAGGGCTGAGTAGAAGGGCATAATCCCCTCCCTTGCCTAGCTGGCCATGCTGCTTTGGCTGCAGCCCAGGATGTGCTTGGCTTTCTGGGCTATGAACACATATACCTGGCTCACATCGTGCTTCTTATTCACCAGCGCCATCAAGTCCTTCTCCTCAGGGCTGCTCTCAATCCATTCTCCACTCAGACTGTGTTTGTGGTTGTGATTGCCCCAGCCCAGGTCCAGGACTTGGCCTTGTTGAACTTCATGAGGCTCACAAGGTCCACCTCTTCAGTCTGACCAGGTCTCTTTGGATGGCATCACTTTCCTCAAGTGTGTTGACAAGCTATTATGGGAACTAGGGAAAACAGAAGGATATTTTCAGCCCATTTCACCTGAGATAGAAAATTACAGTTTCAGAAGATCTCAAAAGCTTATCAGCCTGAACTCCAGCTGCGGAGTGTAGTTTTCAGAGGAACAACCATGGTTATTGTACAGGAGGTTTTTTAACATAACATCCTATACAATTGAATTGCCTATGCTCTTTGTTAAGCATCTGCATATGGGTAAAATATCAGTTTGTGAGAGGTTACCATGGAGATGAGGAGAAATAACAGCCTCAGTCATCAGTTCTACTCCCTTAACCCCATGTGCCAACATGATCCCAGAATCGCTCACGAGGCTTCACATATGTGTCATCAGCAAAACCAAGGGAAAAGTCACTGTGCATTATCCCACTGGGATAAGAGGAAGCAGAATGGAGCTTTGATCACACAGCTCGTGGACTGGAGAAGCCTCACTGTGCAGACACGTGGCTCCAACAAGGCTGAAGAGACCTTATTTATTTTTTCTTAAAAAAACCACATCGGGCTGCCTTGAAATAATGGCTGCACCTGGGCTGTATGTCCTGCCAAATTTCAACATGAAAATTTGCATGAATAGCCATAGGAAACCAGCATAAAACTGCTGATATCACTGATGACTGATGATGACTCACGTGACAGCTTTCCAGATACTACTGATGGAGGGCTGTCATGGGGCAGCCTGGTCCAGGGATCCAGATCTCGTGCCAAAGAAGGCTACAGGAAGGCAGACACAGCATCTTAATGCCCATCTCTCATCTCCAAGCATGAATCCAGACTGCTGTGCATACGAGGAGAAGGAGGAATATTCTGAAGAACAGCTCTCTGAAGGAAAATCAGGTTTCACTGACCAAAACCAATATTTAAACTTTGGAGCTGTACTTGCATTCCAGAGACACTTAACCTATGAACCTCTTAAAACTTTGGAACCATTTTACACTTGAAGTATCTCATTTACTTCTAAAGCATTGCTTGAAATTTGAAGACCTAGGACCGACCTAAGTTCAAGTACAACTGGTTGAGCACAAGAGCCAGTCTTAAAAGGACCCAGTTTAAATCATTGCACCACTGCTCTTGGGAAATGTGTTCAGTCTCAGCATTTCCAGAACATGTAGACAGCATTCTGACACCAAGAGGGATTACAAACTTCTGTTTGGGCTTCAGCAGAAAATTCAAAATTATCAGGAAACAGTTATTGGGAAAATTAGTTTGACTCTCAGAATAATACTTCCCATTACAGCAATGTGTTGTGTTGGGAAAAACATTCAAAAGGAAAAAATCATCACAGATCATTAATGAGTGTAATAATAGCAAAAATAATGATGCACTGACTCTGGTAATTAGAAAAAACAGCAAACATAATAAAACTGACTATCATCAAAGGGATCCTATATTTGAAAAATATGCAGATTACACAGGGAGACTGTTAATGATATATAGAAATTGCATAATGATGTAATGCTTAACAATCAGTCATCTGAAATCCTGTTTTAGACACATAAGCAATTCCCTTATTTACACAATGGTTGTCCTCTTATTCCTTTCCACACTATTTACTTTCTTATGCACTTTGCATAGTTAGTGACATAACCAGGACTCAGAAAGGCTTTTCAAACAGAGAATTCAGCTTACCCACGTAGTGCCTTTAAGTGCCCATTAAAGCTGTGATATGACAGCAGCAACACTTACAATCCTGAGAATCAAGATAATATCCTGGTGTACACTGCAAACGACAGAAAAACTCTTCCTGTTGCCATCAGAGTGGAGAGTTGAATTTTCAAGATGCACTTTATCCATCAGGCTCTGATGGAAAAATAATAATAGCAGGTGGGAGAGAAGACTGATGATCTTCTGGTCATTTAGCGCTTCCATTTGGTCTCTACCTTGCAAGAATTTTTATGTCACTTTTGAATCAAATTAACCATTTAAGGAGATCTGCACTGGCAGGTATTTTTCTTATATATAGATAATCTCTTTCACCTAAAGTACATGCGCTCACATTTTTCAGAAACCTGTTTTAAGTCTTTATTTTAGTAGAGGCTACCCTTTGTTTTGTTTGGGTTTTTTTGTTTGTTTGGTTGGTTGGTTGGTTTTTTTGTTTTAAACCTATCACCCATTAAGTCTGGAATCTGATCAGCTTCAAGGTCATCTCATGAAAATCTTTTTCCAGGTATGGGCTCTGAGTTCTGGCCTGATAATGGTCAGAATAATCCCATCTCATTCCATCATGGCTAAAGCTGAACAGATAATTTTGAGGTGTTGGTCTATAACCAACAGAGAGACAGAGGCACTTCCAGAGGAGTCACATCACCAAGAAATGATTTCACATATTTTGGGGCGGAAAGAATGTTCTTCAGATACTCCTTTCTCTCTCCATGGTCAATAGCAGAACAACTTAAAGCAGGTACATAACTTTTCAGAAGCTGAAATAAAGTGTGTGTTGAAACAATCAGTCATCGGCTGGTGTGGGATTAAGCCATCTGTGAATGTCTTCTCTACTGAAGTCATCGCAGAACCTGGTCTTTCTCTTTTATTAGCAACAGCTCAGACAAACTTTTTCAAAGGAAGGTCAAGGAGTGCTTAGTCCACCCTAGGAGACTGAATGGGGGCTCAGGTAACCTCTTCCAGATCTTCCCAGCCTGTATCTATATAATATTGTATGGAATAAAGATCAATTTCTGGACGAGAGTCCTCTACAATCAGTCTCTAAAAGTGCCTCTTCTTCTCCAACAGCAATAAAGTGAGCTCAAACATCACCATCAAATATGTTTATATTTAATCTGGCAAATCTCACCATTATGGTTCAAATAGAAAGTACATCTTGTGCAATTTAGTCTCAAATATTTACAGTTTTGATATTGCAGCTGGGTATCTCCTACTTCCTAGCAAAGGACAAAGATTTGCAAAGCCATTGCTATGCCTGTGATGTTTATTCAAAGTAAAGTCTCTCTCTGATATCTGTTATTGAGTGATAGTGTGAGAGGTTGAAGAACAACCTCACAGTTTATATTTCAGTACACTTTCTGGCTGTCTAGAGCCCAGATGTTTAAGTAAGAAGATAATTAGCACTGAGTAGGTGGAAGGTCTGAGGACAGGATGATAACGTAGAACTCAAGATTATACATTCTCCAGAATCTTATGTGATTATAAATCAGTGGGCTTCTTCAAGCTGCACCTGGAGAGAAATTCCATGTATGCCCTCCATCAAAATGAAAATTCATAGCAGTGAGAATAGTTATGGTCTGGCTTTGACAGATAGTTGTTAATAAACTAATTTTATTTGAATTTCAAGGTCACATGAACTTAAAAATCAATTGAAGATCACCTTCTACCATATTGTTACAATGAGGTTGAACGGACAAACAAGTGCTGCACATAAAAACCAAAGCAATTCATAGAATTAGTTTTTGGAGAAGGCAAAGATTTCTTCCTGTGCGTATGGAAAATGAATTATAACCCTGACCCATTTGCCAAAATGCCAAATCAGGGATTAATACAGCAAATTACTGCTCTCTCTGTCCTTCACAACAGTATGCTAAATGGGCCTCTCCAAGAGGAGCAGGGATGAAACAGATCATTCTCATCAGAAAATGAGTGACCACAGTTTCAGGTGCATGGTACCTCTTGGGTTACAAATTCCAGCCATTTCTAGGAAGAGCACTTTAACACAGTTCAAGAAGAAAAATAACTCCTATTCCACCTCATGTCTAAGTCTGATCACATATAAACATTACTACATGTTGGTGACTTGAAATACATTTTTCTAACCAGCTCAAAGACAAATGCCAGGGGTAAAATTCTGGCATTGCTAAGGGCAAGAGTTTTGATTTGAATGTCACAAAAGTTTTCCCCAGTGTCTGAACTCTGGACACTTTTTCCTCACTCTGGACATTTTTGATCCAGTTTTGAAGGTTGTGGAATGAATTCTATGCCCTCAGACTGTGTCCTCTTGCATTGCTCATGTGCCACGGCAGCAGCAATGTTGCACAACAGCAAAACGATGTGACGAGCTCTTCATAGAGACTGATTTACGAGGCAATAGATTATTTTCCTTTAGAGATATGAAAGATATAAACAGGATCTAAACTTTCTTCCTGCAAACATTTACATGTGCTTTACACTTCATTTATCAGAGTGGGCTAATTGACATCAGGCACTTGTGTACATAAAGTTAAGTAAGTGCATGAATACTATCACTAGCACAGGGGGTCAAACACTAAATGAAAGCCCTTATGCAAACAGTTATATATATTCAAGTGGGTGGTTAAGAAGACACAGCTTGTCAGCTTAGCTCTGGTACTTGGCTTGTGCACATTCTAAATGTGCAAGAGCACAACTCCACTTTGACATGAGCGGTGGAGGAGAGATCAAGCACGATCATCTCCCAGCGCAGTTGAGGTACACCGAGAGCAGGAACATGCACAGTGATGACAGCTCAACAGCAAGCAGCATTTCGGTAAAGGTCAGCAGAGAATGCTGCCAAACCTCTGAACCATCCTTCTTCAAACCCACTTTTCAAAGGTCACCACTGCAAGAGATGGGAGGACTTGCGCATCCATGGGAGGAGTGTGTTTCCATTTTATCTCAAGGAGCTGCACAAATCTTGCTGTAAGCTTCAGGAAAGGCCCTGTAGACCCCTTGAGAAATAAATCTGTATTTTATCTCAACACTGTCTCTTTCAAGAAGGAGCAACACTCAAAAGATTTGCACAGCTGAAGTGAATACTGAAATTGCTCAGAAGCATTTACCCAAACAGAGTGACTCTTGACTAGCAGGAAAAATTTTAAAAAACTTTATAAAAAAACTTTTTCTTTACAAATGACTTTTTGTTGAGTCTCTGCAGACCCAAATTTGAGAATTGCCATGCAAACTAATGTATTTTAGTGTTGAACATATTATAAAAATGTGCCAGCTTGTCTGGGTCTTCTCCATCTATGCAGGTGAAACCAATTCTTCAGAAACAAGAGCAAGATGTGAGTTTTATTTAACAAGCCGTCATGCAGAAGAAGGATGACAGTGCTAATCAGCACTTTGTTGATACGAGAGGTGTACGTGATGAAAGAGAGGCTCTTTGTAACTTCCTACAAAAGGCCTGAAAGGACATAAAACAGCAAACAAACCTGACAGCACTCCAGGTCTGACAGTGTGCTAAATAAACCTGAGTTGCGTGAATTACAATAGCTCATTTGTTAGAAACACAGTGGTGCACTCAGAGATAGGAAACGAAAAACCAGTTATTGGCACCATCAGGGAGCACACACCAGTCTGCGATAGGATCAATCTTTTAACGTATCTGTTAAAAAAAAAAAAAAATCTTTGCAAAGGACAGGAGATTTTAAAAGAGAGGTTGCTTCAAAACACTCATAATTGATCCTGGGAAAGACTTACCTTGGTCTGAACTGCACAAGAGGATGTGATACTCTAAGAATCACATATAACCGATCAGTGCACTTCTAGTGAGAAGGATGTGGACCTGCTGGAATGCGTCCAGAGGAGGGCATGAAGATAATCAGAGGGCTGGAGCACCTCTGCTACAAAGACAGGCTGAGAAAGCTGGAGTTGTTCAGCCTGGAGAAGAGAAGGCTCCAGGAAGTTCTTAGAGACCCTTTGAGTACCTAAAGAGGCTCCAAGAGAGCTAGAGTGGGGTTTTTGACAAGGACATGGAGAGACAGGACAAGGGGCATCGGCTTCAGACTGACAGGGGGAAGGTTTCGATAAGGTACTAGGAAGAAATTCTTTCCTATGAGGATGGCAAGGCACTGGCGTGTGTCTCTCAGATAAGCTGTGCCTGGTCCATCCCAGGAAGTGTTTAAAGCCAGGTTGGATGGGGCTTTGAGCAACCTGGTCTAGTGGGTGGCATGCCTACCAAAGGCTTGGAACCAGATCATCTTTGAGGTCCCTTCCGACCTAAACCATTCCGTGATTCTGATTCTATGATTATGTACTGCAGGAACTGAAATGGGGAAACTAATATTATCAGTAATTTTAAGCACTAGACAAAATAATTTTATCTCTGAACTTATCTCAAATTTTGGCAGAATTTGCCAAACAGCTTCAGGGGGAACATTTAGGGCAGGTGAGGAGTGTAATGTAATCCAAACCTACCTTCCTTCAGCTGAAGACCATTTCCTCTTGTCCCATCACCATTTGCCCTTGTGAAAAGTCCCTTTTCAGCCTTCTTGCAAATCCTTTTTAGGTGCTGGAAGACAATCTAAGGCCATGTGCAGCCACCTGTGCGGTCCTAGCAGGCATGGTAGCTGCCTGAGTGGGAATGAAACCCTGGCTTTGGTAGGCATTCTTGGTGTCACTGGTGCTTCTGCTGCTGTGACTTTCAGGACCCGCAGCACAGCCCCAGGAAATGCGGCAGGATGGAAAGCTGTCGCTGGCTTTTCCCTTCCCCTCGGCGCCGCTCGACAAAACCACTAGATGGGGCAAGGCACTCGCCTGACAAGCGCAAAGCACCGGGATGTTCCCTTAACAGACCCCAAGGGCCGCTCCTAAACTGAGCGCGCCACGCGCTGCTCCCACAGAAGAGATCCAGGCAGAAAGCAGTGCTGACCTTCACTTTCCCACTGCAGCCTATAAACTGCTCCACCAACTGGGGCTGTGTGCTCTTCTTCCCACCTAAATGTACCATCACGTTGTTTACTCCTGTCAGATTCCAGTTCCGAAAGTGAAAATGTCCAGCGACTGCTCCCACACGAAAGGTGCCAGGCCAGAAAGCTGGTGAATGGTTTTCCTTTCCTCACGAAAATTATAAACTACACCAGAAACAGTGGGTCTGTGTGCTTTCCTTCTCACTTAAATATGAAATCCTCTTTTTTTTTTTTTTTAATAGCCAGCAACTAAGCTTGAAAACTGTAAACACTCACTGATTGCTTCCACACAAAAGGTGCCAGGTCAGAAAACTCTTTCTGGCCTTCACTCTCCTATTGCAGCCTGTAAACTGCTATAATTGTTGGTAAACCGGACTACCAGCAAAGGCTAAGATCCCAGATGAACGCACCCGGTACCAGGAGTAATCTGAAACAGAGAAAAAATGTGATTGTACCCTGAAATTGGGAAAGCAAGTGCATAGGCCCAGTGTTGGTGCTGCAGCTTGTAGCATGCGGAGGGAAAGAGAAGGCTACAACAGGAAGGTAAAGGCCAGCAACAATTTTCTGATCTGTCAATTATTGTTTTGAAGTGGTGATATTTTCAATATTTGGGCTTATTTGGTGTGGTGGTGCTTGCTAGGCACGTTCATATCCCCATCTTGATCCGCTGTTGAGAGGCTACATGGGGAAGGATAAGGCCAGGAACAGTTCTTTGTTCTGTCACCTTTTGTTTCGGAGCACTCACCAGACATTCTCAATTTTGGAGCTCTGTCTGTATTAAAGTCAGAGGGTGTGATTGTACACTTAGTTGGCTGGGCAAGCAGATAGCCTGTAGTGTTGGTGCTGCTGCTGGAAAGCCACAGAGGGAAAGGCAAAAGCCAGTAAGACCTTTCTGGCATCCTTCTGTCCAGCACTTGCCGGATATTTTCAGTTTTGGATCTGTACTTGTGGGAAGTTACAGAGTGTCATGGAGAATTTAGGTTCCTCATCTTGACTTTGTAGCCTTTCAACAGGCTCAGGTGGTAGTGATGCTCAGGTGTCAAAGACAGAGCTTTGGTTTGGGTGGCACTGTGAAATAGGCAGTCAATAGCAATAGCTCTCAGTGCAGACCACTTCTTTTGTGTAAACCTTAGCTGGCAGCTGGCCTAATTCTTGCTGGCTGTGCTCAGTGCCATGGCTGGGTGTTAGAGCAGAGACAGAACTCTAATTTTGTGGCTTTGGATGGGGATGCCAAGGGAACTTGAGGGTTAGCAGCAGCTTTTGGCCTTGACAGCTCTGTGCGCAATTAATTTCTCTTTGCTTGTCTGTGCATTTAGCACCACACCCATGGCCACCACGCCCAATTCCTGACAGCCCTAGAACGGCTAGAGAATTTCAAGAGCTGTGCATGATTGCTCATTAATTACTGGGTAGTCATCCCAAGACTACAATCCCGAGCTGATATATTCCCGCACGCCTTGTTAGTGTGGTTCACTATGCCAGGCAAAGACTTTACTGCAGAATCATCTCCAAACCAGCTCTGCTTTGTGGTTGGAGGACCTCATTCCCAAGTGTGCAGGGGAGTCCTGAGCTACATAGCTGGACTGGTTCTTGTATTCACTCAGGAACTGCTATTTTTATTAGCTCTTGTGGAGCCTGAACAAGGATCAGAAGGCTGCAACACAACAGTGTAATCCAGGATTTTAATGAATATACATCTGGCATTGACACGAACGTGATGAAATACACTCCTTGTATGGCAGGACCAGTATCCAGGAAGATTGGTTGTGGACTGGGAGGTGACATAAGTGTCAGTGGCTCAAATCATTTGCTTTTAGCATTGATTGAACCGTGTTTACTGCTTTGCGGGAGAGATCATTTGTTGCTTTCAGATTCAGGCACACAGAAAATTAGAGCAATTACTAATCTAAGTGAAGGGAATGGATCTTGTTTATACAGTTAAAGGCACTTTTACTAAAAGTAAAGATGCATACAATAAAATGTGGGTCTGGGCCACATCTAAGTTTATTCTCTTATTCCACCTGTTGCTGCAAATGTTTGATGTGTTGCATGGCTACAAAAAATTAAAGCCCCTAATTAGTAATATGTTGCCTCCAAAGACATGGTCTTCAGCGTAAGAGCTCCCTATGTCCAGTCATGCAGTTATATAAGAGGATCTCTAGGAACATCAAACACAAATTATACATCAAAGCATTTATTTGATTTTTTGGTTTGTTTGTTTGCTTGCTTGGTTGTTGTTGTTTTGGTGTTGTTGTTTGGGAGGTTTTTGTTTGGTTGTTTTTTGGGGTTTTTTGCCATGTGGACTTATTTTTAGGAACTCAGCACCTAGGAGTACTTAAAAATTTCTAAGACTTACACTGGTGAGTAGAGAGAGACTGGGACACTTGTGCTTCTGCTCATTTTCTTTTTCTCCTAGGAAAAGACCAGAATAACGAGTTTACACAGAAGGAGTCTGCAAATAATCATGTTACATGCTTTTAAGCTCTGTTCATGTCTTCAGCTTCCCTTCTACTGAAATGTCTTCCCTAATCAGATAGTAGACAGAGCCCTCTTCTTGTGCTCGAGTCCTTAAATGCATCTTACAAAGGACACAGAGCAAAAGATTGTTATGGAGGGCAGAATATGTCAGCCAAAAGTTAGGTGTGACATTCCTGCAGCTCCTTGCTCCCTCTGGTGCAACTAGTAGTGAGGCTGAGGTTGTTATTCCTGGTAGGCACATGCACACACCCACAGGTGCACGCACATGCAGGGCCGCCACACAGGTCTACACAGACGCAGAGCATTCCCATGATCCCAAATGGCATCAATAGCTGTCAGGCTTCCTACCACAAAATTTCTCTACAAGTTCCTTAAGGGAATGATGTGCAGTGTGATCTTACCGGTTGGAAAAAGTGAGATGGGCACACAGAGTGATTTGATCTGCAGAGTCTTTGGTCCCTGGTCACTGGAAGAATGACTGGCTCTTCAGAAAAAATGAGGAGGAATACAAAAGACGTATTTGTGCTGTCTGAAGGGCCGCTCTTAAAGCCTTCTCCAGCATTCTGTTGCTTGCAGATTAGCTCAATTGAGTGCTGCCCCTTGCAGAATTACAGTGGGAAGCACAGCAGGTGCATGGAGCTTGAAACTGCATGTGGCAGTTGTTTCATATCACCAGGAAGAAAGCCTATAAGCCTTCCTTAACTGAAATAACAGACCTGAAAAATGTTTTGTACTAAATGGAAGTCATGGAGTTGCGAGGCCTGTTTCAGAGATAGTGCTTATACACTGTTCAAAAGACTGAAAAAATGAGGTCTCAACAGACAAAGAGGGATCATATCACTTTATACAAAATCTCCTTTCTCTTTGAACTACTGATTCTCCTGAGAAACTGGCAGCACGTAAGACCATGTTAACTAGTTCTCAGGTTATCCATGAAATTATCTGGTCTTTGTAGTGTTTACAGTCTGAAGTTTCATGATCAAGATGCCTGGTTACCTGCATGGCATAGTCCCCTTATCTTTTTGTTTCTTTGTACCTTGCTGCTCATGAGCAGTTGCCCATAGGTTCTTGTTCTGACTCAATTCTAGCTGATGCTCTAGAGTGAGCAGATCTTCCCTGGCTCACGGACCAACTACAGCTTCAGCCTGCGCAGATCTTGTGAAATGTCTGTTTGCAAGGATTATCGGAACAACAAGGCGGGAAAACACCTCTGAGACATCAAATCCAACCTCTGACTGACCACCACCTTGTCAATTAAATCGTGGCATTAATTGCTACGTCAAGTCACTTCTGGAACACCTCCAGGGATGGTGACTCACCACATCCCTGGGCAGTTCATTCTAATGTTTAACAACCCATTCCACCGAGAAATTCCTCCTGATATCCAGCCTGAATCCCCCCTGGCACAACTGGAGATTATTTCCTTTCATGCCATTGCTGGTTGCCTGTGAGCAGAGACCAACACCCACCTGGCTGCAGCCTCCTTCCAGGCAGTTGTAGAGAGTGATAAGGTCTCCCATGAGCCTCCTTTTCTCCAGGCAAAACACCCCCAGCTCCCTCAGCTGCTTCTCATAGGACTTACCCTATAGACCCTTCACCAGTGTTGTTGCCCTTCTCTGGATGCACTTCAGCACCTCAATGTCTTTCTAGAAGCGAGTGGCCCAAAACTGCATCGTCTCAGAAAAGTAAAACCAGCAATATTTTTGTGGTGTCCATCTCACTTTCCTGTGATTGCAAACTGTTCCTTTGACTGGCAGGGTCTGGATGTTTCCAAAAGGGTAAAACCAGAGGATTATAAGAAGCAAGATGGTTTTGAGTGAATTAGTGTGAAGGCTCTTTTATGGCTCTCTTTAAAAAACCAAAATATATAAAACTCAAATGAGCTCCCTTAACCGCAAGGAGTGGGCAGTTATTCAACCTGAATCTGGAGTAAACGGATTCATTTTGTTTTTGTATCAGAAACCAAAACTTGAGATGATGACATTTCAAAAAGGAAGCTCTCAAATAGGTTTCTTTATTTTAACTCCATTACTCTCTGAGTGTTTTAAAGCCCAGTGAGAAAGTCTGCCCATGTCGACATAAAGAGCAGAACAATATTAATAAGGGAACAAGGAAAACAATGAAGACAGAAAAACTTTTCTACTGAAGAATAAAATTATTTTTACCCTTTAAAAGGGTTACTTATTTTTATCCGTTGTAATCAAGTGAAATATATGTTCCTGATTTCTTATGGTAAAGGTCTGTAACAATCAAATCTTATAGTTGAATCAATGTCTTTTTTTTTCAAGATTTTGAGCTAATGCAGAATGTCAGCAACACAATTACTACATAAAAATTGCCTTCTTCATAGATTGTTGGGTATTTTATTTTAAGTGAATTTTTATATCAAGATTTTCATTTAAATATGGTAATATTTGATACTAATTAGATTAACTAAGCCAATACATAACAATACTGATTGTTTGCACTGTTCCTGCACTCTTCTTGACCTCATGTATTCTTCTCATTACGTGGCCCTGTGGATTCTTTGGCAGGCTTCCTATTTCTGGTGTTTCTGAAGAAAGACTGATGACTGGTTTTGATTGTCTTGGCTGGTCTTTTTTTAAACTTTCTTTTTCTTAGCTTGCCTTGCTATGTTTACACCCTTCTATTTTCATCATTTAAACACAGCAGGTGTTTTTCAAGGGTGTCTGTATACATTGAATTACTTTGTAGATAAAGAAAAATGGTTGGTATTTCAAGTGTTTAATGACATATGAGGCTGTAATACTTAATTTTTCACATGCAGGACTGAAACACGTTCAATAAAGATGATGTTGGAAGCTTAGCAGTTAATTTACAAACAGCCTATCTGTAACAAAGACCTTTCAGGTACTGAATAGTGTGTGGTTTGCTCTTGTCAACAGAACAGTGTTTACAATGTTTAACATTAACTGATCTTTATTACAACAGAAAATGAGCAATATCAGAAAAGTGTTCCAACCCTTCAACATGAAATGATACAGAATACTCTACCAACCACACTGTGGCCTCTTGCCAGCAAACATTCTGAGAAATACTTTCACTTGCAAACCTAAGAGCTTGCGGGAAAGGATATGCCTTGGAAAAAATAGAAGGCTGTGTGGGCAAATTTATCCGAAATATGTAAACTTTAAGACATGCACAACACTATTCAGAGATATGTTGGATTTTAAAACAAAATGTTTCATCACAGTGCATTCGATAAGTGTGTTGTGGGAAAGCATGTATCAGATTATAATTTCCTGAGAAAATCACAGGCTAGTAAATAGCCTAGGACTATTGAGAAGGTGTTTGCCTAAGTCAAATGGAAGCTGGGGCTCTGATCCCATATTCACCTCTTTCAGATAATGAAATCAGGCCATAAAACAGGTATTGTAGTGTGTGGGGTGTGGTGGATTGTCTGTACGTCATCTCAGGTGAAGTCATGACTTAGAAAGTACTTACAGTCCTTGCTATGTGGTGTTATGCAAATACAAAGTATAGCCATAGAGCAGAAACAAGTAATTATATATTACTCATTCTTCTGGAAAATCCAAGGCTTCACTGCTAAAAGCTGCTCATATTTCTACTGATCTTCCTACTGAGTCTCTGAGAAAAAGGAAAACAGGAAGGACTTTGATCTGTATTGACCAAGAATGTGAATGTCTCAGCTCCACATTCAGATATGCAGCATTCTGCACACCAGATGGATATTGTTTGGTGGTTTTATTTTCTAATTTGTGACTGTATCTAGTGTCTAGATTCTGCACATACAGCTATACTGGGCATTTTGGGACAGTGTAGGGATATTTGACACAATCTACACAAGCTAATTGGGGTATTGGATGTGATCAGTCACAGCCTCACAGAACGCTCTGTTATTAGAGCAGTGTACATGCTAAACATTGAAATACTCACAGAAAGTTAGTGGGTTCAGCTTTGGTTCAAAAACTTCACATTGCCCTGGCCTGTATGTGTGCCCAATAGGAAAGAGAAGAAGAAGGCAGGTGCATCCAGTCTGATAAAATGGATTGGAAAAATCACCTTTATTTGAAAGAAAATTAACTTGTGAAAAACATGTTTTCAATGCCACTCCAATCATCACTTTGACTCCTCTAGAGAAAGAATGGAGGTGGGGAGTATGCATATATAAAATTCCCTAAAAACAGAGAGGTAATACAGTAACTTTCTGAAGTCTAGACTGAGTGAGTTGAAGACGTTGATTTTCTGCTGTTCAAAAGGCATGTGACATGATTCTACTTTGAAAACCAAGCATACACCTGTATTTGAATTGCTTTGGTCTTGAAGTTGACACTGCTCCTCATTTAATCAAATTTCTAGCCAAACTAAGATATCCAGTTACATCTTTTCTTATGCCAACACAAAACAGGTCCACAGACTGGTTTAAGATTTCCAGTATCAAGAAACTTTCTGTGTGTCTTTCTTGTAGCTGCTGCTTAGTGTGAGGTTCATTATCTCTCCATGTTAAATCCTGATCTTCGTGCTTCCAGATTAATCCTCTCTGGATCCTAGTTTCTTAATCATACAGCTGAAAATTTCTTCTTTTTCCCTCCTACCAAAGACAACTGGAGTAATTTCCTCCTTGCGCTGGGATCTTAAGAATTATCCCGGTCTTGGTAGTGATATGTTCTTATCACAACATTGTTACGATACAAAGAGGTCCTCTGGAACCAGTAAATTCACTAAAGTAATTAATTCAATAACTTGTTTCTAGACAAATATGTGCTCTTCAATTGTTCTGAACATAGCATCTTCTAAGGTTTCAGTTTTTCATGCACTTTATGTTTTCTTTTCCATCTCTGGTTGGTAACAAGAAAGCCCTCATGTTCCTGCTAAAGGCACACTGCACTTAAATAAAGGGTGAGGTTCTGGAGCAATTTACACCGGGACCCTGGGATTGCTTGCTGTTTCCTCCTCCCTCCTTAATTCTTTTTTCCTGTTACTTAGTACCTGTTTAAATTAAAAGATGGGGTCTGAGGCGCTGCAAAGATGCAAATATAAACATCTGTGATGTATTCTTAACTGTCTTCTGACATCATTTCAGCTAAGGCAAACAGCTTCCTTCACAGCGTGATTGCCCTGTTCGCACACCACCCGCCTGCCGCTCAGCATTGTCTCTTATAAGGTCATGTCATTCTGGGAAGCTCTGTGCGATATTTCTCGGTGGTAACACAGTGGGAATATAGCCCAGCAGCACCTGGGGCAGTTTTCTTTGTGTCCCATCTTGGTCATCAGAAAGGTTTTAGAAAAGATGACTAGGTAAACTAGTCATCTTTTAAACATCAGCTATGCTGATGGATAGAATAACCCCAGTATGGCTGAATCATTAGCTACAGCGTTGAAATAATACATTTTATCACGAAAGCTGAAATTTATAGAATCTGGCTTTCAACAGGCACACATCAATCTCTACACCACATTACTACAGTAGTCCTCATTTCCTCTTCATACCCTTTACCACTGAAATAACTTTAGGTCCTCTCTGTACTGCCCAACAGCTTTTTCAGTGCCCCCAGCTCCTACAGTATACTCAGCTTAGTATGCTAATTACTCCTAGAGTATACTCAGCTTCCTCTTCCCATTCATCATCTGTTTGGTTGAGGAAGACAAATTGGAAAGGAAATTGGCTGTTACTTCCCCGAGGTTGCTGTTACAGACTGTTGTTGATTGGCTACCTTACTTGTTTCAGGTTGGCTCTTTTTACCATTTCCTATCTAAGAGTGTGAATGTAGTCTGCAATTGCTACAGATTATTTAGTTTCCATGGTGGTATTATCAAGAGTTTAGCCAACACACCAAGGAAATTCATTCTTCCCCTCTATTCAGCAGTTGTGAGACCACAAGGAAGTTCTGCATCCTGTCCAAGAAAGACATTGACAGACTGAAGGAGTCCAGTGGAAGGTCATTGGGATGGTCAGGGACTGGAACAAACCTGTAGGAAGAGATAGTCTCATTTAATTCAGCCTGGAGAAGTAAAGGCTATGTGGGGACATAATTTCAGTCTTCCACAATATGAAGTGGGATTATGGAAAAGAGAGAGGCAGATTCTTCCTGGAGGCACACAGCGAAAGGGCAAGAGAAAATGGACAGAGGATTGAAGGGAAAATGTAGCATGGATGGTTAAGCATGGGAGCAGATGTCCAGAGTTGATGTGGAGTCTCCATTCCTGAAGATATTCAAAACATGACTGTTTTGAAGCTAGCGCTACTTAAAAGGAGAGATTGGACCACATAATGTCAGGAGGTCCCTTTCTATCTAAATTATTTTGTGATTCTGTATCTTGATTATTCTGAAACTTCTTCTCAGTCAGATTTGCTAAAAATTCACCGACAGACTAACAAGTTATTTAATTGGGAAAGCAGAGATGAGGGGGGGAAAAGCAGACTGACAGACAGATGAGTGAACAAATGAAGTAATGTTATCAGATTCCTTTCCCTAAAGAATTGTTCCCAAACAATTTTTGACAAACTTATCCTGACCACTGGCAAAAATGATAGACTACTAGCCAACATCATTCCTTGCTGAATGTTAGTGACTGCAGTAAGAAATCCAGATTACCACTAGGAGTTTCCTTTAGTGCCATTGTGAATGCAGCTATAGCTATATTTTTATTGATACTGTATTTCTACCTGTCCTAGCTCCCTTGCAGGCATACAGTAGCACTGTGTAATGGTTGTTTCTGTTGTGTGACATGTATCTACAGGACACCTTTGCAGAATAAGGAAATACTTAAGCGGTGGCAAATACTAACAAGTTGAAACATTAAGGAATCTTCAGCCAATGACATGATAATCAAAGAGGTAAGCTTCAATAAAACAGTCATATAGGCAGGAACCGGTTTGGCTTGCAATACCTCACAGAGCTATGTGAAATATGAGAGCTTTCCAAAGCTATTATTTGGGAGTTCAAGGAGTGTGAGAACAGACAGTAGAGAGGAAATTGAACATATGCAAATTTTATGTAGATGCCAATTGTTAGAGTGTGAGGAGGAGGTTAGAGCTGTGGAGGAGGAGCACCAATTCAGGCCAATTTAAAAACCAGAGACAGGCTGTCAGCTGGAGATCATTCTCCTTTCTTCATGCACAGACATGTGGTCAAGGATTCTTCTTGGTTTTCTGTCCTTGAACTGGTTTCCCATAGTGTCTTCTGAAACGTAAGTGGTCACACATTCTGTGTCTTTATGATAACATATTTTATTATATTTCTCACCAGTTTATTTCTTCTGGGACACTGCTATGTAATAAACCGGATATTTGAGACCTAGATCCTTAAATATGCTGAATTGGAAGTAGTTGTCATAGAAGGATAGTTTGGAATGGTGGTCTCCATCATAAAACTGCTATGAAATCTAGTGTGAACGACTGAAACCTGGAACTGGAGTAGCTGAAGTCTGACATGCATGGGTTTAAGTAGGAAGGAGATTCAAGACTACACTAACAAGTAATACTAATAATTAGGATTGATAAGCATCAGCAGCTCAGAGGGTGCAGTGGTGTATGAGGAGGTGTTAGAGGCCAGATAGTGGCTGGGACTAGGGACTGTGCTGAATGGCAAGCCCAGTATAATTAGTATTCATATTAGCACTGTCAGTGTCCGTGGCTTTATACAAACAGAAGCTTTCAGCCACAGTTTTCAAAAATACACCAACATTAGGGCTTAAATCCCCCTTCTCAAAAATTCTGAAGGAAAACACTGTGAAGCTAACACAGGTTAGCTTCCTCTGATGCACTCTTAATTTTAATAATTTTGATTTTGATCTTTGAACTTCATGCAGCCTGAACTGGACAAGTGAAAATAAAAATAAAGGTAATATGATCTGGCAAAGCTGTGGGAGTAAAAAATGGAAAGGATCAGATTAGAAAGAAAAGATTCTGTGTTTCATGTTGTATTGCAGAACCAACTCATGAATTCTGTCATACATTATTTGGAAAGACTAGTTCGGGTAGCAAACTGGTGGATAGCAACAGAATTTTAGACAAACATAGCAAATATGAAGGAATGTTTTGCAGAGGAAGAATCTGGGGGAGGAAGGCGGCCCTAAATTTGGAGAGCCAAAGTAAAAATAAAAAAAGTTCAATGGAAGAAAGAAACAAAGGAAACAACATAAAGAGAAGCATGGAAGCAGAGGCATGGAAACAGAATAGAGCGTGCAGATAAGAACGAGCATTCCCTGAAATATTCTGCAAAATGGGAAAGCAGGATCATTTATTGTGCATTGAGTGGGTTGACTTATGTCTGTTCTTATCTGAGAGATATCCAGAGAAAAAAAGAAATTTTAAAGGTGTTGCAACCATTAACTAGTATTTTTGTCATTGATCTCAAGAAGAAGCTAAATATTACTCCTCCTTAAGGGAGGTCGCAGAGGCTTAAGTACACGTCTAGGTCATGGGAGGACAAATGCAACTCTGCTTTAGCCACTTGAGTAATTGGATCTGTGTAAATACCTCAAATGGAGAGATGCAGTATCATGTTGGATAAGACACTGCATAGAATGATGCCAGTCCCTCAGCTCAGAAAGAACTGTGTGGGATTAAAAAGTTGACATTTGTACTTTCTTAGCGTATTATTTAAAATCCATTGAAAGAAATTGAAATCCTTCCATTGGTTTGTGCAAGCTTCAGATCATGTCTTCCTTCACACATGGGGCACTTCTGTGGTATTATCCTGTCCTGTTTTGCTCTGACTTTCCTGCATGGCTGAACTTTCTGACCTGGTCTTGCCCTCTTACAGTCAATATGTGCTGCTGGTCCCATCGGTTGTGCGGAGCGACGCTCCACAGACTGCGTGCGTGCAGTTACACAACCTCAGCGAGCCTCTGTTCATGAGCGTTGTCCTGGAATATGGCAGTGTCCAAAAGACTCTCTTTGAGGAATCCGTGACAGAGAGTGACTTCTTCAAGTGCGGCGAGTTCGAGGTATTTTATCTTTTGAAACTACTGAAGAGGGTGTAGTAGCTGGAAATACTACTGATTGCAACTCTCCTTGTCAGTGAGGGAAAGAAGATGAAGTGTGTAAAATAAGATAAACTGTTGGAAAGGCTGACAAAGTAGGATTGTAGGAGGGAGCTGGAGAAAGACTTTCCATTTCCTTTCACAGAGTGAATAGAGAAAAGCTTTAGATTGTCATCACAGTTGCATGCTCCTTATGAGACTGTGTAAGTATCAAACAAGAGAACCCAGAGGGGTCATGCTTATTCCCTTTCCTGTGACTCTGCAAGACCTGTACAGACAAGGTAGAGTCTCAAGGTGAGGTCTTCCAGAATGCAGCAGAATTTCAGAATTAAGATATATGGCTGTGGCAACCTGCATGTAAGCAGAGAAATGCATCAGACAGAATATAGCTTCAAATCTTATTACCTGGTGACAGATTGTGGGACTTCCACAGCAGAAATTCCCAGAAATTATCTCACTGCCACAGGTGGGGCTTCTCATGACTTTGCATAAACTATTTATGACTCAACTGACAGTAATTTACTCAAAAACCCTGGGCATCAGGGAACCTCAACATGTCTCATTTACCACTTTTCCTCTGGGATTTTGTTCCTCTCCAGGTTCCTCCTGCTACTTCTGATCCCGTGGCATTCATTTCTTTCTCTGCCAAAGGCGCCACAGTCGATTTAGCTGAGAGAAGATCAGTGGCAATTCAGAATGTGGACGGTGCTGTCTTCATCCAGACAGACAAACCCCTCTACAAATCAGGACAAACAGGTGGGTGATGAGTTTGAGTCATATAGAGAAACGAGAAAGTGAGTGTAAGGGTGGGTCTAGGATGGCAGAAACTTGTGGAACGAAAATCTCATCTGAGTTTGGGATCATCAAAGTTCAGAAAATTCAGAAAATTGCAACAAAGTAGTAGAGTTCACGTGTTTTTGTACAGAGTTAATTGCATTTACAGGATCTCGAGTTCTGTCAGGTTTACTTGAGGACAGTCACATAAAAAGTACCTTTAAAAATACAGAAAATAATAGGTTAAGTTTGTAGCTAATAAAATTAATAAAAAAATGAAGCAAGCATCTCACTTCCTGTCAACAGCTCTTTCTCCTTAACTGCTGATTTATTTCAAAGTGCTGATTCCATCACAATATTTAAATGTCAGTACTAGCTGTGGTGTAGTTAGCTATCTCTTTAGCATAACTATACTTCAATGATGCACAGACTTTACACAGATAAATTCTTCCTTCTCTATGATTTTTTCATTGAGCTGGTTTGTAAAAACAGGTTTATAGGAAATGCTGCAAAGAATGGAGACCTTCAAGAAGGATTGAAGGCAGTAAATTGCATTTACTACAGACGTTATTTTAGTCCAAGCGGGTCATAATTGAAGATATTTCAGCTGACACTCTTTTTTCACTGGCTAAGAAAATCAATTCCTTTCGTGTTCTCTGGTCATTCTTTAGTTTTCCCAAAAAGCCTGGGCAAAGTTGTGTATTGAAAATGATTTATCACTGCTAATAAAATAAATGATGGAGGCACCTGCACATGGCACTTGGAGATAAGGTCTGGGGGTGATTATGGAGGTCCTAAATTGATGGTTGGACTAAAGAATCTTGGAGGTCTCTTCCAACCTTGATGATTCTGTGATCCTCTTCTGTCCTATGTCTTTTCCAGTGATGTTTCGTGTGGTCACTTTGGACACCCAGCTCAGACCTGTTCAGGAGACGGTAAGTGTGAGTGACAATTAAGGCTTTTCAAGTACCCTCTTGAAGTACCTCTTCACTGGGACTCTTTCACTTAGATATTGGATAAGAAGGGCCTGGAATAGGCCTCCTGATACTTTTTGAGAACTGCTGTAATTCCTTAGCTTCACACTCTATCCTTTCCCTGCCTTTATAGAAAGCAAAAGCTCTGAAAGCACTTCTGGAAATCTCTCACAGCACACAGGTTTTGTAGTAATTTTTCCTCTCCCAGTTATGTTAAAAAGACTGGATGTTTTTGCAGAAATGATAAATTCACGGACAGATTATCCTCTTAAAATTATCTTTTTAATTACAGACATGAGTTTTAAATTGTTTTCTTGGCCCAGTCTTCTCTATCCAGAAAAAGCAGTTCACAGCTTTGCTTATGTTCTAGTGTTTATCAGCCTCCACATTAGTTTCTTGTTGTTCTGAAATTTTTTTCTCTCTCTCTTTTTTTCCCCCTCCAGTATCCCAGAATCCTCATTGAGGTAAGAGACACATCATTAAAGTACAAGTTCCTTTGGCGGGACTGTGCTTCATCATTTCTCATAGAGTGAACAGCTGAGGGAGACTCATCAAGAGCACACCATTTAAAGCCAATGGATTTGAGGCTGAACAGAGGCAACATCCACTGCCAAGCACTAGAGGAGAAGACATCAGCAGAACTGGAGCTGTTGGTCAGAGAGGGCGTGGGGTTGCTGCTCTGTCTTCCATTAGAGTTCAAACAGGAGTGTTCTCTGCAGTCTTACTTTGGTAGGACTGCAGTAAATAACTGGTGAAATATCCTCATTCTCATGCATCAGGCATGAGTATGGTGACTTTCTGAAATACCATGTTTCTCGTGGGAACAGGCTAATGATGAATCGTCTTCTGCCACATTTCACATCACTGCATCTCCAAGCACTTTATGAGAGAGGCCAGCATAACATTCCTGTTTTACAGAGGCAGTGGAGTCAGAAAGACTCACGCTGTAAGAGTTACAAGTACGCAACCTGTGTCCCAATCAGGAGCTGTTTCTGAATGATCTGAGGCCATCTGTCAGTGTAGCTAATTCCCAGTTAAACATAAACTGAGGTTTGCTTAACCCACAGGCAGAGATGGAAAGTCAGAGCATACATCATCAGCCCCAAAGCTCGCTCAATCTGTGACGCATTTAGCCAATATGTCAGGAGACAGCACTGGAAAGAAGGCAGGAAACAGGGTGATAAAGGTTTTGCTGGATCTCTTTCTTTCACTATCCAGGATCCCGAGCAAAACAAGATCTTCCAGTGGTTGGAAGTAACATCCAATCACGGAATTGCCCAGCTCTCCTTTCCACTAATCCAAGAGCCTATTCTGGGCTCCTACCAAATCACTGTGGAGACGAAATCAGGTGAAAAAGAGCACCAGTCCTTCAGAGTGGAGGAATACGGTAAGTAAAGGCTCACAAACTACCCTGTGCTAACAGTGAGACTGTGCCTAATTCAGATAAGAGCTACTAGTGTAGAGTTTAAGTCCTGTGAAATCTCCATTTCATGGCTGGAAAAGAGAGACATGGAGAGAGCTGGGTGAAAAGGTGTGTGAGAAACAGGCCTTACCCAGCTATGTTGTCATTGTTGCTGCTGACCTGGGATAAAAGATCAGTTGAGGAGAGGCGGTGTCAATGATCTATCTGATTTTATTATTTCACTTAATCTGTTGCCTTTCTCCTTCACTGCAACTGGATTGCATAAAAACTTTTGTTCTCCAGGGCTTAACTAGTTTGAGACTTTGGCATTACTCATTTTTCTTTAAGAAAAGAGATTTAAGTGGTTTATCATGGATTTTGCTGTGACTGATATAATTATTAGTATGATTATTGTTTAATTTTAAAGAAGTTACTCATCTTACCACAGAAGGTTACTTTTTCTATTGTAATATATTCCAGCCAGTTCCTAGTTAGATTCTTCTTTAATCCCTTTCCTCTCCCTTGTTGGTGAAAATGTCTTTGCCAACTGTTTTTTCACTGTCACACACACACACAAACCTGTGTATTGCATGCAATTGCTGATCAGTCATATTCACATTACATTCTCAGTGTTGCCAAAATTTGAAGTGACAACCACTGGGCCGAAGACCATTTCTTTCTTTGATGAAGAAATCAGGGTGAATGTTTGTGCTTCGTAAGTATCAGAGCTGAAGGCAACACTTTTGTGCACGGCAAATGGGATAGCCATTGGATGGTGTGCTGTGCTGGGAAGCAAACACCCTGCTGTGGGGTCAGAGCGGGGCTTAGAACAATTCCTTTAACTATGACTTTCACTATATGAAATAGGATAACTCTTCTCCTGCTACACAGCAGAATTCAAATAGGCAGAGTTTGTGTGTGTCCAAATGAAGCACTACATACTTGACAGCTGTTGTTATTTATTATTACAGAAAAGGAGAGTCTCTAAGTAAAATTGCTGGCTGTGATGCTGCCAAAGTGCAGGGTGCCAGGAGCTAAAAGGGTGAATAGGGTCTTTCTGCAATGTGTTCTGCTTTGTGTACGGTACTAATGGGAAAAAGCAGCTGGGAATGATATCCTAACTCTGAGTCCAGCACCACTTTCCAGCTTCAGACCTTAAAGAATGACTACACCAATACAATGGCAAAACAGGGTGTTTTTGTCAAGATGGCAGAAACAGCCTGAAAATAGTCAAAGGGAATTCCACTAGGGCTGACTGATTGTAACTCCCAACTGATTCCGTCTGTGCTCTGGGCACTCTGGAGGGATTTAGAGTCTGCGTTGCTCTGCAGCTGTTGCAGGTTTCATGTTAAATCCTCATGGTTGAATTCTTGTGTTTCTCCCTCTCCTAGGTACACTTATGGCCAGCCACTTCAAGGGAATGCCCAAATCAATGTGTGTCAGCAGCACTTTTATAGGCCATCGTGCGAACAAAACCAGAAGAAAACCTGTGAATCTGCCACTGGACTGGTATGATACATAACAAGTCCGTTCTTCCCTGTCAGCTTTACTCCCCAACATGTAGCACGGTATTTGGTGACCTCATTAATTTCCAAGGGAACAGCAGAGAGACAATTGCAGTGGTGTGATTTTTCTCACTATCTCACAGGCAATGCTGGAAGACCATGAACGTAGCTTTTACCAATGACCTCACTAAAAGGCTTTGATTTTTCCCTCAGAAAGAATCAGTGGGAAGGAGGGAAGCTTATGAAACTGTAAATTTGTAATCATTTCTAAAACACTGGAGCTGTGTTCTTATCAAATCTAATCAGCAGACCTCTACTGGGAGTCTTTGAGGACATTTAATGTTAAATGTATGATTAATTTGTTCACTAGCTCAGACTCAGTGTGCTGTGGTCACAGAGCACAGGCATCATGCAAGATGGGTTTAAGAAGGAGCATGAGCACAGAGTAGATTACAGGGGATAATGAGAAGTTTCCAGGTGCTAGAGTAAATGATACTGAAACAGTCATCTGGGATGGGAGCTGGGGAGTCAGAAATGTAAGGTAGGAGGGGAGCTCTTCAGGGACAGACTAACACAAATTTAGGAGCAATTTTGCAAACCTTGAGAACAATGGCCTTTCCCGTTTGTGCTGCTTTTTCAGCTGGGGAAGGATGGCTGCCTCAACGCTGTCATCTCCATCAAAAAATTCCAGCTTTACCGCAGCTATGCCAAGATGTATGCCAGCCTCAACATAGAAAGCATTGTCACTGAAAATGGGACAGGTAACACCAAGTGCAGATTGGGAGTAGCTGATTAAAGCTAATGCATGGAACTTCCTGAGAGGAAGTTCCCCTGGATCACCCTCTGTGTGGCAAACAAGCAGCAATCATCCTTTTCTTTGTGTAGCTCTCCCTCCAGAGCATCACCACTCCATACAGCTTATCAAAAGGAACAGCTTTCTGCCCATGTCTGATTTCTGTTTCCTCTCCCTTATACTGGGTGTGTCTCACAGGAATCCAGATGAAGGCCTATGACTATGTTTCAGTCAACCAAGAAAATGACCAAGTGTTTTTCAGGAATATGGATTCCTATTACAAGAGGGGAATTCCTTACCATGGTGAGGTAGGTACATGAGAGGATACATTTAGACCAAATGTCCATGTTGCCCCAAATATGGCTGTCCCCTGACTGTGCTGTCAGCTTCCCATGATAATGCTGCATAACAGTGACTGCATAGTTCTCTTGATACTCCTAGAGAAAAAAAAGGAAATTGTATCACACCTGGTATGTCAGGGTCTATTTTCTGCTATAGTCAGAGGAAGCCGAAAAAGGTGAGTAAGTGGAAGGTCATATGAGTGGGGAAGAGGAGTCTTCAAGAAAATACTTCAGTAACAGATGTGCTTAAACTAAATGTAGAATTCTCCCTGTGTTGCATCACACAATCCCATGGATGTTTGCCTAAAGCAGTGTACATGTTGGAGCACATCCCCACTTCTTAGCAAGCTGCAGATGCAGGATAAACCCAGGCACAAAAAGGAAGATGACCTGTACAGCATCATCCTGACATGCAGTGGAGACAGTGGGTGTGCACAGATGTGTACGAGCTGAAAGGTGCTACTGAGCTCCACAGGTTGCCTGTGGCCATGAAGTCATCTGGTTGGTTTAGGTGTCTTAATCAATGTTCTCCAATTAATACTCCTCCTCCCTCTGTGACACATAGTTCATTCTGCACAGATGGGAATTTCCCACTGATGGGAAATTTCCTGTCACAGAACTCCTGCTTCCTCAAAATATTGAGGAGCATTTGCCTCTTCAATACATTTCGCTCTTGACTTCTACTCCCTGCAATTGTCCTCAGTGCTTAAGTGAGCACAGTATAATAAGCAGAGCTTTCCTTTTTTGTTGTTGTTGTTCTTTGTTTTTTCTGAATCTCTTGGGTATTTGTTGTGTTCAGATCACTGTGACAAAGGTGGATGGTGAGCCTGTGGCAAACAACACTGTCCTGCTGGAGCTCAATGGAGATTATCTGGCCAACTATACCACTGACAAAAATGGTGCTGCTGCTTTTTCCATTGACACATCCAACTTCTTTGATCCCAGTTTTAAGCTGACAGTAAGTAAACACACGTTACAGTCTAATTCATGAAAAAATACTTCATGGGAGAGAGGGTTTAGAGGGAATACCTGCACACTGTGTGAAACTCGCATGAGAAAATACCAGTGCCTGAGAAGAGGCAAACAGCACCCCAGCCTTGATTTTGGGTTGTAGTGATCTTCAGTTCCTCCTTGCTTTTCCCTCCCCTCAGAAGCACTTTTTGCATTCATCTTCTTTCTCTTTACTCTGTGTGTTAGAGGACCTTCCTCAGAGACTGCACTGCCTTCCCCATCCAGCCTGGGTGCACGCCAGCACCTTTCACTGCGGCTGCCTGCTTCCCTGCATTTCTGCTGGCACAAACTCATGCCTGTTACCATCACTTGGCCTTCTTGTATTGTTGTGTCTTTGTTCTGGTGTGATGGGAAGAGCTGAGTAAAAGTGTGTTGTTTGAGAACAATGCCATTCTAATTCACAGTAAGTGCCAGCAGTTTATGCAACTGGTCCCAAGCCTGAAAGCAACTGAAATCACCCCTCTATTGCAATGTGCCACAGGCATCTGGATGCTTTAAGGTGTCCAGAAGGCTGCTCGCTCTGCATTGGTGAAGTACAAATTTTTCATATCAATTCTTGCTCATGGCTTAAACAACTTCACAAAATCAGCTTCCCAACAGAATATTTAACAGGGAAGATGCCTTTGCCTCTCACCAGCCTTGCATTTTCTTTTTTTCCACACTGTTGATTCCCCATATATGATTTTCTGTTTTGTAGGTCAGACATGCACCAGATGAATGTGCAGACTTTATCTGGGGGATTGATAACGAACCCAAAGCCTCATTCCTTGTCCGGCGTTTCTACTCACGGACCAGCAGCTTTCTGAAAATTGAGCCAGTGCCAGAGAAGCTCAGCTGTGGGCAGCAGCGAACAATCACTGTTCACTATGTCCTGAACAGAGAGGGCTACAGCAACGCCACACACACAAACTTCTACTATATAGTAAGTCCTAATGTTACTCTTAAAACATCTCTCTTCTTTCACCTTCTCTTGAACACCCTATAAGGCAGAAATCTTGCTACCAGACAGTGGTTACAGATCATGGCTCAACCTGACAGCCTTTGAGGCTTCTCAGAACAATTCTCAAAATCAATGATTTCGTGGTAGAAGGGAGAAGGTGCTTTTGATCCACTTTCATGAGATTTTTCTATTCCCAGGTGATGACAAAAGGAAAAATTACTCTCAGTGGCCAGAAGCAAGTCAGCATTTCTGGTGGTAAGTTCTAGACCATATTACTACTCATACTTCAGAGCATCCTTCTGAGCACCAGAGCATAGTAAGTTTTGTAAGCAGTGGTGAAAGCAGAGCACTGTTGCTAAAGCAGATACTAATTCCTAAGTCCCATGACCTGTTACTACTCACAGAATCATTTTATTTTGCTGTAGCATCTAGCTAATCCCCCATATCATAATCAAATTTATCTTGTTAATAGAAAGACATTTTGTGATAAAACACATGAATGCAATCTTCATCTGTTTTATTTCTTGCCAAGGGGCATTTATGGTCTCAGTTATTGTGTGACATCCTAGTCTTCACCAATTAGAATGATAAAACTTTTTAAAGTTTGGAATAAGAGGTGTCCCATTTGACAGGGGTTTTTAGCAATCAGCTCTTGAAATTCATTGCTCATTCTGAAGTCTCCAAATACCTGTAAATCACAGTGAGTCTGACTTTCATCCTTTTGTTGTTAAAAATAACCTTTCTTGCAGAACCTGGTCTATTTGCAGACTTCAGTAAGTGGCTTAAATAGCCTCACTCCACATATAGGACTTGTTTCATATTTACCATCTTTGGTCTTAAGCTTATTTCCCTGTTCATGCACTTGTAGTTTTCATCCATGTGGAGAAGAGCTTCATTTTTCTTAGTGTTAAGAGAACTCTCCTTTAACTCAGGATATTTGCTCCGTTTCTTCTGGTGTAGGAAGTTCTAGTTTTGAGACCCAAGGGCAATGTTGTGTTCTTCTCTTAACAATAATGCACAGATTTCCATGTTCAACTTCTTTTCAGCTTAGACCTCTCTCTGCAAAGCACCCTGGCCTCAGCATCCTCCAGTTTGTATCTGTTGTCTTGCTGATGGGAGCTGTTCCTCAGCTGCTGAGAGATGAATCTTCCAATATCCAATTCCCTGGGTTTTAATGTTGCTAATAGGTTATGAATAAATATGTGGTCCTTCCACCAAAGCTGAGGTTTGCCTAATCTCTTTTGCTGGCTTGTACTTCTCTGATCCATGTTCCTCCCACAGCTTCCAGAGGTACATTCTCCATCACACTGACTGTCACTGAGAAGCTTGCCCCCAGTGCCAGACTGCTGATCTACACAGTGCATCCTCATGGGGAAATAGTGGCTGACAGTTCCAGGATACACAGTGATATATGTTTCAAAAACAAGGTGAAAACCTTTGCTTTGTTTTTCGCTGGAAAACAGTCAGGAGATTGCCTCATCAAGAGCCCTGCACTAGGGATGGCATTTAGGAATGGAAAAGGTGCAGATGTGTCTGGGATCATGAGAAGCTGTCCCTGGAACTGGCATATATGGTCAGACTCAAACAAAATTCTCCACACAGTGGGGAGTGGGGGGTGGCTAGGGCGTTATGTGAATTTTTACAAACAGGGATCCAGAAGAGCCATCTAGCGGTAGGAGCTTTGTCCCACAGGGAATGGCGTGACTGCCAGTGAAAGGTGAGATTTAGATCGCCGTGCCGATCTGATTCACCCTATTTCTGTGGGCTTGTCTTGGATTTGTTAATTACCAGGTCCAGCTCAAGTTCTCTGAGAAGCAGGGTCTCCCGGGCTCTAAAGTCGGACTCCACCTGGAAGCTGCTGCCAACTCCTACTGTGCCCTGAGAGCAATTCAGAGCGTCCTTCTTCAGTCTGGACGAGAGTTATCTGCTGAGAGCGTAAGTCACATCCCCAGTCCTGCGTTCTTCTGAGCTAGGTTCCTAGCTCCAGAATAACATTCCAGTTCCCACCTGTGGTGTCTCTGCTGCTGAGTTTATTTTTATTTTGCCTTTGGAAACAGACATCTGTGATTAAAGACAGGTCTAAGGCAGTTGTACGCTTTGAAGACGGAAACTGATAGCACAACTTTGCTTTTGGGAAATATGGCAGTGTAACGCATATCCACAGGATACGCCTTGTGTAAATCCTTGACAGCATATTTCCTCACTGTGGAGTGATTATATCAAAATTGCGATTTTATGACTCAAATAGGCCTTGGGCCCAGAACAAAAGTTGTAGATGTCAGTTAGTATCTTGTAAAACCCCAGTCTCCACTTAACTCAAGAGTATATCTCCATGCTTTCTGCTCAAGTTCACTCCACAAAGCGCTTGCAGCTCAAAAGGGGGAAGGTACAGTCCAGTCCTTCCTGTGCATCTCCAGCCAAATTGCTTATTCATCCCTAGGTAGGCATCACTAGGCAAGCCCACCAAAGTCTACAGGATTGCTCATGGACCACCATAAACTTTGAATATATGTGATTTTGCAGCTGCCTGAGACTTTCCTTGTGCTTACACTAGTCATTCTCACCTCCAGGTATACTACCAGCTTGGCGGGGGTGATTTATATGGCTATTACTACAATGGGCTCAACCTGGAAGATGACAGACCACAGGGGTGTACCCCATCCAAAACCATCTTTTCAGATGGCTTGTACTTTGAACCCGTGAATGTCAGTCGTGATGGTGATGTCTACAGGATTTTCAGGGTATGTGGTCGGTGTGGGACGCTCTTTACGTGGGAGAGGTTCCAGAAGAATCCACATTAACATTCAACTTTCTCGGGTGGTGGTTCTTACTGCTGAGAGAAGGCAGCTGATGCCTGAAACTGCTTAAAGCCTCCAATCACCCAGTTTCTGCCTTCTTAACCTCATCACTTATGCAGGAAGATTGAAAATCACTGCTAGATACATTTGCTGCCCATACTTCAGTAGACAATTTCCTAAGCAGGATCATGGCCCTGGCTCATGACTTCAGGCATTCCTTGTAAAGATCCATGTCTGTGATGCAGGACACTTGGCTCCTGATACACCGGGCTCCACTGCCCACGGGCCCTATGGCCTGAGACAAAAAGCCAACATCAGACTCATCATCACTGCTCTTTGCAGAACACAAGGTGTCACTGCTCCATAAGAAATACACAGAAGTTGGCAAGGTAGAGTTGAGACATTCCGGGCTGAAAGAATGGGATTAGATGGGATATGGGAAGGAGGGGAGAAATGAGGAATGATAATCAGTGATATCCACTGGCAGCTAGTGAATGCCCTGAGTGATTTGAGATTCTTTCACATTTAGGATATGGGTCTGAAAGTGTTCACCAACTCTGTGCTACAAAAGCCAGTTCTGTGCAACGAAGACAGATCAGATGTGGAAGTTTACCCTTCTCACTATTATGATGCCAATCTCAAGGCCTCAGGTAAAAGAAGGTTCATTCTGTATCTCCAGTCTCAGCCTACCTGGTCTTCAAAACTGTTGTCTATATAAAATAACAGCCAGTATTGTGTTTTTTGGGGAAATATTTGGATTTTTTGCCTTGTGTGTCCCAGTTGGCATCCTGTAATCTCTTTCTGGCAGTCCTTGCAGTAGAATCAATTTTCTCTGACTTAGGTGGAGGTGCATATAGAAAAGACAGGGAACACTGTGATGCTGCTTCTTTCAAAAACTGATACTGGCTTTTCAGGGGTTTTCAGGTCAGAAGCTTTCATCAAATCATAACTCAATTAAATATTTAAATGTGAAGACTTCACACAGGACTTGGCACACGTAGCACCTAGTCTCCAAAGCCTTTATAGATCAGCAAGAGTTACAATTACCTCTCTATCAAGTCAGATTGCTCAGCAAAAGAGCAGAAGTAGCAGTCATAAGTCGCCACAAGGGAAAGTGTTATTCAACACTATGGAAATGTTCTTCCTCGGGAGATTTGTGGTGCAATAGAAAGGGTTCTCTAGGAGGTTTTGGAATTTCCATCACTGCAGGTTTTCAAACTGAGCTGTACAAGAAACAACCTCATCTGACTTTGAAGTTAGTCCTACTTCAAGAAGATTGGACTAGAGAACCACAGGGGTTGCTCCCAACCTAGATTTTTTTCTCAGTAATTCTGTGATTCTAAGTCGTTGTAAAGCATTTACAAGCTTTGATGACAGTACTGGCTACTGTTGCCCATTTGCAAATCAAAAAGATCTAATAGAGGATAAGGAACACGCTTTTCTAACTGAATAATGAGACCTTTCAGTATGAAATTAAGCGAAATGTCTTGTAAAGTAGCTAATTTTTCCAGTATTTTTGCATGGGAAAAGAGAATAGATAAGAATTTCTTTCTTCTTATACCTCCATATCTGTTGAAATTTTCCTTATTATATGGGGGAAAAAAAATAAAAAACTGCTCAGACAGGATACTTAGTGTTCGTTTGTGGTGTGAAGCATGTCTGACAGAAGTTCAGATTCTTCTCACATGATGCCTCTAGTATTATCCTTTAACCATGTCCCTACTTCTAGGTGGGTCAGGGGCTGTTGCTGTGGGTGGTATTAGCACGGTTCGGAAATTCTTCCCTGAGACCTGGATTTGGGCACTGGTTAACACTGAGTAAGTATATTTGTTTATCTTCACTTCTTTCATCCTTTTTGAGTTGATTCATTTAGCTAAAATGGATTCCGGGAAGAAACCATGGAACATATTTTGCTTTGTAGATGTGGATCTCCTTTTCCCATCTTGATCAATGACCATTGGGGACGAATATTCTGTGCTCTGTTCCCTGTCTTTCTGATGGGGTGAAACTAATAAGGGCTAAAAGTGAAATAAAAGTATTTTTTAAAGAGAGAGAAAGAGTGAAACCTGTTAGTTTTCATCCAATTTTTAATTCATCGCAGAAAACTTAGTTTATTTTGATTTTCTTTCAGGCTATCACAGTCTACAATGAGAATATCTCTATCTTAACTATGCCTTCAGATGCTGTTCTAGAATATTAATCTAAATTTATTGATTCTAATCTGTGTATTTGGGCATTCTGGTTTTTCAACAACTGGTATTTCTAAATATAAAAGTTGATTATTTGAGTGCTTTTTAACATGTTGTTCACCAGCACCTTTATCTTTGCTTCAAGCATTATGGTATTTTTTTCAAATATGGAAAGGTATCTTGCAGAAAGTGAGATGAATACAGAAGTACTAACAAAAGTAGAGAGCCTATTCTATAATTTGTCTTGGAAAACTCCAAAGATCATTTCTCATTCTGTGCTTCTTATTCCCTTCAGTTCCAGAGGAGAAGTCGATGTCTTTTACACCATTCCTGATACCATCACAGAATGGAAAGCCAGTGCTTTCTGTGTGCAGGATGATGTTGGGTTTGGCATCTCCTCACCTGTTTCAATAACAGCATTCCAACCATTCTTTGTGGATTTCACCATGCCATACTCTGTCATTCGAGGGGAGAAATTTAATTTAATAGCCAACGTCTTCAACTTCGTCAACAAGTGTGTCCAGGTATATCAAGTTCCCTTTTACTTCCTATATGGTTTGCCTGTTTCCCAGAGATATTTTGCTCTTGAAGGGGGAGCCTGAGCAGAGGGTATGGGTACTGTGCTGTGCAAAACACAATAAATACGGAGTAATGCAGCAGCCTCCCTTGCTCTGCAGCCTGACTCTAAGGGCATTGTCCTTCATTTGTAATCTTACTCCTTCTTTCTTTGTCTCAGATCAGTACCATACTGGAACAGTCAAGTGACTACGAGGCAGAGATCCTTTCATCAGAGGGCAACACAGCAACAGTGTGTGCCAATGAAAGGAAAACCTACATTTGGGCTGTTAGCCCCCACAAACTTGGTAAGTTTGTCTGTTTACCACCTTGACATATCTCTATTTGATCTTTCCACCCTTTAGTGCAGCATCAATAATCCACAAGCAGGCATTTCTGTACAACTCCATTAATTGCTCCACAAATTTAGCATTGGACCCCTGCTAAAACTCCCTCAGATGCACTGAAAGAGCTGTGAATTTTTCTGGTGTTTTACCTCTTCCAGTTTTTTGTTAGTCCATTTCCTGCCCATTTTGGGAAAAACTCTTCACTTGCCAGATGTATGAAGCACTGACAGGATTTCATGTGCCTATGATCTTTCAGCTGACAGTTTGGTGTCTAACCAAAGGTATTTAGTAAGAATAAAATTTGCTAATAATTTTGGACTGGATTCTCAATGGGCAATGAGTTTACTGCTCCTTGCCAGTTTTATAGCTGTGTTAGTCCACACTGCCTTCAAGTCCACATTGTCTTTCTTTTTTTTAAAGCTGTTGTAATTACTTGCATGTGTAAATGCTCCAAAAGTTGGAATACAAATAAAAGAAGAACAGCAGTAATTAAATTATTGCAACACTGCCCTAGGCCAGAGAAAACTCAGCACAAGGCTAAGAAGAAGTGGAAATTGGTAGTGAATAATGTCCATTTTTTGGCCAGGACCACCCCTCTTTTATTCCTCATGCCAGGGTCCCAGGCAAGCACTCCTTTTCACAAATGAACAGATGTGGAGTCTTCATGAAATTTGGTTTTACTGAGCTGTCTTTAGAGAAAATACATTTCTCAGCAGTTCATCAGCCTAGAAAAGGCAGTCAAAACCAGGTATAATTGTAGACGTTGAAGATAACTTCCTTTTCCTGGGCTGATGGGTGGCTTTCCAGGTGAGGTGAAATTCGTGATTACTGCTGAGGCCAAAGCGAACACGAGAGACACTGGAAACAGCACATCTCCAGAAGAGACCATTTACAAGGACACCTTGTTTCAAACCCTTCTTGTCGAGGTATAGTAGGAAATCTGCAGGTGCTTTCTGCCTCGTGGAAACTGGAATTCCTGTAGCTATAGGTTGGAAGCAGTTAGGAGGGAGAGAGGGAGGCAGTACAGTAGCTGTGTACAGTAGGCTTCTCCATATCAAAATAAGAGTGGAAAACACAGAGGGCATGGCATCCACTGTCCTCCTCCCACTGTCTCCTTCTTGGGACCAAGAGCACACATGTCCTGAAAGCCCCTGTTGCCAGAAGGGAGGAGATTCTGTACCTTACTTATATGTGGCTTTAGCCTGTGACTCAAATACTAGGGAGGAGGGTGGGGGGAAGATATAACAGGAAAAGGATTTATCTTGAGCTTCAAGAAGCAACAGCTACATAGGATTAATTGGGTAGAGTCCCTCTCAGAGGCTGGAAATACCTACTTTTTAATTGCTTTTTAAGTAGAAAGATGCTCTGGGATGGGATGTTGGGTAAGAGAGGGAGCCATGGACCAAGACATACTCTAGTGGAGATGGGGTAGACTGGCTACAAGGGGTGCACGGTCTGGATAGCCACATTCCCATACTGTTTACACTGACAAATTGTCATGGTTTCATGGTGATGTTCTACACTTTTCTTTCTCTTCCTGACCATTTCACTGCAATCAAATAGCCTGAAGGTATTAAAAAGGAATTGACTCAGAGCTCCCTGGTCTGTGCAAAAGGTAAGGAAAGTTCATTCATTCATTCATTCATTCATTCATTCATTCATTCATTCATTCTGGGGAGTAAAGTGGAACTGCTTCACTGTCTTGTAGATCTTGTCCTACAAAACCAGAGATGCTTCCAGGGGAGGAAGGAGAATATCAGGGTCAGGGTGCTAGGCTAAAATTCAGGATTCTCAGATACCTTTGACTCATTGGGCAAGTCTCTGTGGCATTTTCTTTTCCCAAACTGACAACTATTAACAGTCAAGACAGTAAAAAACCCATCATTTTAACAGTTTCTTTTTTACATTTTCTCATCAGGCAAAAAGATTTCTGAACAAGTGTCTCTCAGCTTGCCAACAAACCTAGTGCAGGGATCAGCCAGAGCTTATTTTTCTGTCATTGGTAAGTTTAGTACTTGGACTAAATGCAAAATGGCGTTTTTCTAGTGCTGCACCAAGTGCCATCAGATATACACACACAAACCTTAAGTAAAGTTGAAGTCATTAACCTTGATTTTAGAAGGTAAGTTTTCTACTTTGCAAAATGGCAGTGAAAGGCAAAAGTTGTTCAAAATTCTCTCATATCAAGAGAGGACAAAATAGTCCAGTAATTTCCATTTACATTGCATTTCAGATTATACTGCATTAGCATATCCAGTTCTGTATAGTAAAACAGCTAATTCAGCTGAAAACTAACATAAGGCAGACTTCTTTGAAAATAATTATCTTCATTTCTTGGAAAGAAGTCTTCAGAACTTTGCTGACTGCATGATTTCATTTTGCATAGTAAAAAATATTTATATATCAGTAAGCTCCCATAGAATAAAGGTTTCAGGTCCCAATCAATTCTACTAATCTGAAAGTCATTATAAAGACTGGAGGGTTCTCTTCAGTGAAAATTTTTTGAGGTTCTGACCTCAGATTGTTTTCTCAGCACAGTCGATTTGCATTCCTGTGTTTATGTGAGATGTGCTGATACTGAGCAATTACAGCCTCTGTAGCCTGTCAGCATCATACCCCACACAGCATTTTCACACGTACTTGCAAAAACAGGAAGCAGGTTGTGAAGGGCAGGGAAATTGAACCCTTCCAAGGATTCGTAGCTGTTTCTCGGAAGCCATGCCAGCCAGTGGTGCTCATTTTTTTCTCTCAAATACTCAGTTTCTCCCAGGTGTCCATCATCCAGGTAAGAAATGATAAATTGGGGTATTTCAGCACTTGTCTTCTATGATGTGTCTTTGGTTACTGTGATTATACTGGTCATTGCCCTCAGGTTCAGAATAAGATAGAATAGAGCAAAGTATAATGCTATGTAATAAAAACATGTCTGAACTGAGCTGACTTCTTGTCTCTTTCACTCTTCAGGAGACATTTTGGGTACAGCCCTGAGGAACTTAGATAACCTCCTCCACATGCCTTATGGCTGCGGAGAACAGAACATGGCCTTGTTCACACCCAACATCTATGCCCTGGATTATCTGAATAAAACTGGGCAGCTGACTGAAGAGATTAGAGTCAGGGGTACCGGATATTTATCCACAGGTGAGAGGTTTTCGGATTCTTCCATCTTCTTCCTCAGGGAAGTGGTCACAGGACCAAGCCTGACAAAGTTTAGGAAGCGTTTGGACAATGCTGACAGGTACATGGTGTGATTTTTGGGGATCTGTGCATGGTTAAGAGTTGGACTCGATGACGATTGTGGGTCCCTTCCAACTCAGAGTATTCTGTGATTTTGTGATCTAATATTGTGATTGTGTGCCTTGAACTCTTCAGCTCTACATGGTAAACACTGCTCTCTAAATTCCAGCACCACAATTATTGCATTGGAGCAGGCAGTGAGAGCACCCCAAAGTACCATGTTGTTCTTCCAGGAGGAAAAGCAGCTGGAATTCTTAGTAGTTGGCATTATTCGCCAGATATACATTAATTGATACTAAATCCAAAAGTCTTACTGCTTCAGTTGAATAATAAGCAGGACCAGTCCTTTTCTGTGATTAGAAAATGTCTTCTTTATTATGTTTTCAGGCTACCAGAGACAGCTTTCATACAAACACCGGGATGGATCCTACAGCTCCTTTGGGTTACGAGATGGGGAAGGGAGTGTATGGTAAGTGATGACACTTTCTATTTCCCTAGCACAGCATCTTTAGGCTTTGAAAAATGATCCAAGTGTTCAGTGATTCTTATTTTTAATAGATTAATGAATATATAGTTAAATTTATTTGAATCCCCTAGTAAAGGAGAGATGAATAACTGGAAAGAAGGCAACAAAAGGATGGTATGGTGGTTGGGAGCTGGAGTACATAATGTTCAAGGGAAAACTGAAGGATCTGGGTTTATTTAACCTGTAGAAGAGGAAACTAATGAGAAACCTGAGTAAACCTTTCTGCTACCTAGATGGGGACTGTGGAAATACAGAGTCAGATTCTTGTCGGAGCTGCACAGAGTAAGGACAAGAGTTTGTCCTTACTCAAGTTGCTGCAGAGACAACTCCAAGAGGGTAGAAGGAAAAAAATCTTCCCCAGGAGAAGGCTATAGAACTGAGAGGATATGGATAAATGCCCAGAGAGGATGTGGATTTTGGTATGCCTAGAACCTTTCATGTGACTGGACAAAAGACTGAGCAGCCTGACACAGCTCTGAAGTTGGCCCTAGTTTAAGCAGGTGGTTGAACTGGAGTTTTCCAAAGGTCCCTTCTGACCTAGTTTGTTTCATAATTTGGTTAACTAAATCTAGAAATTACTAAAACCAATCATCAACCTATGTCTATAATTTACCACTGCTCTAAAAGAATGGTTTCAGTGCAGTAATGGAGAAATATCAAGTACATTTTTAGCATCAGGATTTTACATACATTTTTTATTTAAAATTTAGAAAACACTTTCTTCTTTTACCTCAAACATTATGAAGTTTGTTTTATGTCATTTTCTATGCACATCCTATGCACTGGTAAATCTCCTTGGTCTTGTTCACACCACACCTGCTTTCTGTTTCTGAATTCCCTGCAGGCTCACTGCTTTTGTGTACAAATCACTGGAGCAAGCCAAACGCTACATCTACATTGATGGCCACATCCAGTCTCAAACTTTGATCTGGCTGGCAAGTAAGCAGAAGTCAGATGGCTGCTTTGAAAATGCTGGGTCACATTTCAACAACGCCTTGAAGGTAACTGAGACAAGTATAGTCCCAAACTTCCATTCCTGCTGTCAGGATTGATTTGGATAATTTCTGCCAGACACAAGCTTCTCACTACACCCTTACTCTTCCTAGTCCTGCTATCTTGTCTCTCTCATATACAAGAAGGACATAACTTGTATGTGTGATCTTGATGGTGAAGTAAAAACAAGTATAACTTTCTGAGTTATAAGTCTCAGATTTTATTTTTCACCACTGCATTATGTGCTCAGTCACAGGCTGTGGTGTGCTTTATTACACACATGCAAAAGTCAAGTAGATGCAGCCAATTATTTTGGCTTTATCCTGAGTGAACATGATCTTTCTTATTCCTGTGCACATAGGGAGACAGAAATTTCTGCTGATCTCAAATCTGACTGATATGTGAACTATGAATTAATTCGTATGCTGTTTCTTTCTAGGACATTCATCCTAACCAGTTCTTTTCTTGTTTTTCATTAGGGTGGAGAAGAAGCTGAATACTCCCTCACAGCCTACGTTGTGGCATCATTGCTGGAGGCTGGACACTCTGCTGCAGTAAGTATTTGGTACTCTGGTAGCCCAGTCAGCCATTTGTCAAACTGCACAAGTCACAGCCCACATCTGTGTTCCTTAACAGTGTGTAACTCAAACACTGATTGTAGGACAGTAGCTGATTGTAGGCAGCAGTTTTCTGAACCCTGCAGTCCCCTGCAAATATTTAATGAGTGTTACAAAACAGTTACGTATCCAGTGCCTATGGATTCACTTGAAAAACCCCTGAAGAATCCAGCTGTTTTAGACAATGGTAGTCTTAGCAGGTGCAAAATCCAGACTGAATTTGCCCAGTCCATCCAGAGTCCACTTTGGGATTTTCTCTGAATTTTCCCTGTCCAAAGTACAAGTTATCCAAACCTTCAGTGAATAAACTCACTTTGTGCCATTAGTTCCAAGTTGTGCTTCCATTTCCCTATGGAATTCTTAATGGAAGGAAGTGATGAGCTGCTGGTTGCAGCACTGGGTGTGGGGGAATAAGAGCCAAGTTCTGTTCTCCGTAAGGTATTTTCTGCATATCCTTGTGACCTTGTTTTTATGCTGACTTTGTTCTTTGTATTATGGAGAGGAGGAGAATTGTTCCAAATCTGACAAATATGTTGTAGATGTGCTGATTTTTTGAACATCCCTCAGACATGGGGGTATGGGCCATCATTTAAGTACATGAGATTGACAGGATGAAAACATTGTGCAGAATCAAATAGTGCTTCAGCAACATGAATTTGGTTTCCAACATCCTCACAAGAAGCTCCAAAACCTGGTGTCACGTGTTTAAGTGAAGCTGGAGAGACAAGACATGATTAGTAGCATGCTGGTGATGTCTGAGATGAAGTAGAACTCACAGAGATAGTCTGTAAGGCTAAAAGGTCTGAAGAGTTACCTTGACAGTTAGAGCGATCAAATGAATAATACCCATTTGAGAGAGCCTACTTAATCATGAGGTCTCAATCCACTTTACATAGTTCTGTAAAAATGGTCCACATTTTACTGCTAAAGCAATCGAGGGACAGAGGATTCACTTGCACAAAGTCATCTCATGAGTCAGGAAAAGCAAGTGCTCTGTTATTCTGGGCATAAATGCAGAAAGGAGACAGCATGACTGGAAGAGCATTTTTTACAGGATGCACACCGTAGGCTCTTAAACATGCCACGGATCAAGTTTATTTCTAGCATGAAGAGTCAGATATTGCAGTTTAAGCAATGATGGAAGTATTTAAAGGGAAGCAGAGACATAAATCCAAGTACCTGACAACCCTTCTGTGTTTTGCATTACCAGCATCCTGTGGTTCGGAGTGGCATGAACTGTTTGGAGACTGCTTTTCACAATGGAGTCCACAACCTCTATAACCAGGCCCTCTTTGCCTATGTTTATGGCTTGGCTGGCAAAGAGCAAAGACGCCAGTTCTTCCTGGAGAAGCTGGATGGGGCAGCTGTCAGGGCTGGTAAGTGCAGCACGGCCGTGGTACAGGCAATGCAGCTGGTGGAATGGGCTGTTGTGTCATGTAAGCTGTTGTGATGTACAGTTCTGTCATGCATGCTCTCCCTTCCCATTTTGTGCCCGATCTGCTACTGAGTTTATCTCTAGGACTCTTTCTGTCTCTTTTGGTTTCACAAAAGTTTGAGCTGTGGCCTGATTTATGAAATTGTGAAATAATTTGGGTGGAGAGAGTGTCCCCTGCATCTCTCAGTCCAAGGTATTGGAAGATTGTATCTAATTTTCCAATTAGCTTTCTGTTCTATATGCTGAACAAACCCAGTTCCCTTGGCTATGTCATGTGCTTCTGTTTGAGACTGCCTTAGCCTCCTTCCACTGCACTGCCTTTACTTCAATCCCTCTTTGACTTTTACAGCCTGCTTCTATTAATTTCCTTTCCATCCCTTCCTGTTTTCTTTTCCATCCTGGAAGTAAAAGTTACCCAGTTCAATACACCAATAGCTGAAAAAAACTTCTTTTCCCCATGTTTTTTACACCCTACTTTTTTGTTTTCAGGTGGTTCCCTTCACTGGCAAAGAGAAAACAAGCCACCAGCAGAACGTTTCTCTGACTTCTATTCCCGTGCCCCTTCTGCTGAGATTGAAATAACCAGCTATGCGCTCCTGGCTCTGCTCAACAGAACCACATTCACTCCAGAAGACTTATCTTATATTTCCCGTGTTGTATACTGGCTTATCAAACAACAGAACCCATATGGTGGCTTTTCCTCCAGCCAGGTAACAACTGGGTGTAGTAAAAAGAAAGCTTGGAACAGTCCAGTCTGCATGCTGAATCTTGACAAATCTTTCTGTCTGCATATGGATTTGAATAATACTTGATATTTGGTGCTCACTCAGATTGCCTCGTCAGGGCACACCATGCCCTTCATACCTTTGCACATAATTTGGTTTTAGGCAACGAGAATTTACCTGAATTCCAAGTTATTCATGGAGAGCAGCCACCATTGACACAACGTTATCCTAGGTCTTCTGAGAGAATTAAAATCTGTTGTTCCAGAATCACAGAATCCAGAATGGGTCAGGCTGGAAGGGACACCAGTGGGTCATCTGGTCCCACCTCCCTGCTCAAGCCAGGTCATCCCAGAGCACATGGCACAGGATTGTTCCCAGACAGTTCTCAAATATCTGCCATTGAGAGAGATGCCACAACCTCTCTGGGCAACCTGTTCTAATGCACAGTCACCTGCACAGTAAAGAAGTTCTTCCTCATGTTCAGGTGGAACTTCCTGTACATCAGTTTCTGCCTCTTGTCTTACTGCTTGGCACCACGGAGAAGAGCCTGGCTCCATCCTCTTGGCACCCTCCCTTCCGATGTTTATGGATGTTGCTGAGGTCCCCCCTCAGTTGCCTCTTCTTGAGGATGAACAGACTCAGCTCCCTCAGCCTTTCCTTGTAAGAGATGCTTCAGTCCCTTAATCATCTTTGTCACCCTCTGCTGGACCTGCTCCAGGAGCTCCATGTCTCTCTTGTACTGAGGAGCCCAGACTGGACACAGCACTCCAGATACACCTCCCAAGGGCTGAGTAGAGGGACAGGATCCACTCCCTCAGCCTGCTGCCAAAGCTCCTCCTAATGCACCCCAGGTGGCCTTCTTGGTCACCAGGTCCCACTGGTGGCTCAGGGACAGCTTTTTGTCCACCAGGACAAGTTCTACAAGAACTTGTATCTTGTCTCCTTAGCTCTTTGCAAAGCCCCCCTGCATTTATGAGTACTGGCGAAGCATCAGGGAAGTAGGAGCTGTGCTAATCTCACACACCATCTTACACCTGGGTATTTACATAGGGATCGTTTGTTCTTTTCAGGACACTGTGGTTGCTCTCCAAGCTTTAGCCCAGTATGGATATCTCACCTTCTCCAAAAAAAGTCATAACACGGTCGAAGTCCACCTCATGGAGTCCCCCAGTCAGATTTTCCAGGTGAACGACAAGAACCGGTTCTTACTGCAGCAGGCTTCCTTACCCACTATTCCAGGGAGTTACAGTGTGGAAGTGAACGGCACTGGCTGTGTCTATCTGCAGGTAAGCAAACTGGGAACTCAGCACCACCCTCTGAGAACTAAGCAGGGGGTTCTCCATGCTTTATTCCTCTCCATATATCATGACAAAACCACAAAACCCTTTAAGTTCTGTGACCTTCTCACTTTTTCTATCTCTTTTAGACCACCCTGAGATACAACATCCATTTGCCAAAAAAAGTTGCAGGATTTTCTCTGTCTGTAAGGACGGCAAATGTATCTTGCACAGACAACTATCCACCAAAGTTTGACCTTGTCCTCTCTGCCAGGTAACTTCCTTTCACTAATCTACCCCCTTGCATTCACAGTTTGGTAAAGCATCCAAGAAAGGACTTACGTACAGGCAGTTAACTGCTGCTCTGCACCTGTAGGAAGAAAAACAGGATTACTGGGAGCTAAAAATGTCACTCACTGGTCTCCTTTCCATTTGCAGGCCATACTAACTGAGCTTTTCTCATTTTAGTTACACAGGAAACCGCAACGTCTCCAACATGGCTATTGTTGATGTGAAAATGCTCTCAGGTTATGTTCCTGTAGACTCTTCCCTGAAAAAGGTAAAATATGGGACCAATGTGAATGATAAAGCCTGGAAACATAGGAATTTTATAAAAAAAGTCTCTGATTAGCAAATCTGAGCCCCATGGGAATACTGCAAAATCCCTGGGCATAGCCTTCTCTCACATACTGTGTGTTTCAGATTTGTAGCTGTTCGTGTATTGAAGACAAATCTGTTAGGAGTTGCCAAATCCAGGAGAGCTAAGGCTTCATATCCCCAGGTCCAACCAAAAGCAAGGTTCAGTGGGTAATCTCAATAGGCAGACATACACATTATACATATATATACATATATATGTACGTATGCATGCTGGCCACACAGAGCAGTAGACAGGAAAGACAGCACTTCCACAAACAGCTAGCATAACTGGCCTTATCCTGTTCCCTTTGCTGCCTGATTAGATCAAAGCCTCATTTGTGGAAAAGATAAATAAATAAGTACATAAATATACACATGCACATATGTACATGCAAATACAAAATGTGGCTCCTTATGGCAGCTGACCTCAGGCACTCAGTCTGCCCAGTAGCTGCCCCTGGACCCTTGTTCTGTTCACACAGGAAAATAGTCAGGAACAGAGATTAATAAGAAGGCAGGAGAGGCTGTGGTGACCAGGTGCAGGGCAGACAAGCGTGCTGACCACAAACCTGTTAATGTGCAACTGGCCTCTTTTATCTCATTTTTCACCCTTTTTCCTTCCAATTGGATTTTCTCCCTCTCTTTATTACTTCTGGTTCTTCCCCTAAACAGCCTGTAATAACTTTCTTGAGTCCTAGCATCCCATACTCAGCTCCATGATCTGTAGACAGCATTCCCCTTAAGTCTGCAAGGTGATCCGGGGATATTCTGCTGTTTCCTCACCCGGTGGGTCTCACTCCCTGACAATGGGCTTGTCACTGTCCTGTGGCAGCCCCAAGGGGAACCAGGTCAGAGTGCTCCAGGGGCTCTACTGAGGTTATTGGGGCTTCCCTGTGCTTCTTAGTGTTTCTGTGTATGAGTCTGTAGTCACACAACCTAACAGAATCTGTATGAGAAACACTTCTGCTGTAGTTAAATTGCTTTAATTGGCACTTTGCATTATTATCCCTTTGACAAAGGCTGTTTCTTCCTCTAAAGTACAGTTTAAAAAACAAACAAACAAACAAAAAGATTATTGATCCTCCTCCTTTACTATCCAGAAATTTTGTTATGATGATGCCAAGGCTGGGGAAAGCACTGATGAGCACCTCGTTTCAGTTCCTAATGCAATTTAGGTTCACAATAGATGAGTTAGCTTCAAGCCATGAGCTGTAATTTTCAAGAAGATAAAAAGAAGAATGAAATTCATTGTAGAGTCTTCTCATAGCTTTGTGCATTTATAACTGTTCAGCATTCAGGCCTGAATTTGTTTTTTGGCTAGAACTGTATGAAATTAATAAATTTCCTTTGGAAGATTTTTCCATTGAGATGCTATTCTGTTTGGCTTCCTACTCCTCTTCATATGCACTTGGGGAAAATACAGACATTTTTTTAAGTTTGGAATATTTTAGGTTTGTACGTTTTTACAGTAAAATAATTTAATTCACATCCTTTTTAAAATGTTTTTAAACTTTCGTTATTTAAAACATAACAATGGACTAAAAGTGAGTCAGCTTGAGCTGCAGAAATAAATTGTAAATTCTCTTTGAAATGAGAGCATTCTTAGGTTGATGATAAATGTCACAAGTATCAGAGCTGGCTGGTAAAACTGTTTACCACTGAGACTGGTCTGCATGCATCCTGTCATAAAAACACTCAACTTGCATTTCTTTTTCTGGCGACTACATGGTGGGGTGGCATAAAAGGAGCACGGCAGCCACTTTAAACGCATTTTGCTAAGGAATCCCTAAGTCTCCTTGGCAAATCCCCCGTGTTAACATTGCTGTATGTTGCCTTATTTAAAGCTCCAGTACGAGGATTCTGTTGTGGATCGTGTAGACGTCAAGAACAACCACATACTCTTCTACCTTCAGAAGGTAAGTTTGGGAGGTTTCCTTTCGGTATTATTAAGATGGAAGTTTAAAACAGGCTCCCAGATAAAAGAAAAATCTTATTAAGAGCAGATTAACAATACATATGCCTTAAAGATGTAAAGGTAGTTCACTCAATCCAACATCCAATATAAATAATATATATATGTGTGTGTGTGTGTGTATACATATATACATATATATCTGTAGTCTTTTCACCCCAGAGAAAGCTTGAGAAGCAGAGGAAGATGAGCAAGGAGGAAAGTTTGGGACATTTGGCTGCAAGAGTATGGAATGAGGAACAGACAGAGGAGAATGGGGATATTGAGATCAAAGTAATTAAAGAGAGAAAAGTATGGAGAAGATTCTTTGGGGTACTGAAGGTGATTTTAGCTGGGAAAAAGCAAGGAAAAAACTAACAGCAGTTTTTGATTACAGGATGAATGCTGATGTGCTGAAAACCACACTAACAGGGAATTAGGTTGGGATAATTGGCAATGGAAATAGGATGATGAAGAAAGAAAAGAACACACAATTTTAGCAAAAAACATATTTAATAATAGCTTTTAAAAAAATTACCTGATTTGACATCAAGTTTACAATCTGGAGGGAGCTGCAGAATGGCACATAGTCACACAGTCTGATTCAGAAATGAATCCGTTCCATCTTAGCGTCAAGGATAGTTATGTAAAGTTCTGAGGCATTTTCTTGTCTTGCCATTTCCAGGTCTCCCAGAAGGAAATCAGCTTCTCCTTCAGTGTGGAGCAAAGCCTGCCTGTCTCAGACATCAAGCCAGTGCCTGTACATATATATGATTACTATGAAACAGGTAGGTGACCCCAGCAGGGCTCGGTGAAACCTGTGAAATCAAAGGAGAAACAAGGGGAGACCCACTTCGCAATTCTGCTGGTTTTGATAACCAGACCGCAAAGGGTTTGCAGAGCATAGACAGTTCTTGCCCTCCTGTGTTTACATTTCTTGCTTCATATCAACATAAAGCAGATAAGAAAGTGATACATGAGGAGCTCCCTTCTTACAAAACACGTACAAAAAGAAGTGTGGTTCCACTTTCTTTCCACGATTTGCACATGATGGTTAAAATCTATAACTCAAAGGTGGCAGTGTTCCTGACTTCCCTGAACTGAACATTTTTTTACTTAATATTGCTATAGTAGTCTGCAGCAATCTTCCTTAGTGGAATTTAAATACTGATGTAGGAATGACAGTCCCACTTGACAAAAGAGGAGTTGAAGTAACTAAAACTGGAAAATTCAGTGCCTGACCACTTTTCTTGAACAGCATCCTAGCAGATTAGAAGCAGCAGCAGCAGCAGAGAATTGACCCTGGAATGCATTTTCTGCCACCTGATCCACATCTTGCATGGTCACAGCAAAGATGTGTCCTGACAAACTTGGTCAGAGGAGTGCACTGGTCTCTGACTATGCACCCCTGCAACTGGGTTCCCTGACATCTGCAAGTCTACCACAACATTTATCAAATGTTCTCTGGTTTGTAGCATGTTAATGACAGGTGCAGATAGACTGGGGTCAGAATGATTTCTCACCCTCATACAAATGTCTTCTTCCTTTCTTCTTTCCAGATGAATATGCCCTTTCAGAGTACAACACACCCTGCTCCCCACCTTCCAACTGAAATCAGATATGTGCCTGTGTGTGTGACGATTCAGAAGGTATCAGGCAAAGAATCGTAGAGCAAGAGGAGGAAAAGAGATTTGGTTGTTTCTGGGAGCACAATGAAAAACATGTAGAATAATGAGGAATAAGCAAATCCCATATTGCAATAGATCAGAATGACCCATTCTGGCCCACACTTCAAAAAGAACTTGTGGTCAGTGTGGATTAGAAACTGCAGATAAAGTGCTTTTCCTGACAAGGGAGATACTGTGCAATTGTTGAGTCTGATCATCCATCTTGTTTTGAAACTTATGACATATTCCAGTGGGAGATTTGTGTAAAGGCAAACACTTCGCCACAGATTCCTCTTAAGAAATTCTAATCTCAGAGAATAAAGTGCTGCTTCTGCTTCTGTAGATTTTAATTGTTTTGGTTTTTCCATTATCCAGAAGAAAAATCCCGAAGAAATTACTTTGATCCTCACCTTTTTCAGTGATTGAATGGAATCTTTTACAGATGTCAGAATTCTAGACACAGGATGACAACTTTTATGCAGGTTTTTCTCTATTTAGAAAGAAATGTTTTCTTCAGATTAGCATCTCCTATTTCACTGCTCTTTGTAATAAAACGTTCTGATTGGCAATTGTATTTGTCCCAGTCTCCACTCCTTGATCTATGTAGAACTGGGTGATGCAATGTATTTTATAAGCTACAACATTCAAACCTTGGGCAGGTCAATCAATGACTTCCTGACATCAGTGACATCTTGTGGCACAGCCAGGGTGGGGGCCCTGACCTGTATGATGGACGCTTTCCATCCAAAGACTAATGCTGGAGAAATCAGAGAGCTGCAACACAGAAACTTTGAAAATGGGTTAGGGAGGAATGGTGGGTGCAATGGAGCCCTTGCAGGGAGAAAAATGAAATGGTTTGGAGGGAGTGAAAAAAAAGAGAGCCACAAGGAGCTGCAATGGAGAAGCCAAGGAATTTCCTGTTGTGCTTTCTGCATTTAATGAACAGGTACAGCAGACAGCCACACTGTGGCTCCTATCCCTCACAGCCTTGCAGTGACCTGACAGAACCTCCATCCTGACCAGATCACAGTGGAGGAAGGAGACAGAAACCAACTACATATCTGTAGCAACCTGAGCAAATATTTACCAACAGAATCATGTCGCTGAACTGTTGTTTTTCCACCAGAGTGTCAGACACAGTCAGAAGGGACTGGCTTATTTGTGATGAACCTGGGCTTCTCCAAGCACATTTTGTTTCCTACAAACATTCTGCTCAGCAGCAATGTGCCTGGTGTAAGGCAGACCACACAACAGCCCAGGACATGGCAGGAGAGGAGCAGTCCAGTGCACACCCTGAGAGCACTCTTTACAGGGTGTCAGGCTTGCCCAGAGATGGCTCAAGTGAAACAAAACCTACCTCACAGTGCAGGAACCTGTGTGACAGGTGGCAGTCATGACAGAGATCCACAGGCTCAGTGTAATCCCAGAAAGATGCAAAGGAAATTTGGAAGCTGTGGGAGAACATAAATGTTGGTTTGGAAGGACCTGAGGAGGACATCAACTGCAGCCTCATGTTCTAAGAACCACCCAACAGAACCTAACCAGCAGAAGGGTGTTCAGCTTGAGAGGGGCACTGGGGTCCAGGCAAAAAAAAAAAAAAAAAGCAGATTTCTGCAATTCAGCAACACCAGGATGTAGGAAACCTTGGGAAGCAGCTAGACAGTTACTCTAAACAGATGAGGAATTGGACATAGGAACCTAAGGCTCTTTGTGAATTTAGATTCTGGCTGATGTGAGCTAAGTGCCTGAACACCCTTGAGAACCCGGCCCCATGGACTGATTGTCTCAGTTTTCTAAATACACCACCTGGCATGTGAAGGCATCAGGCACAGAGAAGCTTTTCATGTGGTAGCACCCTGCGTGCAGGCAACTCTGAAAGGCCATCTTGATGCTTAAAACAACATTTATGAGCACATATGCCACCTATATTTTTGGTTGTTCTCCTTAGGATGGATAGAAATATGGGAATGGAGTTCTTTGGTTTTTCTTTTCTCCTGGCTTTTTTTTTTTCGGTGTGGGGCGGTGTTGTTTGGTGGTGTTTTTATTTTTTGTTGGTTTTTTTTTTTTTTTTGGGGGGGGGGTGTGCTTTTTTTTGTTTGTTTTTGTGGGGTTCTTATTTTGGTTGTTTTCTTGGGTTTTTGTTTTTTGGGGTTTTTTTAATTCAGTTTAAGCTTGATTTACTGAGGAACAGGAGTAGTTTCTTCCCCGACAATTCTGGTGGAATTTCTACCTTGTAAAAAAAATAGTGGCATTTTAAGAAAAGGATATTGTGAGGTGAGTGGCTTTCAACTCTTTCAATTCTGCTCGAAACATTGAGTTTCTATCTCCAGCATTTCTCTTCCCATCAGAAGCAACCTCTGGGCACAACCCTTGACCCAAAAAGTCACGCTGAAAGCAATGTTTTCATGTTTGCATGAGACCTGCGGTGACTTTTTCTACAGACAGACACATGCTGAGAAATAAGTTATGACTCTGGAGATGTTAAGGGGACAAGTTGCTTTTCGCTGACCCCGAACTCCCCCTTGCTCTCCCATTCCTGTCAGCAAAAAAGATTGTGTGAGCTTCAAGAGGGGTCAGTCAGGCTACTTCAATCCACCTTCCTCAGCTGTGTAAACTGTGCCTACTGCTAAACAAAAGCCTTTGTTTAATGCCATTCCAGTGAATGGCCAATTGCAAGCCTGGTCAGATGGAAACTGATATGCAATGCAGATCCTTTGAAAAGCACAGCATTTAAATTTTACTACAAATTTCCAAAACACTAGGCTGAGAGGGAGTGGATGGAACAATGCTAGCAGTACCTAGCAAAATCTGCATTTTACAGCCTTCTTTTACCTCTTTAACTCTTTTAACTGCAGTGCAACTAGTGACCCAATTTTTTTTCTCATGAAGCTTGCATCATGTGAAGCTGCTGCTACACAAACTCAGTTTGCTTAACCTGAGTGCAAGTCAGATGAAAAGGTGTAACAATTGACAGGAGCTTCAGATACCGAGCTTCTAGGATCATGTGAATCAATCAGAAAATAGTAAGGGTCATATCCCATCTCCACAAAGTGCCAAATACAATACTTTCACACTCAGTTTTCTTACTCTGTTTGCTATAGTTAGAAAGATGCTCTAGAACTCTAAAATTACCATGAATCAATCTTCCCTTCCACTTTCAGTGTGCAAAAAGGTCATCCACCTCCTTACACTTCTTCCAGAAGTTCCTATGGGACCCACTTTGCTGTAGTCCATGGGAACAGGCCAGGACAGACTCTGGAGGTTTTTCCCAGAGGTGTAAACTGCCAGGACTCTGCCACTGTTTTGTGCAATAGCAAAGCACTTGTGCTGCAAGCAACTATGAGTGACACTAGGCATGGGTGTGATGCTCCAGGCGCTCCCTCATTTCCATACGGTGCTCTCCAGTGGATAGTTTTGTGTAGGGCTGGTCATTTATGGGTCAATAACAATAAAAAACATCTAGTTCTTCAAAAGAGGATAATGAGGACTTTTTCTGATTCCCTGTTTTCCTGTGGCCAGCTTGTTTGCCCTGAGACAACTTGGAAACCTCAATGGTTTAGGAAGATAACAAAAGATAATAAAGACTGGCAAGCCTTCATCATGGACACATCCTCCAGCTTGTTCTGTACAGTGCTCAGTAGTTCAAGATACAGCTGCAGAATATACTTTCACTGGAGACAAAGCAGAAATAGCCTTTATGTGAGGGGAAAGAATCAAAAAAACTTTTCAGGCATAAGGTCAGGGGTTGAAGGCACAAACAGGCTCTCTCTAGGGGGCATCCTTAAAGTAGTGCAATTAATATATCGGGTAACACAAGAGTATTGTTTTGCTGCCAAGTAGATAATAATAACAGATAAAGGGAGAGAAAGCTGCAGGCTCTGAATAGCATTTGCATGCCTTCCATGATGTGCCTGGAACAAGTTCAATTTCTGGTATGTCATAGTGGAAAGAAAAAAGCCTTTGCAACAACGAAAAATGGATTTAGAAGCTAGATGTTTGTCAATGGTGAAAGGATCAAAGTACTCACAAAGAGACTGAGCCTCCAACATTTAGTGTTATGAGTCAGTTGTGAGAGGCTCCTAAGTCCACGCTCTCTTTCACATTCAAGTCCTAGCAGTATCATGCCTACATTGAAGGCAGACTTCAAAGAAATAAGAGGTAGTCCCTGCTCTAAAAGATGTAAGTCTTATATACTGCATTCATCTCCCATGAACTCTTGGTTCTGATGACATCATTTCACAGCCTTGAAGTGAGATCCACACTTCCTTTCTCAGAGCGGTTGGCTTAGACATACAGCAATTCCTCAAAATCTTTGTCCTAGAAATTTCCTTTGGCCCACAAAGCTGCATCCAAAGACACATGTGAAAACACTGGTCCTCCATAGTTCTCACAGACCAGCCTGCAGTTCAGACAGAGGATTCAAGTCTCTTGTGTCAACAGTGGCTGAAACTCCAGGAAAGGACTTTAGGAGTATGATTACATCAGTAAAGCCCTTGTAGGATCTGTACTCTGATAGCTGAAAGCCCAAGGGGAAGCAGAACTGCATGACCCTACTCAAGTCACTCCAGAGAAGAAGGGCAACCAGCCAGGGAGGGCTGTTCCACTCAAAACTAGTGGCAGGAAGAAGAAGAAAATAAGAGGGACTAATGGAGCCTCAAACACTTACAAATCTGTTGTTACAATGCATTTATGAGTCATATCTGCAAAACGAAATGAAAAAACAGGCTTTTCATAAAGCAGAGAAAGGCCATTGCAATATGAAAGCCTCAGAGGGCTACTTCTTGCTACATGTGTCTGACATGAGTTGTCACCTGCAATGGACGCAAATGCTTCTACCTGCAGAGTGCAGAAGTTCCAGCTGTGAAGAGAGGATGGTTGTGCACAGCTGAAACAGAAGCAAAGGGTTAGGGGTTTGATCAGAGATGATAAGGTTGGAGAGTGAGTCGGGCATCCTCCAGCATGCTGGAGATGTCTTCTGTCAGGCACCTTTCTGGTAGCCAGGAGAGCCAATACATGACAACATCACGTGCAGCTGGTGTCAGCTCTTGATACACAAGATGATTTCTCAGTACTAGTCATGAGCTAATTGCTAGCATGGGAGGTTTAGGGGGGGAGCATGCAGCCAGGCTAGTTGTCCCACCAGAGGAGAGGGCTTAAGTAGTTACATTTTCTGAATTACATGTCAAATGTTCCCCTCTTGATACTCATTGTTAAGTATTTTCTTTTCCCCCTTTAATAAAAACCTGATTGATATTTGCAAGTGTGAAGAATGAACTCACTAAGTAGCTGAGATTTTTTGAGGGGCTTATTCAGGTATTTTATTGGTGACATCTCCACATTTGTACTGAGCCCTTGATGCTGCCTATAAAGACCACAAAGAAAGGAGAGCTGTAAAACTCTTGTTCCTGTCCATTCAAGGACAGTAAAACTACAAAGCACTCCCAAAAGAAATGCAGACTCTCTTATTAGCCTAACTGTAGCATTGCATTCATAATTTAGCCAGAAAGCTGACAGGGAACCTGTGTATAACTAAGAAAGATAATTTCATTTGTATAACAGTATCTACTCTTAGGCTTGTGCAGGTGCCATGACAGTAGTCAGATTCCAGCTTCACACACGTTTCACTGGCATTTGTCACCAAAACTGCACAGCAAAGACAGTCTTAATACTTCAGCTCACACAGTTATTCCTGCTCAGACCTCAGCCTCTACACATTCATGGAGAAAGGTCTCAGTTCTGAAAACAGGTTATGGATGATCCATCCACGTTCAGCAGAGTCACTGGCATAACAGTATCCTTGCAACTGGCTGACCGTCAACTACTTTCAGCTTTTATATGGCTGCCTTTTCCAGGCATTATGGACTACTGAAATAAACTGCAGTTCCCCCCCACCGCCATATTTTGTTGATAAAAATTCCATAACTCATCAAAATCCCCGTAAGCTGTGACTATTCCACTACGGATATACTTATTTTCTTTCATGACCTCACCATCCTTTCAGCTGCTAGAGGACCATGCCAAGGCTCACATATCTTAGAACAATGAAAGAAATCTTGCACGCTTGACTGGAGATCCTATTGACCAAACAGGACTTTATCTGTAGTTGCCGTGTTTCAGCATTGTTCCCCAAACACCTGGGCCAAAGCAAGCATTTCGACCTTTACTATGTCTAAGCAAATTGTTACAATCTAATCTTCTTAAAGAAGGTTTTATAGGAAGCAGTCATAGCCAAAATCACAGATTGATTCAGTGCTTTTCAACTAATTTTTGTATCTGTAATGGCCAAGTTTCTTTGCACTGATCCTCTTCTGAATGCAGTGATTAACCTGTTGACAAGAAAGGTGACAATGCCTACACCACAAATATATGGTTACACATCTTGCAGACACATCCAAGTTGACTTTAGACTGCACAAGTGGGAAGGAGTACTAGAATTAAACGAAATGTGAGCAGCCACAAATGCTTCAAAAACAGGAAAAAACCATAGAGCTCCAGAGACTGTTGTAGTTTTCCTGGAGCCATTTGATGATTCCCACAGGAAAGAATTTCTGTTCTCTGCAGCTTCTATTATGGGTATCCCCTTGCAGAGAAAGTAAAGCCTGATCCTTAGTGAAGCTCCTTAACTGTAGAATCCGTAGAGATCCTCTTCAGCAGAAATGACAATGAGGTGGGCTTTCAGCACAGAACATCAGACTGTTGTCTGTGTTCTAAGCACCCACACCGTGCCACAGAGAGACCTCTGGGGAGCCACGTGGTGCTTCTGCCCTGTTCCCATTCCATATGGTTTGATACTTCTGTGAAAAGTTTGAAGGCATAAGTGAAAAACAGTTCATAGCTGCCGCATGTGCCCTGTGTTTCCATTGAAGAAAGTTTCACACACTAGCAAGAAACTAGAAGGGATGGTCATGAAATGTATCAGGATATTAGAGAAAATCATGCTCCCATATGGGTACTCTGTCTTTGGGCCCGTATCTCTCTGGCTCCAGATCTACAATATTTAGCCATGCTGATAACATACAGGGGTGTGTTGACCACAGAGACCAACCAAGCCACCACACAATCTTTCACTCCCTCCCCTTTTCCAGGAAGGAAGTGGGATGAAATAACAACAATTTAAAAAGGAAAGCAGGTGCACATGAAAGAGAAACTAAAAGAGGGACTTATTCACTACTTCCCATTGGCAGGCAGATGTCCAGTCACTTACTGAGAAGTAAGGCCTCAGTACAGGTAGTGGTTGCTTCGGAAGACAAACGCTATTACCACAAATATTGTCCCTTCTCCTCCTTTCCCCCACCCGTTATTGCTAAGCACGCTGTCATATGGTAGGTACAGGATAACCCTTTGGCCAGTTGGGGTCATCTGTCCTGGCTATGGCCCCTCCCAGTCCCTTGTCCACCCCAAGCCTGCTGGTTTTTGGGTGGGAGGCGGGGGAGGTAGAAAGCCTTGACGCTGTGCAAGCACTCTTCAGCAATAGCCAAAACTGGTGTTTGAACACAGTTCTAGCCTCAAATGCAAAGCACAGCAGACTATTGTGGAGAAAACTGACGTAATAACCTCATCCCAGACAGACCCAGTATCAATATTAACGGAAAAAAATTATTTACATTTATCAAATAACTGCTTTCTGGCATTGTTTTTTGTGGGAAGCAGTCCACCTGGATGCTTTGTTTTCTTTTCAGAGTACAAAAGAACAAAAGAACTTTTTTCTCCCTAATGAAAAACCCAATTAGTTTCCACACAGGTGTGAAAACTGGAAACCTGGCAAACCAACAAATTCCCATAGACCCAGCAACCGGCTAATTCCAAGCTGAAATGAATCAAACTTCAACAATGCTGTTAAGTGCTCAGTGCTTAAGGTAGAAGTAATTAAGACATTTTAGATCTCTTTCTGTTTCTAGCTTCTCTATTTTTACATTTAATGAATTTTCAGAATACCTATGAAGCAAGGGAAAAGAGAGGTCAATATATTGTTTTAGCCAGAATCTGGTGTCAAAGTAAAGAAAATTAGTCTACTTCACCCAGCCTGTCAATCTAGATGGAACTTTCCAAGAACAATGGGAAAAACCCTCAGATGTTAATCTGGTTTGACAGACTTACTTTGGTTTAGGTCACTGTGCTTTTCAGTGCTGTGACAAGTTTCAGTGTAAAAACCAAAGCCCCTTCCCTTGAAAACAAGACTCCTAAAGATATTTAGTGCGGGCGTTCAGAGACCACAGTGAAGTGTTACAATCTGGAAACAGTGGGCTGATTTTGTTTTCAATAGGCTTAGGGGAGGTTCTTGCAGGATGGACTGGAATCTCCACCCCTTGCTGCAGTTATAAAGGCACTAATATCAAAGGAAGGAGCCAGCGAGGAGTTGAAGAGCCAACTTCTTTCCTCTGGAGCACTGATGAGGAATGCTGTAGAGCTGTTAAACTAGTAGGAAAGAAATTGTTTCATGGGAAGAGAACTTATCTCTTTCTTCTGTCTCACAGTGAGAAAAATGTGGCTGAAGTTTCTTTTGGCTATTCTTCTCTGGCATGTAACAGCTGCAAAGGAACCTGAGCCGTAAGAATGACTGCATTATTACTTTAAGTGTCTATGAAAAGGCTTTAAAGACAGTGCTAAACAGTGTTATTAGTTTTGTTCTAAATATTAAATACTGCCAGGGTTCATCTTCTATAGGTGGAGAGCTAAAGTGGAATGGGGATTGCAAGTGAGTAATTTTCATTTAAAATGATCAGACCTTCCACCTATTGCAGAACATCCATAGAAGTTGACGTGTGTCCAGAAAAGGCAATAGCAGTAGTGACAGCAGTGTGCTTTGCTGAAACCAGCTGGGCCCAGGGCTATTATAAAGGGGAAAAGGGAAAGAGTTGGGAGCAACACCAGAGCTGGGGGCAGTAACAGGGCTGGGCTAGTTCAGAGCTGCAGGCCAGAGTGAGGAGAACTGGCAGTGTCCTATTTAATTGAAAGTAATTGGTGGGTACTGGACAATAACAGAGTTACATATTTGTTTTATCCTGTTGAGTCTGTTTCTCCTTAATACATGAATGTGATCACTTTGATGTTTGGATCCCACAGGCAGTATGTCCTGATGGTGCCTGCTGTCCTCCAAAGTGATTCTCCAGGTCAGGCTTGCCTGCAGTTCTTTAACCTCAACGAGACAGTATCTGTCAGAGTAATCCTAGAATACAGCTCTGTTAATACCACTATTTTTAAGAAAGCCACCACAACAAACAGTGGTCTACAATGCTTTAATTTCAAGGTAAGTTAATTTTAATTTATGTCTCCATGGAATAGAAATGTAAATAGAGACAAGAAAACTAAAGCAGAGAGCACAGGAGAGGAATAAGCAGGAAAAGGAGATCTGTTAAAGGAAAAAGGAAGCAGAGGAGAGTAACACAGTAGCAGACAAGGAGGCATTTTTATAGACATTAAGTAGGAAGAAAAGACCCAAGAAAGGTGATGAAGGTGGTAGAAGTGAAATTGTGTCTCTTTGTAGGAGCCCAGGCCACAGGTACTGCTGATCAACAGCTTCTGGAGCAAATAACTTCAAGAGTAACAATCTCCCCATATTTTCCTGTTTTCTCACAGGTTCCTCCTGTCCATTCTACACCACTGGCTTTCATTTCCTTCTCTGCCAAGGGCACCACAGTCAGCCTAGAGGAGCGGCAGTCAGTGATGATCTGGAACGCAGACACCATAGTCTTCGTGCAGACAGACAAACCCATCTACAAACCAGGACAGACCGGTGAATGTCCACTTTGTCTGTAACATGGGCCTTAGGAGGCAATTTCTTCTGGTAGAATTTCTCTGACTATTTTTTTTTTTTCAGGCTGAGCTATTGTCTAGGCAGTTTCTTCAGAGTTTCTGTTAAAACCATTACAGTTATTTGCTGCGGAGCTTAGGGACTCATCTTCAGGGTGTCAGGAGACTATCATCCCACGACCTCTATAATTTTCTTTGTTCCTTCCTCCGAGGTGACAGAAGCTATCACTGCTACTGTTTCATTACTGATGACAGGCCAGGATAGTGGGAAGAGGTGATTGGATCACTACCTGGCATAAAACAATGCTTCCCCAGTCTTCCCTCTGTGGTGCTGGTCAGCATCAAAACTGTCTAAACTCCAGGGGTGAAATCCATTACTTTAAAATGAATTATAAGTGGTTAAAGACAAAATCATGCTATTTACCTTCTGGGTTCTGAAGTGTTTGGACTTTAGATTTTCGTGTGGTATTCCTGCAATTATGCTATTTCCCTGTTCATACTTCTCACCTGGCCATCAAGCAGAGCTCCATGTAGGCAAAGATGGATCTATGGACTTATCTAGATCTGTTCCTCAATTCACTTCTAGGCTTTAAAGCATTTAGTACACAGCTAGAACACTGTAGGAAACAATACAAGAAAATTTCCCAGAGATTAGTCACATAATGCAGCCATTAGACCAGGTTAGCATTACTTTAATTAGGATGAGTTCTATCTATATAAATACACTTTATAAAGGAAAGCTTAGCAGCTGGAATTTGGTGCCACCAAGGTGTCCAGTGTGGCTTGTTTATTGGTCAGATGGCTTGGTTTTGAGCTGGGGCAAGCAGCAGACGAAATTGATTTATGAAAAGGTAATGCAGTTCTTACGGGTTCAGTCATCCCCTTTCTGTGAGGTTAAACTTCTGTGAAAGAAACTTTTCATTAGCAACATTAAAGGAAGCTTTTATGAAAGAGTACAAGAACTCGATGCTAGGGGAAAGTCCCTTAATCAAAGTCTGTGTAGGATTCTTCTTCTTTTAGATGCATTTTATTATGTGCATCCTGTGCAAGTGGGACTGTTGGAAAACCCTGTGAAAGTGGGAGGACTAATGAATGCAAAGCATCATGCTCAGCCAGAGAAACTGTAGTCAATGCTAACACCCTGTTCCTTGTCTTTCCAGTGAGGTTTCGTGTTGTTGCCCTGGATTCGAATTTTAAACCTGTTCAGGAAAAGGTGAGTGACCAGTAACATTCCCCTGTATTTAAAATTGCTGGAAGACAACTTCTTCTCAAATTTTACAAGAATTTTACGGATAAAATGAGATATTGCAGAGACTAAATGCCAAAGAATTAACATGATTTCCTAAGCACATGCTGTAATCCACCCTTTCATCAGAGTCACAGGGAAGAAGGCAAGCATGCAGCAGTTTGAATTCCTGACACAACTATCTCCTCAGAGGTATTCTTTCCACTGCCAGCAGTCTCTCTTCATGCTCATAGTACATAAGCCAATTAATGGAAGGGTCTTTACTGGCCTCATCTCCTGTGCTTGTAATGCAGGAGACTGCACCGTAATAGCAAAAGAGCTGGCGCTAATAAGAAGCCCAAATCATGGTTTGTGTGCCTCTCTATAACTCTGCTCACTCATATGCTCTGAGATTGCTCCAAAACCAGTATGACCAGAAACAGTCCCACCATTCTCATTTCACCTCTCTCCTTTATGTAAGCTTATTATTGAAGTAAAATTGCTATTAAACTAATTAAAATAAGAGATGAGGACCTCTGATTAATGATATTATACTGAATATTGGTTATATATTTCTCACAGTCCCAAGGAAAAATAACTTGTGTTTGATCAGCCACCTGATCTCTTCTTCCGTTTTGTTTTTTCTTCTTTCAGTACCCTTTGATTGCAATTCAGGTAAGACATTTTTGTCTTTGTACTGCATTAATCAGGGCACTGATTAATCACATGCCTGCCTGGGTTTGTATGTGTCCACACACAAACAAATCTTGCTGCTGCTGAGTACACCAACAGAAATTAACAGGAGCTCCACCAAAAACAAGGATGCTCTTTGAGCCTGACTGACATGGAAAGCACACCTACAATCATTTCAGCAGTCAAAAGTTGTGGTGTTCTTGTGTCTGCCTTTGACTCCCCTCCCCTTCCCCCAGATTGCTCAACTTATTTTGGGATATATCTTTTTGTAACTCTAGTACTGCAAAAAACTATGAACAAATATAGGTTGTGAATACAACTACTATGTTAGTACTTTCATGGCATTTTCTGGTGATTTTTAAAACAATTGTAGTTCATGTCTAGATAGCGTACTTAGAAGTTTTCATGTTATATCGTGAAGTCAGGGGACTTAATTTTTTTTGCAGTGAACACATACCTCTCCACGTGTTTTTCTTCCAGTCGTTGCTTTAAAGAGTCGAGGAAATGGTGTGAATGAGTTTTCATAAGTCTAATTAGCATAGCATATACTGAGAGGCAAATGCCACCCCAGTGAATGCAGAAGAAATGCTTCCTTCCTTCTTCTGGCAGCTGAAAAAAACACGCTGGGGTTGCTAAAGGCCAAGATTTGTGTGGGATAAACTTGGCTGAAGGGAAAGCACAAAGAAGATTTTCTTTCTCTCCCCTCTTGACACAAATCTAGAGCAACATATACTAAAGAGCAGGAAAGAGCAGTATTGTGCAACTTTCCCTGATGATTGAGACTAATAAGTAGGCTGGCAGAGGATGCCTAAATCTGGGAACAATAGATGAAAATTTAGCAACATTAATAATAACACGAATAATCAGAGTACAAAGGTGCAGTTTAACTCAATGCACATACATTAAGCAACTTCTCCAATGAATTAAAACAACCTGCTCTGTTTTCTTCTTTGTTGTTGGTTTTGTGTGCTAGTAGCAAAAGATTTCCAAGGCAAAAAAAAACCCCCTATGAGTCTGTATTCTTTTTTTCTTCAGGATCCAAGGGGCAACAGGATCTTGCAGTGGCAAAACGTGAAGTCGGAGACAAACATTATTCAACTAGAATTCTCACTCACTGAAGAGCCTATCCTGGGGAACTACAAAATTATCATAGCAAAGAAGTCAGGAAATAAAACAAATCACTCATTCCTTGTGGAGGAATATGGTAAATGGCACCCATTTTTAACTTTTAGTGCTGGAAACATCATTAGAGATGAGCCCATATCAATCAAGCCTTTTGACTGCTAAAACTTCAAACAGCTCCTGGCAAATGTAGCTTCAATTAGTTGTCAATAAGAACTGGAGAGACAAAAAGAAAGAGAACAGTTTAAAAAAAAAAAGAAGAAGAAAAATTTAGCTTTTTTCACATACTCAGCCAGCAAAATAATCTTCATAAGAAATTAGCAAGTCAACTGCAAATTTCAGTGAGACAAACTAAACATTTCCCAGCTATGTCCATGAACTTTCTTGGCCAAAGATCTACAAGGCATCTAGACATCAAAGGATTCACTTCAGAAGTCCTGTCTTCTCTTCAAAGTGTTGCAGAAATACTTTAGTAAACCTTTGCAGATCAGGCCACTTCTTCATCATTTTGCCACTCCAGTTCTGAGATCCCATTCTCTCTATGACTAACAATGAGATATATCCTCATTTTTGCTTTCATCTTAGGAGGGTCTGCAAATTTACAACATGCCAGTGTTGGTTTTCTTTCTTTTCATTCTTTGTCCTAGTGTTGCCAAAATTTGATGTCACAGTCACTGCACCAGAAAGCCTTACAGTCCTGGATTCGCAGTTCACAGTGAAAGTCTGTGGGTTGTAAGTACCAGGTGCAGAGTTGTTAGGAAATATGCTGAAGAGGAAGAGCTTCCCAAGGGCTAGGGAAAGAGACAGGGCTTAGAAAAGAAACCAAAATATGTAGGGCCCCAGAAGAGGTTGGTCAGGGTTGATTTGGTGCCCAGAGCTTTCATTTATTTGTGTGCTCATCTCATTTTATTGTATGAGTATTTGGTTCCACATGGTGTTTTTTGAGTGGGATAAATCTTTTGAGAGGTTGCCTAGTAAAGTAGTGTCCACTCCCAATAACCTGCTTCAGAGGGAGAGCTTCACAAAGCAGAGCACCATTAAATTCTAGCAGAGATGTTATGGTTCCAACTGTGTAACTCCCCCTTCTCCGAGCTTGGTCCTTCAGAAGGACCTTGCTTACGCCAACACCGAGATCTTGTAATGTGCAATCTGGAGTTGAAATCCTGATCCTCTTGCAGATATGAGGAGTTTTGCTTTGATTTCAGTGAGTCTAGAACTCCAGTTAAAGCTGAAGATTGGACACAACAGTCTTAATTTGGTTAGTAGCCATGTCTGCTCATTATGTTTATAGAGGGATTTGTTTTTACATTTAAAGTGTGGCTTTGTTTCATGGGTTTAATTGTGAAAAAGGACTAATTTTTATTTCTGAGTTGTATTTTCTTCTTTGTTACACCAGGAGAGTTAGGAAAAAGCCTGTGAAACTATTCCATTCTCTGGCTTCCCAGCTCACTGCTTGTCCTGGATCTATTCCTGCACGTTAGCGTAAGATTATTTTTCAAGCATTAGCTCATGGACCTCATCAGCTCATATGTCCTCTTCCCCTAGGTACACCTATGGCCAGCCTGTTGAAGGGAAAGTCCAGCTCAGTGTGTGCAGGGATTTTGATTCATACGGGAGGTGCAAGAAAAGCCCAGTTTGTCAATCATTTACAAAAAATGTATGATACATAATCATTATTCTTTTTCATGCTTGTCCTCTCTCTTGTGTTCTTGTTTCTCTCCCTTTTCTCATCATACTTTGCCTTCTCTCTTTGATTCTTCTCTTCACTGTACTCATCTCTTTGCTTGTATCACTAGCTAGGAGCTCAGGGCACCTCATTTCTCTTCTTGGCTTCCTGCAGGCCTGAAGAACTGGCACGTTTCTTTTTCCTGACTCAGTTTCCTATCTGAAAAACATGGACACTGATGTCTCCATCAGTCCTATATAAATCATGTTAAACGTACTGGGGAAAGACTTTACTCACTAAAGAAGGGTTCTGTATATTGTCAACACCCTTTACAAGCTATGATCCTTGACAACAGGATTTGTTTTCTTCCCTTTCCAGCTGGAGACAGATGGTTGCCTCTCCCACGTTTTCAGCTCCAACATCTTTGAGCTAAATCGCACTGGTTACATGAGGAACCTTGATGTGAAAGCCACTGTGACAGAGAAAGGAACAGGTAGTCCCTTCCGGACAGCCAGAAACAGCAAAAGTGGTGTGGTCAAGAAGGGGTGTAGGGGATACTCAGTTTCTCCTTGCTAAGTACAAGAATGGATGGGGGAAGGTCCCTTTTTTACAAGCACAGTGACCATCTCCAGGCAAACTCTGATGATGCTCTGTGCAGGACAAAGTGTATCTTCTCTTGACTCTGGGCATGTCTTCCAGGCCTGCAACTTACAGCCGCTCGGGTTATTTCTGTAACTCGGGTGATGAGCACCATACAGTTTGAGAACATGGATCGCCACTACAGAAGAGGAATTCCTTACTTTGGACAGGTAAGCCAGGGCTTAGGAGGCTTGTATTGAAGATGATTGACAGGCAATCACATAACAGAAATAGCAACATCTAGGGGACTGTTTGGGGTGGGGGTGTTCTCCCCAAGCTTCTTTCATTACATACAGTGCCCTACTGGTAATTCTGAACACTGAAGACTATTAGTTTATTCTGAGTTTGATTCTGCCAGAAATACTTCAAATTAAAACCATTCATTAACTAGCATTTCTCTAACGTGCATTTTAAACTTGCTATAAATCACTGCCTCTCCCTTAAGAATTGACCATAACATGCCAGACAGACATGAATAAAAACAGTGGTGGATGAGGGAAGAAAGAGGGAAAGGAATTTAAGACACACACAAAAAAACAAAGAAATAAAAACAGTTTCTGTCTCAGAAAGCTTTTTCATTATTCTGTTTCATGACAATATCCATATAATTCTGCAGTGGTTTAAAGGGTAGGGATAAATCTCTCTCCTTCAGTTCAGCTTTTGTCAATGAGGAATGGATAAGGGGAACCAGTAGCACTGAAAGGAGACAAAAGGTTGTCTTTGAAGGGTGGGGTTTTTCCCCTCTGGAAAGACTATATAACTTTCTTATTTAATTCCCACTCCCATTCTGTTCTTTTTCTTAAAAAAAAAAATCAAAATAAACACTCATTTCTAGCAACATAGAAATAACTTAATGGGGCCTGTTATTTTCTTTTTAATTGTTTAACACATATGTAGCAGAGACAGTGTAGACAATCAGGAAAATGTTCAAAACAAAGATCTGGAGAAAAGACCTTCAGATACTGAATATAGCAGCAGCAGACTCTCAAGATGAAGAAAGAAAAAAGGAAGGGAGAAAAGAAAATATATTTTTAAACTGGAAATGTGCAGTCAGAAGGGACTAATTAGGAAAGAGATGAGACATGACAAGTTCTTGCTCCACAAAAGGACATTATTAATGGTGTGGCAGATGCTTAGAAAGCTCCTGCTCCAAACCTCACAAGATAGCTCAGACAACTGCCAAAAAGTGAAGACAGACATTTCAGTTCTCAGGTATTGCTTTGAAGGAAGATGAAAAAGCAATTCTGCTTTTTGGAGACCAAAGGAGTGCAAAATATCAGTATCTACATACAGAAAGATAATACACTCAACTTGTTTCACATTCTCTTTTACAGATCACACTGGTAGACAAAGACAATTCTCCTGTTTCCAATGAGGTTATTCAATTATTTGTCAATAACAAGAACACAGACAACTTCACCACGGATGATAATGGTGTTGCTGAGTTCAGCATTGACACATCCGAAATGTTTGATCCTGAGATCAGTCTGAAAGTGAGTACACAGCAAGTCTGAACAGAGACACAGAGAGAGACGGCTGCTCTCAAACTCAACCCCAAAAGAGATGGGATGAAGTTTGAATTCTGGTGATAAAAATGTGCTTTCTCCATCTTACTTAATGGTCTAGAGCTCTCAAAAATTACCCTAGGAGGAGTGAGGAAAACACCTGAGTTTTTGCAAAGCATTGGCTTCCTGCAAGGCTGCTTTTTCCTTACCAGTTTGGCTTTAGATGCAGTTCTCACATATATGCATTATGTGAACTAATCATTGTGATGTCAGTATGTGATGATGATATCCCTAGTGATACATATTTGTTTTCCTTTTCTTCCCCACTCCCTCTCCTGATCAGGCAATTTATAAAAGCAGCGACCACTGCCACTATGAAGGCTGGATAGAGCCTTACTACCCAGAAGCGTCTCTCTCTATCCAGCGCGTCTACTCTTGGACTAGCAGTTTTGTGAAGATTGAGCCCTTATGGAAAGATCTGAAATGTGGGCAGAAGAGGATGATCACTGTGCACTACGTCTTAAACACTGAAGGACACAAGAGGATCCACACCATGAACTTCTACTATGTCGTGAGTATGAGGTTGCGGAATAGTTTGCTGAAAGGCCTTTACCAGGCAGCTACCTGGCAATCCATCCACAGGAATTACAGCAGTGTGTGCTCTTCATGGTATTCTCTGTCCCCCTCTTCCCTTCCTTTTGCTTCTGCTTTGTGACCAGCAACAAGGTCCCCAGCAGCAGCAGGCGGAGCATTCAGCATGCCCTAAGCTTGTGCTTAAGCATTCGAGATCAGCTCATTGTAGATTGTCGTGTTGATGCACAATGAACCCAATTACTTCTTTCTCCCTTCAACTTCTACCAACCCATACATGTCTTGATCTTCTCTGCACAGGGCATGGCAAAAGGCAAGATTGTCCTTACAGGGGAAATTAAAGTTAATATCCAAGTTGGTAAGTTAAGTTGCCAATCCATATTTTTGCATTAAAAAAAAATAACAAACGAAAACCCAGATGGCTGAACCAAGGCAAGACCTTCTGGATGTCTATAGCAGCCACTGGGAGGGCTGTGTCTCTCTCCATCCACGCATGTGTGCATGATAGTAGCACTACCACTAAGATCACTATAAAGTCAGGTTTAGTCCAGCAATTAGTTAATTGGATATTAATAGCATCAAATCGCTTTCTCTAAAGATCTTCCTCAAGAATGATGTAGGGGATGCAGAGTGTCTGCCTTAGGGGCCTATCTGAATATGGCCACATGTTCAAATCTACAGTAAATCTGTGACCACCTGGATTAAACCTGGGCACATCACCTCCCAGAAAATTGTTCCATTTACCTTCTAAGTCCAGATTGCTCCACTGGCTGATAGAGTTACATGCCTGTTGAGTTTGGCTGCTTCTACAGGAAATTTTTGATGTTCCTGCTTTATTGATGCCTTTATTTCTTCTAACAGGCCAAAACGGCACTTTCACCATTCCACTCATGGTCAGTGAGAAAATGGCTCCAGCCCTTCGGTTGCTGGTATACACCTCACACCCTGACATGGAGCTGGTGGCAGACAGTGTTCAATTGCCCGTTGAGAAATGTTTCAAAAACAAGGTGAGAGGCACCAAGATACAGCAAGTCTTAGCTGCTGTCAGATAAATACAAATTCTTTGTGTGTACATTCACATTTCCAGTTTTGTTTCTTGCTTCCATCCACTTTTCTCTACATTACTCCTTTTGTTCTTCTTTTTTTCTCTTTGGCCTTATATTTTTCCTCTATCACTACCTCCTGGCCATATTGTAAAAGGATACATCTTCTTTTGATGTTAAAATCTTTTCAGGAAATGCACATGAATCCCAAATGATTCTTACCTCTCTTAAACTCTGACAGTGTTCCATTTAGTTTCTAGACTTCCTGTTCTTCAGCATACTGAACACGCTTTAGCCTTATCCCACTTCACTATTCAATCTAATTCTTTTACCCTGTTATTTTGAAAAACGCATTTTAGGTTTACCAGAACTAAATACACATCGAAAAGAATGCAAAAATAGCATTCTGGAGTTTAAGTTTTTCTTTCTTTTTTTTTAATGGTACATTTTCATTTATCATTATAAAATCAGATTTCACCATTAAGATTTTTCTAATCTTTAGTTCCTAAAAGTTAAAATGCATGAAACTTTAGGACAAAAAACCCAAGTGAGATTAAATGGTTCTAGTCACTCCTCTTACTTTTTTCCTCTTATCTAACATAAATGTGAAATAGATTTTGTTCTGAATAGATTCAAAACAGAATCTGTTCTATGTATTTGCTAACAAGGGCCATTGACCTAGGAAAAATATAATTTGCTCACTGTAGTGCTTATTGCACGTAGTCAAGTCATAATAAGGTTTGGTTTGATTCGATGATAACAGCAAAAGAATCACACTTTGTTTTAAATCACTTGAGGTAGGCTTCATTTAAGCTATCAGAGGAATTTAAGTGTGCTTATTTCCTAAGTCCCTGTTATTAGAGAGGCCTGTTCAACAGCTGCAGTGGAGACCAGACATCCTTCTCCTTTAATAGAAAATCCTTCCGCTCTCCTTCTTGCCGTCCACTCACACACACAGTGCAACCCCAGCAGCATGGGTTAGCCATGCCAGCATCTGTTTGATGAATTTCAGGTCCACTTGGAATTCTCAGAAAAGCAGATGCACCCAGCTTCCAATGTCAGTTTGGTCATTGAAGCTGCTGCCAACTCCTTCTGTGCTGTGAGGGCAGTGGATCAGAGCGTGCTGCTCCTGAAGCCTGAGACAGAGCTGTCTGTGGAAATGGTAAGCTTCTAAATGCCTTGTCTCCTTCCACTGCTTCTTCCTCCTCCATTATAGTGACTGTCCACTCGAGATCATTAGATTGTGTTAGACTTCTACAGCTTTTGGCATGTGCTGGTCATAAGCCATCTCTAGTAGGAAATAAACAGATTTGGCTTCCTGTGGATGGGAGGTCTTCTTTCAGGCTGGATTTAGTTTAACCTGTGACAGGTGTCTGGCAGCACAACCCTCTGGCATATCTGCCACTGCTCCCAGTTTTGTGCCATCAACAGACTTGCTGCGGGTACACTGCTGACATCTCAGCTCTGGCAATTTCCAGTATTTGATGGTGTAATTAGAGTTGAACTTTACACACACACAGAGTTTCTGTGTTTCCTTACCCCTCACAGGTATACAGCCTGCATCCCCTACAAGACTTTCAAGGCTACATTTTCCATGGATTCAATCTAGAAGAAGACTCCCAAGAGCCCTGTGTCTCATCTGACCACATCTTTCACAAAGGCTTGTATTACACACCTGTAATGTCTGGATTAGGCCCAGATGTGTATCAATTCCTCAGGGTAAATGTCCTGTACATTACTTAAATATGCTGAAGTGAATTTCTGCTTACGTAGTACTAGATTCTACAAAAGACCCTGTTAGTAAAACTCATACATTACAAACTCTCCTCTTGGACGCCTATTCTTAATTGATTCTGGTGCCTACTGTGATTTTCCAACATGCACAAAGCTCCCAAAAGTCTCTGCATAGATGTCTCAGGACACCTCTGTGGTGGAAAGACAGTAATGGGAAAAAGGAAAGAATGGAACAAACCTCAGCTGCCATATGGTTATGGCTAACACTAAAATGTGTTTTTTACAGGATATGGGAATGAAATTTTTTACCAACTCAAAGGTTCGACAACCAGTTGTATGCACTAGTGAGACAGTAAGGCGTCAGCCATATTTACTGAATGCAGAACACATGGCTTCTGCACACCATGTCAAATCATCAGGTAATACAGGGGACAGGAAAGAGATTTTACCTTTCTCCTGAAAGGAAGTGGTATTCGTGTGATATAGACATGGACAGTACTCATTAACCACATTGGTTTTGGTATTGAATATTGGTCTGGCACAGAAGTAGATAGTTTAGGCTAATGGCCAATGCCCAAAGAGTTCTTTCACTTCTGATTCATGACCAGTTTCCCACAGGGAATTGTTGGCAATCGGCAGAGTGTCACACAAAACCAACACTGTTGACACTGATTCCCTTCTGACCAGATGTAGTTGGAAAAGACTGTGTGACAGTGTGGAGAGTAAATGGAGCTAAGGGCCAAGTGATCTGAGTTCTAGCCCTAGGTCTCATGCTCATATCTGGAGACCAAAACACTTCAAGTAATGTTTTCTTTTTCCTTTGACACCAGGTTATACCTAACTCAGGGATACATAGTAACACTAAATAATATTTGTGTGGCTCGGTTAGAAGGGAATGGTAAAACACTCATCGTCCTTCATACAGGCCCATGCACATTCAAACCTGTCCTTTTTGGGAGTCTCCATTATATGAACCAGGCTTACTAAATTCTCATTATCTCTTACCAGCTGAAGTTGGTAGGGAAGAACGTGAGAGGCAACTCATCCTTGAGACTATTCGGGAATTCTTTCCTGAAGCTTGGATTTGGGATATAGTTCCAATTAAGTGAGTACTGCTTCTTACATCTCTTTGCCTTGCTTTAGGAATTACTAAATATATGTTCCCTGATGTGGCAATCCCTTGCCAAGTTTTTTGCCTAGAAGGCCTACATTTTTCAATCATCAGCTGCCCACCTACCCTTCTGTTTTCCATGATCAAATTACCAAAGATGTCCCTAAAGAGACCTTTTCCCACATAGTGTGTACCACGAGTTATACTCCTTTCCTCAGAAGAAGGACACATCTATTTAAAATATGAGTTTTCAGAACAAGAACTCTGAGTTGTCTTTCCATTCGCAAGGAAATCATGTGCAGAAGAACTATCAAATGGGTTTTTCTCAGAAGATTTTAGTGATCAATTTCAGGGACTTGTATGAAGGATTTCTGCAGATAGAATAAGGATAGTTCTGATTTTCAAAACCTGCTGCCTCTATTGAGAAGCAAGGTATATGAAATTTGCCCTCTCAAAAGCTTTCAAGCTTTCATCTTTTCTCCATTCCCATCAGCTCAACTGGAAAAGCCAGCATCTCATACAGTGTCCCTGACACCATCACCAAATGGAAAGCCAGTGCTTTCTGTGTGGAAGAGTTGACTGGATTTGGCATGTCTGTGCCTGCCACTCTGACAGCCTTGCAGCCTTTCTTTGTTGACTTGATCCTGCCATACTCTGTCATCCGAGGAGAAGATTTTCTGCTTAGAGCCACTGTCTTCAACTACCTTGACCAGTGCATTAAGGTGTGTACTTCTACCTGTATTGCTAAACCTTACCCCATCTCCAAAGAAGCCGCCACAAAATGATTGGTGCAAGTGCATGGATCTGCTCTTGATTGAGGTACTGCTCATTCTAGCTGACAACAAATTATCCTGACTGAATTTGTCCTCTTAAACCACTACAGAGCAAAGGGAGATCTGTGTGAACTGTAACTAGAATGAGTCTATAAAGTAACTCCCTCAAGATCCATAGAGAAAGAAGTGCTTTGCAAAGTATCATTCACAATCCACAGCTGTGCAAGCCATCAATGGTTTAAGTGGGGTCTTTTCCTTAAGAATCAGGTGTGCATAGGGTGCTTAACATCTCAGTGAGAATGTTTGAGAAGAAAGAGGGGAAACAGTTCGTGTTACATCTGACGGATGATTATCAAACACCATCGTCCCAGGCCTTTAAATCTGCTCTAGACTTAATTCCAGACTGTTGGAGGTTGGGGGAATTTTTCTCTCATTCTACTGCTAGGGAACAATAACAACTGGGTGCTTAAGAGACAAAAGACTTGGCTAGGGTAGGGGTGAGGCGAGGAGTGCACCTGGCTGCTGGTAACTTCACTTGCTCTCAGGGCATCGGAGGGGGATGGTGGAGCTGCTGTTTTCCTTTCGCTACAACTGCGGGAACCAAACTCTGCACTGCCTTTTCTTCCTTGCTGGGTGAGCCTTCATTTGGGAAAGCAAGGGATCCTGACTTTCTTCCCCCCCTCCCGGAGTGCACGTCTCCTCGGCTGTGTCCAGCAGCTGCAGTGGAGAAGCCTGGCTGTTGCTGACCCTCATCCCCCGCCTGCCGGGATGCAGTGCAGTGTCTGCCACCGCTGCAGAGTTTCTGCCAACTTTTGCTTGCTACCCTGGGTGAGCCAGCCCTGCCATCCAGCTTGCTGCTCTGGGTTTTCCTGCTGCAGCCCATCTTGCTGTCCAGCCTGTCCATCATTATCGACATGAGGCGCTGACCTCGCACCACAGCGGCCCCTGTGGCCGTGGGGTAGCCATAGCCCCTGCCCTGCCCAGCTGGGAGCCAACAGCGCCCCTACCGGCCGTGACCAGAACTGCACCAAACGGGAGGGTGCCTGGCAGCCCAGAGAAAGCTGCCACTGGGTTTCTGGTTTGTTTGTTTGTTGCTGTTGTTGCTTCTTTGCCTCATTATAGACACTACCAAAGAACTGTTATTCCTTTTCCCATATCTTTGCCTGAGAGCCCTTGATCTCAAAGTTATAATAATTCGGAGGGAAGGGGGGTCATATTCTCTGTTATGAGGGAGGTTCCCACCTTCCTTAGCAGACACCTGTCTTTCAAACCAAGACACAGATGTAAACAGATAGTGTCTCACCCCTCTCTAACAATGAAGTATCATTTGCATATAGTAAAAAATCTTCATCCCATTACACTACTCTTTCTGTTCTCAGATTAATGTTTCACTTGTGGATTCCCTTGATTATCATGCCAAACTCATCTCCACAGCGGATGATGGATGTGTATGTGCCAAGCAAAGAAAGACCTATGTCTGGAATATTTTCCCCAAAGAAATTGGTATGTGCTTTGAATCTACTTGGTTTTTTGTTCTGAGATTGATACTAATCAGTTTATATCTCACCTGAAAAAACCTATTCCTGTTCCAACTTGGAGAGCTTGATCTACCGCTGGTCTTTCCAGTTGTCTGGGTTAAAGAGCTTCTCCACAACTGCGGTGTGTTTATCATTCCCATTTTTACAGATCAGTTCTCTTCCCATATGTCTCAACTACAGTGATTGACCATTCATTATGTTGAACTACTTCCTCTTATTCATCAGATGAAATTTCTTACTTTGACAACCATCCTGCTTGATAGAGTTACATTTTTTCTCTTTTTTGCTGCTATTTAAGGTAATATAGTGTTCAGCATTACTGCAGAGACCAAGGATGATGAAGCTTGTGGACACAAAACCCATAGGAACATCAGTATTGAATACAGGGACACCCAGATCAGAACAGTGTTGGTTGAGGTACTGTTGACAGCTCTTCCTGTTTGTCCTGTGCTCCTTTTCATAAGGAAATTAAAACACAGCAGAAGTACCAAAAGCAAGTAAAAGTTTTTCAAGTTCCCTAAAGAGCTCCTGGTATGGCTCCACCTTCATCAGGCTGGGACCGGGTCTGGCTGTTCAATCTAAGACCAAGTCCACTCCCACCTGATGTCCTCTTCCATGAGGATCAATGGGTGTTGGTAAGTGCATGTCTCCCTCATGCAGAGGAGAAACTGGAAATGAAGGACTCCATCTGATGGTATCTCCCTTTTAGTAGCAGCCACATCAAATATGAACTTGTAAACTGTTGCTTCAATCCACCTGGCTCATGATGTAAGAGGCTGGGGAAGGGGGCGGCTTTTCTGCCACTGCATTTCTTCTGCATGCTTTGTTCTCACCCACTGCATATGTCTCTTTCCATCTCCATGCAGCCTGAAGGAATCAGAAGGGAAAAGACTCAAAACTCCCTAATCTGTACAGAAGGTAAGGGTCTTACATATTGCTGTCTTGGAAGGATCTGAAAGGAAGGTTGGAGTTTGCACTCCTTCCTGTAGTGTTTGTTGATGCTGTCCCTTCCCTTTTGCCCAGAGTTGTCCATATGACAGCTAGTATGAGTGTCATAGTTCAGTTCCCTGCTACCAAATTCCTATGTGAATCTGATGTACATCACTGCGGCAGCGACTGTGCCCTCATCAGATGTGCTCAGATGCTGAAGGAAGGCTGCTATGAAGCTCTCGAAGGGAGGTGACCTTTCTGTGCAAAATATGTCCTGTGTTTCATTCACTTAGGTTGATTGCTGTCCTCCATTCCAAGGACACCTGTATCTTACAGCTTTCCACTTCTAGTGGGAATGGGAGAGCAAATATAATATTCCTTCCCACACGATCTCAGTGCTGTCAGCAAAAAGTTCCTAAGATTTCCTGGCTGGCCTAAGAGAGGCACAAAAGCAGTTCTGACCCTCACCAACCAGCTCTACCCATTGTGTCACTGAAGAAATCCCCAAGGTCACAGATACCACAACCTGGGAGCACCAACCTTACCCTGTTCCACTGTTTTCTATTGAGAAATGACAGTGACTCCACCACTTGATCAGTTTTTCACAATTTTGATTTTGCTGTGTCCCCTCTCTCATCATGTTCTTGGTGAATGCTGTGAGTTTCACTTTATTGCTGTCTCTTGTGTGCAATTTTGTACTGTGCAATGTGTACCAGGAGCATTTCACTGTTATAATTAATATTCCTATACAAATGACAATTATTTTTCTCCACAGATGATGTGATTATTCAAGATATAGCTCTAGAACTACCGACAAATGTTTTGGAAGGATCAGCCAGAGCATCCTTTTCTGTTGTTGGTAACGATATAATTAATAAAACATAAAAATAAAGAAAATGTAGAAAATATAAAATGAAAGCTCTTTCAGGATTCAAAATGTGAGTATCCACTCCTGGTGTGGGAAACTTTTGAGAAAAGGGACTGATTCTTGACTTGTCCGGCAATGCTCTGCATCAGTGACATAAAGTTTAACTATCATTTGCATCACTCTTCACTATTCTGTTCAATTTTAGTGCATTTGAAAGCCTTTCTCTGAAGCAGCAGCACAGTTCTGAGTTATGACCTCAGCCAGACTCACACCAGTACAGCCTTTTTCCACACACCCACCTGCAAATCAGAGATGCCAGCAGAGTCTTTTCAGTCTTTTCAGGACCTGAACTTGGTTGCATGACTCACTAGTCATAAAATCCTTGCTTTGCAATGTTGGTGACTTCAGAAGGTCATTCCAGAAATCCCTTGCTGGGTCTGTGCTACATTTCCTAGAAATAAAAATTTAGAGATGGTCTATGATACATCTGTATTATCAATGTTCCTTTGCAGCATTAATTGTTAATTCTGCAATAAATGTTGCAATGTAGCGTCTCCAGCTACTCCCTTCCATCCTCTGGAAGTTTTCTGAAAGTGCTTTTCATTTCCAACTGGAAGTATCTGCTTGAAGTGGCACTAAAATAAGCACTGTTTCTGGTAAGGGTAATTTACACTGAGTAAGGAAAGGCAGGGAAGGGATTGTTCATTGGCTTCAAAGCAGAACAGAACTCAGCACTGAGAGCTTCATGCTTGTTTGGAAGGCTCCCAACCCCAGCTTAGGCTTTTATGGCTCTGCCTGTGGAATGGAAATTACTGGTAATTCCAGTGGCCATGAGTTGTGTTAATCCCCCCTTCTCATCTCCTGCTCCCCAGGGGACATCATGGGCACTGCCATGCAGAACCTGCACCAGCTCCTCCAGATGCCCTTCGGCTGTGGGGAGCAGAACATGGCCCTCTTTGCACCCAACATCTACATCCTGGACTATCTGAACAAGACAGGGCAGCTGAGCAGGGAGGTCAAATCTAAGGTCATTGGATACTTAGTGAGCGGTGAGAGCTTTGTGGTTCCCTTACCATGTGTGCTGAAATTCCTACTGAGGCCTAGTAAACAAAAGCAGCAGCAGCAGCATGGCTACCCTGGCAGATGGCATCAGTTGTAGCACAGCCCAGTGACCCAAGGGTTTGCCCTGATCAAGATATTTTTTACTTTTCTTTGTCTTCTTTGCTTATGCCTTTTTTCTGATATTCAATTGTCACATCTCCTTCAAGGTTTTGTCTTTCAGTCCTCTTCTCTTTTTCCACTCAGGCACAGTATGTATCCTGATCCTGTTAGTTTAGTTGGAGCACAGAGGTGATAGAGCTCTGCCTATTCTGTCACTCGGTGTTTCTGCAGGACAAGATGTTCCACACTTCCATTTATAGGATCCCTCAGGGCTCCACTCCTGCTTTGTAGATATGCATTGCCTTTCCAATCTTTCCCACTGTGGTTTCAGAAAAATATGTTAACAAAGAAAATAGGGTTTTGCTTTTACATCCAAGAACACTTCCTTTTCCATGTTCTTGCAGGCTACCAGAAACAGCTGTCATACAAACATCCTGATGGATCCTACAGCATCTTTGGCACCAGAGATAAAGAAGGGAACACCTGGTGAGTGACTAGGAGCAGAAGTGGCTCAGAGATGAATTTGCATTCAATTCACACGATGCAGGTAAGAGGCAGCTTTACTGGCTGAATCAGATGTACAAGACTAGGGCTTGGTAAGTACTAAGCAAAATGTCTCTCCATGCCCTGCCAGTGGGGTGCACAAAGAAAAGTTGATCCCTGAAGACCCAGTTGGCTTTCTGATCCACACTCCTGCAGTCTCCCATGAAACCCATTGCACTGTGGTGCTCTGTGGACGGGATCAGCCTCAGAGTGTGCTGGACATCATTCCCACGTCCCATCTAGCTACTGCTGCTTTAACTGCTCTCTCTCGGAGGAGCACATAGAGAAAGCAAGCCACCAACATGCTGGCTGTAACTCTTCATGCTCTTCAACAGCGTGAATGGGAGGACTGACTTCTGTTTCTTCCAGTGCTCGTCTCACAGCTTCATCTTTCCCTTGCAGGCTCACTGCCTTTGTGTACAGATCATTTGCACAAGCTGATCGCTTCATCTATGTTGATGACCATGTCCAGTCCCAAACCCTGATGTGGCTGGCAAGCAAACAGAAGCCAGATGGCTGTTTCCGAAGTATTGGGGCACTCTTCAACAATGCCTTGAAGGTAGCAGAGAATTACTACTTGGTCAAATTTACACTTTTTCATTAAGAATATGCTCTCCTATTACTGCCAAAAACTATAGTTCACACCAAATGCCTGTCCTCTTTCAAGGGTTAATTCTCTGCATCTTACAATGACTGTTTTGAGCTCAGTCAGCTTTTCTACACTGTATTTTACATCTTACAAGCACCTGAGATAAGGTTACATGACTGTAAGCTTGAAGGAATGATGGTTTGGGATTTAAAAGCAAAGGGCTGCTCTTGATTTGTGAGTTTTCAAGAGCTATGTGAATGCTCTCCTTCCTTTTGGACTGCCTGCAGAACTGACCACACTCTCTCAGCTGGGATATGGCAATTCATATTTAAAGGCTTCTCACCTGTGGTATTCGCTGATTATTCCTCTCTTGCTGTTGTTTTCAGGGAGGAGTAGATGATGAGCTGTCGCTTTCTGCCTACACCACTATTGCCATGCTGGAAGCTGGACACCCCAGTTTGGTAAGGAGACCTTCAGCTCCTGGTATTCAGATGGAACTGGTACCCAGCTGTTGACTTGGGCCCAGCATCTGCTCAATTGTCTAGGCAGTAAAGAGAGAGAAAGAGAGAGCTCCCAGAGTATGTGACCATGCTCTGTATCTGCACTGATTGCTGTGATGGAAAAAGTCCCCATCGCTATAACTTCTAAACCACCAGTCTGCGAGTAGAAACTGTGCAAACCTCAGTGGGATCAGATCTTCTGTTTGAGAGACACAAAACATTTAGTGACACCTTTTAGTTTACAATAAAAAGACTTGACAGGTAGTAATCCACACATGACAGGTAGCAATCCCACACACTATGGCCTAGCTTCAAACGTGGCCCAGTCAAGAAAATAAATTGTTGCAGGTAGATCTATAAAATGTACAAATGGAACTGAAAACTATGTTAGAGAAACTAAAGTCCATCAGAGCAAAATCTGATCAGTCCCTTTCAAAAAGTTGGTAGTACACAGGTGACTACAGAGGAGATGTTATACTTCAGTACATGAGTTAGCCTCCTCTTCATCATATCCTTGCGGAGGACACAGAGTCAAACTGCACATTTTTTTGTGGGTGTAAACCTAACTCAACCTCACAGAATTAAAGTTACATCAAAGTCAGTGAGGATAGAGACTACTAGGTTAGATTTGTTCAAGACAACAAACTCTTGACTATAGAAATGCAGAGCAAATTTTTATCATGAAGGTAAGCAGAAGGAATAATCTTCTGTTTATAGACCAACCTCTTCAAGAACATCATTGAAATATACTTGATTCATTTGATGTTTCCTGTGAAATCCCTCCTTGAAGAATAATGTATTCTCTCTCCTGAAGTCACTATATAAGCTGAAGTCCCATTCTCATTGCTGTGATAGTGACAGGATGAGGAACAGGTTTGAAGAAAATAAATTTTTAGCAGGTGAAGACAACTGTCCTGAATTAGACCCATATGCGTTTTTGTTTTTAAGTACCCTGTAATCCGAAATGCCTTTTTTTGTCTGGAGACTGCATCTGAGAAGAGAATCAGTGATGTTTACACTCAGGCACTCATGGCCTATGCTTTCTGCTTCGCTGGCAAGACAGAAAAATGTGAATCATTCCTTGAAGAGTTACAAAAATCAGCAAAGGAAGTTGGTGAGTTTCAGTCATTTGGGGAATTTGGGAAGTGGGAAGACACAACAGATCTTACTGATGGTCTAACCTTGACAATATTGAGAGTATGGGCAGATGAGCCAAACTGCACAAAATATCTGTGGAGTTAATCTACAGAACATCCATTGGTCTGTAGAGGATCTTTTAGAGGAAGAGGCCAGGACACAGTGAGACTCCAAGGCAGCACAGAGCAGTGACACCTGTAATCAATATTGGTTCCTTCCTCTCTGTTTATGCAGATGGCTCATGGCACTGGGAGCAGGAGGAGAGGTCTCCATCAGACAAATCTCCCTCCTTCCTTGACCATGCCCCTTCAGCTGAAGTCGAGATCACCAGTTATGTGTTATTGGCATTGCTCTACAAACCCAAACGGAATAAAGAGGATCTCACAAAGGCCTCAGGGATTGTGCAGTGGATCATCAGGCAGCAGAATCCCTACGGAGGTTTCTCTTCTACCCAGGTGCCAAAACTGCCTTCCACTCCACAGCCAGTCCTAGGAATTGGGACACTGTTTCACGGTTCCAGCAGGCTCTGACTTCCTAGTCCTATTTCTCTTTTCTACTT
>VZRN01002760.1:0-41683 GCA_013397935.1 Dasyornis broadbenti | reverse complement strand
CCCCCCTTAAGTACAGACAGGTTAAAGCCATACAAGAGTAATTTGACTAGCAATAAATACAGATATTTGTGTCAGGGATGAACCTAGAAAACATCAAGTCCCATCTCTTCAATGATCCAGAAGTTCTGTGTAGCTCCTCAGAAAGCACAGGCTTCATCACTGAAACACTCTAGAAGTGCACTCTGGTGCTCGGATTTTACGCTCTGAGACCTTTATATTGGGAGAGAGATTCTTCTACCCTTAAGCATACATGAGAGAATGAAATGGCTCCTTTTGTATGGGAACCCTGGAACTATACACAAATTCAGGATGAACCAGCTGTGATTCATATTGGAACAGTGGCTTTGATCACCTCTGCACTGGTCACGCTGTGTAGCCAATTATCTTTTATTATTTTCCTTTTTTTCAGGACACAGTCATTGCTCTTCAAGCCCTCGCTGCTTATGGTGAGGCCACCTACAACTCTGCTTCACAAAACGGAGTCAAGATCACTTCCAAAAAGGCTTTTGAGAAGGTATTTATTGTCAACAATGAGAACAGGCTCCTGCTGCAACAGATTCCCCTTCCAGAGGTTCCTGGGAAATACAGCCTGACAATGAATGGCAGTGGATGCGTATTTGTGCAAGTAAATATCTGCTCTCTTCATGGTGTCTCACATTTTGCATACAAGATAGCCATTGTTTTGATGATTTTCTAGCTGACTTCTCTTCATTTTTCCTATTTTTCTTAATTTTCCTAATTTCCCTAGACCATTTAAACACTTTTTTCCCCATCCCACATTCTGACTCCTGGGGAGTTCTGGCATGGAAAAAGAGTCCTTTCTGATCAACCTCTGGTTTCTTTCTGAGAGGTGACTCTGAGTACAAGCACCTCCATTGTTAAAGAGCAGAAGTCTGATGTGTTCATCACTGATGTAAGAAATGATCTTTCACATAAAACCAAGTGCAACATTGCCAGAAAAGTTCACTAAGTCTGACTCTTGTTTTTTGGAATGCAGAGGAAAATCCGTGGCATGCTTGAACAGAAGGGCTTTTTCCTTTTCCAGACAGCACTGAGATACAACATTCACCTTCCAGAGGGGTCCTTTGGATTTCTGCTTTCAGTACAGACATCAAATGCTTCCTGCCCACGGGATAGACCAGCAAAATTCGATATTGTCCTCATAAGCAGGTAATGTGCAAACCAGCTGCAGAGATGACAGGCACACAGAGAACATTGCTCTGTGTTTTCACTTCAGCCTATGAAATCAAGAACCACGAGCTGATCAATATGCTGATGATATCAGACTGTAAGGTACAGTATCCCAAAGGAACGCTGACAGGGCCTTCTGTTGCTTCAGTTACACAGGGAAACGCAGCAGCTCCAACATGCTCATTATTGATGTGAAGATGCTCTCTGGCTTTGTTCCTGTTAAGTCTTCCCTGGATAAGGTAAACTTAGAGGAGCAAGACTAAATTACTCCCCACAGGGACAGAGCAAAAAACTGGTCAAAGAGTCAAGACAAAAACAAGAGGCATGGTTAAGAAAGATTCAGCCACAAACCCTACAAGGTGTTTGCATGGCTGCACCGTCTTCGTTACTCGGTGGAGGGATGTCCTCTAGGGAGCTTTGAACACACAGATCTTGCTGTATTTAAAACTAGGAAAGGTTTCAGTTCAAGCTTGCAACTGGGAGCTGGCACTCCTCAGGTAGGGAAAGGGTGGGAAACTTCTCAGACCAGCTCTGAAACATAGATCACACCAGAGTTGGGCAGTATTCCCCAAATGAATTGCAGTGACTCGTGCATTAGGAAATGCTCGTACCCCTCACTAAGTCAAGTGGTAGGTTTTTCTCCACCCTTTCAGTCTATTCATCAGCATTTAGACTCCAAAAATCAGCTGCTAGCCCTTGATACTTGACTAGGAGAAGAATGAATACCATTGACCTGCAGTGGTAGGGTCTGAGGCAGAACTTGTTTTTTAATGTTTTGCAAATATATTTATCTCCATTTTCTTGTTTTAAAGCTCATTGAGAGTCACACAGTGATGCAAGTAGAAAGCAAGAAAAATCATGTTCTCCTTTATCTGCAAAATGTAAGTTCTGGTCACTGTCTATTTGATTTTCACAAAGGATGGAAACAGCATGTAATAGGTGTAACTACAATATGGATATACCCTATAAAGTGCATTAATCATGTTCTCTTCCTCAGTAGTTATCACTAAGCTGCTTACTTCTCTAACTGTATGTAACATCCCAGCCTTCCAAACAGCTTCAAATTAACACCTGTCCTACCAGCAACTACAGAATAAGAAATAGTTAATTTAAAAAAAAGGCATGCAGAAATTAATCAAAATTCTTTCTCTTTGCAGTCAAAAACAGACAAACACCAAAAAAGAGGCTCTAATCCCTGAATCAGAATTTACTTAGTAAAAAATTTGCTCAGGGCCCTATAGAACTAACAACAGAAGCCAGCATCCCAGTGATGCTCACTGTAAATTGATTCCCAGTTTCTTGGTGGCACATAAGGTTCATGTCTGAAATGGGAGGGATTGGAATACCAGACTTTATCATCCTGACCATCAGAAGATCCTGGAGAATTAAACTCCGTCCCTTTGTACAATTTTTCCACCTCTAGAAAAATTCACTTTGGACTCTCCAAACATGTTTAGATAATGGCTGTCCCATATCTGTGTGTCTGGCATCGGTGGGATTTGGAATATGCAACCTGTCAGTTACAACCCTCATCTGCTCCAGATGGTGTTGTACAAATAAAAAGACTGATGCGATCTCTGACCTTCCATTCCAGATCTCGCAGAAGAAAAGGAAAGAAATCACTTTCTCAGTTGAGCAGGACTTTATAGTGACCCACCCCAAGCCAGCTGCTGTGCAGATCTATGATTACTACGAAACAGGTGGGTCTTTGATTTTAACCAGTGTGAAGTGTGGGGGAGGGAGAGGGACAGCAGAAACACCGTGTGCCTTAAGGGAAACCCAGAACCAGATCTGCTGCAACCAGCACTCCTCTGAGCTCCATCAGCATCTGAATCTAGGGCCAGGGGAGAAACTCATTTCACTTTAATGACCTTGGTTTCATGCCCAAGGTGACCAATGGGCATGACTAGAAAGTTATGAAAATACATGCACCAGAATGAGGGACATTTCAAGGATCTCCTGTGTAAGCATGCCAAGGATATATCCACCTCCAGGGAAAGGCACAAGAAGTGTTCTCCAGGGTAACAAGAACGTTTCTGTTCTTCTCCAGAAGAGTATGCTGTTGCTCAGTACACATCACCTTGCAAGGAGGTTGTTGCAGAGATGGACTAAAGATTCAAAAAGGTAAGTGAAAGCCAGAAAATAACCAAACAAGCAGATAAGAAAGTGAAGTATGAAGCAGCAAGCAAGAGCAGAGTGAGTAGAACAGTAATTATTCTCAAAGAAATGAAGTCTCCATGAGTCTTCTCAGAGTTGCTGAGGAGTCCAGACTCAGCATGTTGAAAGACCTTGGTCTGGCATTTGTCTGTTTCACACAGAAGGAACTGACTACCCTGCATCCTGAAAAAAATACCTGTGTTTTGTAACCTGCAGATATTGGTTTGTTCTCATTGAGGTTATTTTCTTTTGGATTTTCACCTGCAGGAGCATCATAAATGTTGAACAAGTGGTCAAGCACCCTATTTTCTTCTGTCATGAAATCCTGGAAAAAGCCATTGCACCTTAAGAATCACAGTGGGACTCTGTGATATTGTTTAAGCTACTGTCTGATTCTCTGTTTCCTTTCACATCTCTCCAGTTCTGTAGCATAATCATGTATACATTTCCACAAATAAACCTCCCTTTTACATTAGGCATTGGGTTTTTGTTTTTTTTCACTGTCACAGAACAGGCATTTTAATGATAGTCCACGTCATGACTGCTGGCTGGGGGAGGATGAAGAGAGGAACATGCCTGTTCTGCCTGCAGTGCTCTGCCTCCTCAGCTACAGCTGATAACTACTGGCCACTACTGCCAATACACATTGTGTTCAGTCCCTCTGGAGGTGGGTGAGACCCAATGTTTATGGCTGCTGAACTGCCCCTCATCTTTCCCCAGCCCGGCGAGGGCCCTGCCTTTGCCCCTCTGGCATAAAAGCAGGGGTTTAGGTGCGGACGTCATGGAGTGACTCTGCATCATGGTTACTGGAGGAAAGGGGCAGCTTGCAGTCCAGGCCTGGCGAGTGCCTGGTCCCACATCCTGGATCTCACTCTGCCAGGCCCTCCAGTCCACACATCTGGCCAGAGTTTGTCCAAACCAGGCCACGCTGGGTCATGGTACCAGCCACCAGCAGCAAGCTTCCCCATTTTCCTGCATCTCTTGTCATCCCCTACTTCGACATGCTTGGAGTCGTGGTGGTTTCTGCAAACACAAACACACAGCAGAGCAGCATCGGGAGGGCTCGGGAAAGAAACACAGACGCTGCTCCTCTCTCCCGGGAGCAGCAGCAGTGCCGGCAGCCCTCGCCCACCCCGCCGGGCTGCCAGTGCCGCGGGTCCCCGCTCACCGGCGCCCTTGCTCCGCGCCGCCCGCATCCCAGGAGCGGGCAAGGAGCGAGGCAGACACTGGGCGTGGAGCCGGGGGGACAAGCAGGAATTTAAGTGCAAACTGCTCAAGTGCCGAGGGATTGGATGTGTTTTGACAGGATCCATTCCACCAGAAGATTTGCTAAAAGCTGCGTGCAGGCTTGCATTTTTTTCCCCAATGAAAATTCATTGTCATGTCAACATAGAATATCCCTCTCCCTGAAACATTATTTTTGCAAAAGGCATGAAACAATTTGAGTTTTAGAACTCCACAGGGCTGGCCATGCAGGATATGCATGATACCGATGTTATAAAAAGCCATTTTCTTAAGTTCCACAGATGAGGAATTTGTGGGACATGAAATAGCTTTGGATACAGTGCTGATCTCCATGCAAAGTTCCAAAATTAAAACGTTATTGGCACTAAGAGAAAACAGTGGAAAGCAAGAAAGGCTGTGAATTTTGCTTTCCTGACACAATCCAGGCTGTAGCAACTGATCTGGTTCACCGGACTAAAGCAAGAGAAATCCGTAGTTACAGTAACAAGGTTGAAAAGGAGAGCAGATTGAGTGGATGTGGATATAGGGTGCATATCTTTCTGAGGAATTTAAGGCCAATTAAGTTAAGGCTTCAGCATCTCACGTGGAACTCATAAAAATCCCCTCATGTCTGGCCAAATACATTATTCTGTTCTGCCAAACATAATTTCCTGGGAAGAAACAAGGTCCTGGAAAAAAAAAAAAAGAAGTGCATTTTTATAATTCTTTTGAAACCTGCTCTTCCTGCTAGGCAAAACCTGACTATTAAAACATCAAGTGCACATTTCCCACTGCAATCTCTTCCTTTGTACGCTGAAAATGTAATGTTTGTTACCTGGTATTTTCTTTGGCTCAAACAGACAATTGCTGTTGAAGTCAGATCTAATAAATATCCCGTGCTTACAATCTTCCCCCAGATTTTCACATCTAGATCATGTGTCCCTGGCTTCCACTCCCACAGGGAACAGCAATATTCCTAAAACACATTCTAACACCTCCAAGATGTCTGGAACCTCCGTGTCGTGTTTCAGCTCTAGGTTTTGTGCCACACACCCAAGTATATTAATTGTGGACTGAACAAACCAGGGACACCCACTAGACCGAATGTCATTTCTTCCTCTATAATCTGATAGTCCTGAGGTGTCATATCACTTAATGCCAGACATCCAGGGAGTGTTCCAGGCCTCAGAAGGTAAAACTACTGTAATTTTGGCAAGACATACAGACTAAGAAACTGTGTTGTCCAAATGTGATAAAATCAGGCTCACTCGCCCAAGAGCTGCTGTGAGGTACCACACTGCTGCCAACTCAAAGGCACAGGCTCTGACTTACTGTGCTTGGTATTGTACATAGTTTAAAAAAGCTGAAACTGTTGTGTAGGACAGAGTCAGCAACACTATGATAAATGGGAAACTCCCAACTTCACTGTGGGTGTCTGCCAGTGTCCTTGTACTTGCTCTGAAGCTTCTGGATCTCCTATGGGTCCATGCATGGCTTTGCTAGAATTACATTAAAAGCTGTTCTGAAATGCAATTCTTATTAACAAAAAAGAGTTTACAAAGTATAATCACGTCACAGTGTCTTTGACTAAAATGCTCTGTCAAGCTTACTTCCCTTTTAGGCTAAATAATTCTTTGTAGAATTTGTTTGTACCACGGGAATTGGTTTGCTGCTCCTGTGGAGCCCACACTCAAGGATCTGCAAAAGGTTGATGTCATGGCCTGGTCAAGAAGAAGACTTCTAATGACCATACTGGCTTTGAGAAGTGAACATAAGTTTTTTACAGTTAGAAGATGAGTGGCATCCACACTGCAGGCAGCAGGATGCACAATCTAGAGAAAAAAATGGGTCTCTCCATAAAGATGAGCTCCAGTATAGATGCATTCTCTTGCTTAGGCCCCTCAGATGCTTAGCTAGGGTTAGACAAAGGAGTCCCTGGTCCAGGGAATTTGGTTGCTCCATCTTTTGATTCAAATCCTCTGTGATCCTGCAGTGTCACAGGTAATAGTGCCAAGCTATTAGACAGTGGCACAGCAAGAGCTCAGCTCTATGGTTTAGATGCTCAGGTCTTCTTCTCAGCACCTGTGTCAAATATGAATTGTGAGTAATGACCAACCAAATCAGTGATCAGAGAAAAGCAGAAGTGTGTCAGAAGAGTTTTCAGTCAACAAATGATGATGTTAAATTGCTCTGAGGAAACAACTCAGCCTTGTTCTCTGATTATTTCTTTGTAAGTTCATTTGCAACCTAATTGTACCTGGAGGACAATTATGGAGGCAGGGCTTTGTCTGTACTCAAGTGACCCCCACCATCTGATTCATCAGTCAGGTCACACAGAAGTATAGGAACATCTCTGGCACCACTGGCTGTGAAACAGAGAATCAGAGAAGGACTTCTTGAGGAACATAACTCATATATTTTAATTTTTTATTCAGAGCAATAATGAAAATTTTCCTAAAAAACTTTTCAAAAGGAAAAACAACATAGTGAAAGCTAATCCTGTAGCTCACATCAAGAGAAAGCTTCTTTCTGCTCAGCCTCTTAAAGGGTCACCTTTTGAGGGTCAAGAACATCCTAAAAGCAAGGCATTACACTGAATACAGGACCTAATAGCCTCCTTCAGGGGAACGTCCCACTCTTCCCCTTTCTGATACTCTTGCAGCTCAGCACACTGACCTCCTTTCTGCCACATCACTGTTCCTGATGGGCAAACCAAGATCTCCCTTAAGAACATGATTTCAGCAGGGCTTCTGGACCCCATGTTGTCACACTGTATATACAAACTGGCAGGTGGGAGATTTAAAAACTCCTATTTGAGAGAGAAGAGAGGGTGCATATGAATAAGGCAGTCAGAGGCGAAGGGAATAAAAATCACCACTGAGATTGACAGGACTCTGCATGCTGCTAAAGTGCTAACCTCACACATTTTTTCAGCCTCCTACCCTTTGACTCACTACCCAGAGTGAGGTCATGACTGGGTTATTACTGGAAGCAATTGCATAACCATGCCAGATGTTTTCTACTTCTCTCGAAGTGATAAGCTCTAGATCCCACTGATTCCCCTTGCTGTCCTTCCTGTCAAGATGTCCCCAAGGTGTGTGCCAAGGTAAAGCACATCTAGGAAATCCTGTGCATTGACTGTGGGATGCACAGCTGGTTCTCTTTTCAGAGCCCACGGCTGCTAAGGTGAGGTCTTGTCCTGTTCCCAGGGCAGGCTCTGGAGCAGGACACTGTTTAAAAGGGTCCTGATACATGGTGTATTCTCCAGCTGTGTTTCACTATCATGGCTCACACACCTTGCCCTGACCTGAAAGGTCAGCTCTGCTCTTCCTAAGAGGTTGAAACAGAACAAAGCAGAGCTGCAGGAGAAAGGATTAAATGTGACAGTATCTGATTTCCTTGCCTCATACTCCATTAGGTCTTTCTTGTCTGGCTTTCCTGTAGCATTGTCCATCCCAAAAGCTCGGATAAACACATCAGCTGAGCCCCAGCTCTTCTCTGCACTGGGGAAAGACTCATGTCCTGGGTACCAAACATCTGGCTTAGCTGTAGCACAGAGAGAGTCCGACGGCCTTGCCTTATGTTACCCAGCAAGTCAGGAACTGAGCTAAGCACAAAGCCCGTCCCTTTGGCCACCTCAGCTCAGACAGCAGGCTCTGGCTGGTGCATGGCTGAGGAGTGAGAGCCCTGCACGACTCTGCAGCAGGTGGGTGTTATCCGTGGTGGGTACAGCATGGGCCATGACACACAGAGGTGGCACTGGCACAGCCTTCTACTGCCTCCTTTGAGCAGCCTTTCAGAGGGAGGCAGTGATTTGGAGTTTTACTGTTTTATAGCTAACTGAATATTAGATCTAAATGGAAGAAGTCTCTGAAATCCCTACATACAATGAGTATGGCTTTTTTCCCCCACTGGCATTTCTGCTCATGGCCTTGTGCTATGAAGTCTGGATGGTCTCTGGGGATGGATATCTCATGGCACCTGTAGGTGCCTGTTCTGTTGTTACATAGTCCTTGGGAGAAGCACTTTTTCCTTCCATCTGCTCATCATTTCTCTGTATGAAGCTTGGCCCATTGCTTTCGCTCCTGCCACCATGCACCTCCAAAGAAAGGCCGCCTCCAACACTGTTCAACCTGACTTGAACATAACCTCAGGGCCAGCAAAAGGACTTTCATGAGATGCCTGTACCTCATCTGAGGAGAGAGGGAGCCCAGACAATAACTTCACAGCCAGAGCTAAATAAGAAGTCTATATGCATTTTATATGTCTTTTTAGATGGTAAAGTTTTATCTGAAGAGTCATAAGACTCAAAAAGAGCATGGTTGATTGTCCTGAGTGCTGTTCTCAGACACATTTGTAAATGTTTGGCTTTTTCTCCCCCATTTCCTTGATAATATTCTGAGTAGTAAAAAAAGCATAAATTAAATTAGCTTGTCATTCGTTACTACATCAGCGATTGTCTTCAATTCTCTGTAATATCCCAAAATACCTGCTAACATGCAAACAGTTTCCTGTTAACACATTTAAAAATTATTAGATATCATTCAATAGTTACCTTAGATGGATTTAATAATGGGATTTCAAAGATTTATCCTGTCTCTGTGTGATCTGTACTGTATCAAACAGACACCCTGCAGATTTTTCATGTTTGAGGGTAAACAACCTTGTTTATAGCCTTTTTTGCAACATACTGTATACATTTCTTTTAAGGCAAGATCAAGTTTATACATAGAGTGGATGTTTGTTATAATACAGCTAAGAGAGAAAAGCCCTACTTTGTATAGGGCTTACCCTAGAGATGGCAACCTCACATCACACAAAATGTGGTCACAGGGCCATTTATAAAATTCAGCTGCCGATCTGGTTTGCAATTTAATCTACAAAGTGCATTAAAATAAGAATAATTCACTGATGTCTTTGCCATGCCTGAATTTACTCATTTGTTCATATGACACCACAGAAATATGAGTTATATTTGACAGTCCACGTCTGGGAAAGGCAGTTCATCTGCTGCCAGGCCCTTCTCTCAGGTTAAATTATTCAACAAGCAACTAAAGTGGATAATCTTTATTCATTCTGACATTTTCACTTTCATTTGAAGTTTAGCTGATGAAGCTGTTTTATGATATTTCACTGTGCATCTTCCTTTTCCTGCTTGTTGAAATTTGTAACATGTTCATATTGTCTGAGGTTTTTTGATAGACGACCTTCCCTTCACTATGGCCTGTGAAGTATTATGTCTCCTATACAATGACAAACCCTTTTTTATGTCTTTGGGTGTTGCTGTTACTCCTATTGATTTATCTGAGTACTTTTCCCTGTCATACTTTCTTGTCATATGAAATAAATTGCTTTGGGTTTGTTTGCTTTAGATTCACAGGCTGGGAAAACGGATACCATTATTTGGATTTCCTTTAAAATAACAATACTGATTTTCTTTTTCTCCTGCAGTATATTTTCTGCCTTTAGCTGAACAGCTAATACAATTTGTTAATTGGAGTTGTTAATATAAGTCTTGGGTTTTATAGCGTTTTTTTTTTCTTACCTGTCACCATACAAAGATGATGTAGGTACTGAGGAGAGATGTTGCTTTGCTAGAGCTGCTGGTTTCCAACAGGAGTTCTTAGGAGTAAGTGCATGGACCACCTTAGGCACGATACAAGTGTTTTCAAGAAATGTTTCCTCAGCATCTTCTTTTCACACATGCGCGTTCTTCAAAGCCAAAGGTTAATTTATTGGTTGGCTTTGGTTTTGAGCATTGAGTGTTGTGCTACAGTCCTTGAGGAGACTGAACAGGAACATATTAAAGAAACAAGTGTCTTTCTTGGGATTATTTACCTTTGGTGACAGAGGTTCCAAAATTGCTTACGACTTCTGGAGCAGACAAGGATTCCCACATATAACACTGCTGTGATAATACTGAGAGTATTTACACCAAACCACAGATACCTTTTCTTCCTGCAATTGCAGCACCCCCGACCCACCCTGTTATTGGACAATTGGTAGTCACCTACAAAGCTAAAGAATAGAAACTGAAAAGAAATCAGAGGAAAAGACACCAGAATTGCGTTAAGGTGATTAAAATTACACAGCTCAGTATTTTACTTTAATTTCAAGGGAAAATGTATTTTCTATAGTGGTCATAAACTTGGAGGTGTAGGACACATCCAATTTTTGTGTCATCTCTGCCAGGCAAAGCAGTAAGGACTGTATGGCTCAGAAGAAACTTTACAGAATAAGGCATGCTGTGACTGGAATTTATCAATATTCATGATGACCTGTGTTAACTTGCTAATTTCATCTTTTGTGTCAGTGATTCCAACTCAAAATAATATATTTTAAAGTGCTGATGAAAAGGAACTGTGAAGGAAATATTGCGGAAATTTAAGTCAGATTGCTGTGATTGGATGCTGCCCACAGGGAATATTACCATGTGCTGAACACAGCTCATATCCCCAACACTGCAGATTTCTGATGGGTTAAGGAAAACAGGGTATGAATCATTCAAAGATTTCTAATATAAGCATTCTCCAAATAAATACCCTTCCCCCACTTGCAGAGTCTCTGGCCAAATACTGTCCCTCTGTTCCAGCTCCTCCTTACCGCCTCTCCCTGTTTCCGGATGGGCCCTGGCCCCCAGCCCTTATCTCCTCCAGCCCCTGGGCTGTTTGCAGAGAGCAGCTATAAAGAGGCTGACAGAGCACAGAGTGGAGGAGAATTACAAGGTGCAGGAAAACAGCAGCACTGCTTGACTCACCACGACCTGCTCTGCACCATGGGGAAGGACAAGCTGCCCAGCAAACCAAACATCTTCCTCCTTCTTCTCTTCTTCCTACCTGGAAATGCTCCTCTCAACACAGAACCGTAAGCTACACATGCGGAGGGGGGAGGGAGGTTTTTCCTTCAGTTTTCTTCCTACTAATAAGCAAGCCCTGAGTGTCCTGCACAGCTCTATCAGTGCTCCCCGCTCCCATCCTGTAACACCCTGACTGTTCAGCCCTGGGACCCCTCCCCACCACCATCTCTGCCAGTGGCCTCTTTCTGCCCTCCCCCCAGTCTCTGCCCACAGTGCCCACAGTCCTGCCCTGCAGCTGCCTGATAGTCCAGACCTGGATCCTCACAACATCTTTGCCTAAGTATGTTTCTACCTGGAAAGCTCTCAGGGCCCGGAATTTTGTGGGCATGATGCCAGAATCCAGGTGCTAACCTTTCCTGGAGTATCCTTGTTCCAGTCATTGAGTTACTTCTCCTCATTCCCCTGTTGCTTTCAAGCCAGTTTGTTCCCCTTTCTCCTGCCAGTTTGTTTCCCTTGGCAGCATCAGATGTACTTGTTCTCTAAGAGGATCTGTGACCTAGATTCTCTTCCTCCAGCACGGAGTCCAGTGCCAGTACCCTCCCTGGACACCCACACCAGGGCTGTGCAGACCAGGAGCATGGCTGCAGCTTGAGTTCTGCTGATGGCCCTGGGGAGAGGGGCAGCCTGCGATGGCACAGTGGGGCTGGAGTCTGGCATGCCCACCTCAGCCTTGCCCACCAGAGAGTGTTGCTCTGAAGCCCCTCACCTGGGTGGGAGCAGCTTCCCTCTTCAGACCTTGGCTGCTGTTCCTCTTGCTGTGCTGACAGAGGTGCGGTTGTCAGCAACGCGAGTCTTGTAACGCTTGCTGCAGAGATTTCATGCCCACGAGCACTGCCATAGTGCTGGCAAAAAGTGCAGCATTCCTGCACTTACTGCTCAGAGGTGAGGTGGTACCTGGTTCAGCCTGAACAACCTTTGACTCACATGGCACCATCAACCTCTCATCCATCTGCCTTGTTTGGGTACTTCAGGGGTAGATCAGCCAACCAAGTCTGCTTTGGGGTCAGGCAGAGCTCTCTGGTCTCCTGAAAGTAATCTGATTAAGTAAGAAAGATTAAGTAATTTTTATTCATTCTTGCCCAACATCAGGGGGAAAGGGAATGAAGCCATACTGTTCAGACCTATGGGCAACACAGAATCATAGAATGCCCTGGACTGAAAAGGACCTTAAAGATCTAATTCCAAAACCCCTGCCATGGAGAGAGATACCTTTCCCTAGACCAGGTTGCTCAGAGCTCCATTGAATCTGGCTTTAAACTCTTCAGGATGGGGCGGCAGCCACAGCGTCTCTGGGCAATCTGTGCCAGTGCCTCACCAACCTCACAGTGAAAAAGTTTCCTCCCTAATATCTAGTCTAAACCTACTCTCTTTCAGTTTGAATGCATTTCCCTTTGTCCTTTCCCTTGTAAAAAGTCTCTCTCCATCTTTCCTGTAGGCTGCTCTTTGTCCCTTACGTGCCCCATTCTGGGAGGGAAGAACAAAGCAAGGCTGAGAGAGGTGGGAAGAGAGAGGGGTGTTGTTGGGGTCCACAGGAGGAAGACAGGAGCCCGGTAGGGAGGCAGTTCTGACAAGTGAACTGCTAGGTAGCATAAGGCTAGTGGTTTTGTAAGTGCAGGATAGATCAGCTGCTGGATAGATATATACAGCACAGAAAGGGAACAAGCCTTGAACTGAAGACAAAAATTAAACTTCCAACCAAGACTTGCTTACTGTGTCCTGTGCAAGTAGGGCTATCACTTCTTTGGACAGCAGCACTTGCTGCTGCTATTTCTGTTTCAGAGGTGGCCATCTGGACAGGAGACACAATTAAGGCTTAGATTACATATTAGAAAAAAGCATTCATCAAGTTAGTGCAATGCTGGAACACATGACCCAGAGAGATGGTAGAAACTCCATCTACGGTGTCCTTTGCAAAAGTCCTGTTCCAGGAGGGAAGGTGGGCTTGAGACATCTGGAGGTCCTTTGTAACCAAAACTTACGCAATTTTGGAAGAATGACGCCAAAGGTATTGTTCTCCAACTCTGGTTGTGCATGTAAGCTGTTTTACCATGCAGTGGGCATGCTTGGGAGTACTCTGCACATGGTCAGAAGTGTGAGGTCATAATGACGCTTGAATTGGCAGGTATGGATTTGGGCTGATGAAATTCATTACCTTCTTTGGCTGGGTGCTTGTTCCAGTAAGTAGCTGAGAGTCGATGCACAGACAGACAATATTCCACCTTAAGCTACAGTATAACCTTCTCTGTATAGACAAACGCATCATTTTTTGCCTCAGCCACTATCTCTAGGGTCTCCTATTCCTCCTTGATGCATGCCTCTGTCAGAGTCACTGCCTCTCTTGTCAGAACAGCTCGTTGCATGCTGAGGTCTCTTCTGTCAGGGTAGATGCTTTTTGTCCCGGAATGTCTATACATGGATTTTGTGAACCAAGTTACTTAAAACTCTCACAGTAATTTAATTTATCTGTCTCTTTTCAACAACAGATCCCAAACCACCTAAATAGAAGTCTGTAAACAGCATGGTTTATATTTTTGTTTCAAAGGCAGGGAAGCCAGCCTAAGGGGAAATTCTACAAGTTGGCCAAAATTTCAGCAGAACAGTGAACAGGAAGAGAAATGAGGCCAAATTCCCCACAAACTAGGTCACACTGTCCTTTCTGTAGACTGGATGTTATTGTCATATTGCCAGTGCCACTGTCAGGGGACAGGGGGAATGACATTAGGGGAAGCAGCATGGGCTGAAGCCATGGTAAGAAGGTTATGGAAGAAAGGAAACACTGGGGAAAGTAGAGAGTCACAAATTGAGACTCTCTGGGAGGCTGGAGTTCCCTTCTTTCACAGCCTCTGCAGCAGCACAGGCTGAGCAGAATTGCCAGCAGGCTCCTCACTACACTTCATCCCAGTGCCTCATGGTGAAGGAAATGCAGGTGCTGCCTGGGTCCCAATGCCTCCACAGCAGCTTTAGGACTTCCCTGAAATCTCAGCCCAGGCAAAAATGTAGCTCTGGATGGACCCAGCTGTATTTGTCCTCCATTCCTTTCTGAACACTTCCTGACAGTCCATTTGTTACTTATTACTGATTGAGAATTTTCCAAGACTGACCAGCAGTGCTCACGTCTGAGTGGTATTAGCTTGCTTATTGTTTTCCCTTTAACAACAGTTCATTTGCTATTTTTGCTACTCAGTTCTATCATATAAAAAACTTTTCCACAAATATGTAAGTTAATTTGTAGAATTTTCTTACCCTGCACAATTATGAGAAAATTGTACTTCCCAGATCATTTAGGAATGTACTGAAGAACGGGGGTATCAACACAAACTGGAGATTTTCATTGGTTCCTATCCTTCCTGTCTTATCTTTTAACCAATTAATCCAGGATAGAATTAATAATTTGATTTATTGGTAAAATGATCCCTTTTATTGAATGGCAGCTTCGTTTAAGAGTCCTTTGGGAGGGACCTTTATCGAAAGCTCTTTGAAGATGCAAGTACACTTGAGTTGCAATAAAACACTACTGAAATCTTTTGTGTGCTCATCTTAATAAGGTCCCAAACTGCAAGTACTCAGATCTTTGCTCAGCATGTGAAGGATTTGGAAACCTGGATAGGCAAAGACTGGAGCAGCCAGACAAGTGGGTGGTTTTTTTCCTCCACTGTTTTTAGCCAATGCCTTTGAGTCTCAATAGGAGATTGTGGGATATACAAAATTCAATTAACAGCCTGAAACCTTTCAAACCATCCTTACTCCCTGCTGTGAAGCCAAACAAAACATCCTTTGTAAAGCACTCTCTATTAGCATAGAAATTGTTCCTTCTACTGCAAGCATTTTCCTGCTTTTAGGCTAATTAGTTAGACCATTTAATATGTATAAACCCAAAATAAAATGAATGCTCATGTTATATGCACTGCAACTAGCAGGGATAGCAATGGATTCGGCATGCTGATTTGTTAATTTCCCTTCACTTAATACTGTTGCCTTCAAATTGTTCCACATTTCTGATATTTCTGGCTTTCCTCTCTTCCTAGGCAGTACATGGTGCTAGTGCCCTTTATGATACACACAAATTCTCCTGAGAAAGTCTGCGTTCAGCTGACCCACCTGAACGAGTCTGTGACGCTGAGTGCCGCACTCGAGTATCACGGGGAGAACAGGAGCCTGATTGATGACGTGGTGTCAGAGAAAGACGTGTTCACCTGCATCCCTTTCTCTGTGAGTATCTCATCCTTGTGGGATGATGTCCTGTGTTCATTGGTGTGGCATAGTAGATCCATACAGTCCAGAATCGAGAAGGAAGACACACTGCAATCAGAGATTCCTAAGCTAAGACAAACAAAGGAATTAAATCAATGTGGATAACTGACTGTGGTAGTCTTATGAGGACTAGTTTTCCCCCATTATCAAATTCTGTGCCCCACATGATATTTCTGTGCATGCATGACTTAGAGAAGTCTTTTGGAACTTTGATTGACAGAATGTGCCCCATGTTCGTTTTATCTGTGTAAGCCTGAGATGACAAATATCAACGTGGAGTGACAACTGTAGAAACTGGGGAATTATTAAAGACAGTGAGGTCCATGAGGTCATTTGGCTGCTTCTAGAGCTTGTTCACAAATTTTAACTGCAGAAGGCTGGTTGGTGAATAATGTAAGCAACAGGTTCTGTACCCTAATTAATAAACCTGGATTAATTTTCATTTTGATAAATCATGTGATGGAATAAGATCAGGTACAATATTTTTCTAAGAAAAGTATATAAATGAAGGAAGGAAGCATGTTTTTCTCTTGCTCCCTGCACTGTGTCTTTTTTGTCCCTTTAGGGAACTTTCTGACCCAGCTAGTGCTCCTTCCTTCAAAACTTAGTGCAATGGGGTGTATCAGTAAATCTGTTATTCTCTTGATTTTCCTTAGCTTCCAAAATCCAATAGCACAGCAGTGGCATTTCTCACTGTGACGGTGACAGGGGACACACTGCATTTCAAGAGCCGCAAGTCAGTGTTGGTCAGGAATTCTGAAAGCCTGATCTTCGTCCAGACAGATAAACCCATCTACAAGCCTGGACAGACAGGTACCAGGAATTGGGCTGGTGTTGATTCTGACAGCATAAATCTAAAGGACTTCATTCTCCAGAGGTGCCATACTTGTATTCAAGTTTTCAGATTTCTTCATGGGGGGCATCTAAGGCACTCAGAAAATCTTATTTCTGTTAGCTGAGATCGAGGTCATGGTACTTTCATCATTGCTAATCTTCATTCTCCAGGCACAGCATCTCAGCCAGATGTAGGCACAGGCTCCGATTCATTCTACTCAACTAGAGGCAAAAAACTGGGATGACTGCAAAGCATAGTGTCCCTGGGCTGCACCAGAATCAACAAAGCAGGACAGGCACTCCCAAGAGATAATTCAATTCAGCCAAGACCTGATTATCCTTCTAAATTTATCTGCCCCTCACTATCTGCAAGAGAAAGAGCCTGAAGTAATTGTTTCTATTACTTAAAGATTTAATTCAGAGATTGTTGATACATGGAATGAATCTGAGTTATAAATTATTGAAGCACTGACATTTCCCAGTGATGGCTACAAATCTAACAGTGGAATTTTCTTTTTTTTCCCTTTACACCGTTCAGTTCAGTTTCGGATCGTCTCTCTGGACAAAGACTTCTACCCACTGAATGAGAAGGTAGAGCTTTAATTCCTTGTTAGCCAGGAGATTTAATTCCTTATTAACACTATTATTGTCATCATCCAGAACCACTGAAGACAGCCTTTAAAGCATATGATACTTTCTCACACCATGCTTCACCCATTCCATATTCTATCCCAGGACACACTCCACCTGTTTCCATTGACTGAAAAACACACCCCCCTTTTTAAAAGCATATAGATGTGTAAAACCAGATTTGTAAAGGAATGTACGTGGCCTGCCAACATGTGGGCAGGGATGCCATTACTGAAAAAAATAGGTGGGACAAATTTCCATTGGTAGTGACAGGTGTGCATCTGTTTCCAGCAGGGTGTGCAATCCCACACTTTGAGACAGAGCAGCACAAGAACTTGGTTTAATGGAACTGGTCAGGGGCAGAAGCCCACCTTTTATTTTACTTGACAATCAGTTCCTCATGCAAACAAGTTCTTTGAAAACTCTTACGTCATCACGTTTTCATACCGTGGTAAGACAAAAAGTCAGGGCCCTAAAATATTATAGAAAAGATTCCCTTAGCCATCAAGAACCAATGAAACAAAGCAAGTACAGAAAGGGAAGAACCCAAAGGACTTCTTAGAAGTTTGTTCTTCTGCCCTTCAGTCCAAATCTGGAAATTACTTCTATGTAATTAATATTTCTAACACTGATTTTCTTTTGTTCTTTCCTCACAGTTTCCATTTGTCTACATTCAGGTGAGTGGATAACTGCATTATTATTTGCAGAAGAATTTGTGGGCACAGAGGTACCAGTCTCCAGCAGAGGTGTTTTCAGGCTGAGGTGCAAGGGGAAAATTACAGGCATGTGACCTTTTCCCTTGGTTTAAAGGAAGGTTGAGTAGTTGGGCATCGAAATAAGTTCCAACGATAGTTCTTTGGTCACAGAATGTGCTGTAGGAGCAAACAAATTAAACATTACAAGCCATGGTGTGAACAGAACCACACTTGCCTAGCAGTCATCAAAATGGCTTTTTCCTCTTCCCAATCAGAACTGAGGGTTTCTGTCTGCCAAGTGTGGCTGAAATTAGAGACCTGTGTTAAATAAGCTATCAAAAGCTAAGAAACAAAATTAGGTAAGCAGACATCCCTTCTCTTCCCAAGCACATCGTTTTTGTCTGTTGGGGTTTTAAATGGTTGAACTTCAGTGGCAGGCAAAAGTTAATAGCAAGGAGGTTTCTGTCAATGATTCAAGCACTCATTTTTTCAAATGAGAACCCAAAATTTACAATTACTATTTGGTACATCTTCTTTTGAAAAAACTAATGATAAGGGCCCAGGGACAGACCCTGAAATTAGTGTGCCCGAATTTTGAGTTGGTTTAGGTGATTAATGAATCCTATGTAGTCAGTCCTTTCATTGTCCCTTGCTGCGTGGGGTTGCTGTCTCCATTCTGCTCCATCTCTGTCTAGAGCTGGGGAGTTGTCACAGCAGAGGAGGCAGAAGGTAGGCCAAAACCAGGCTGTGCCCCGTTTCTGTATCCTCCTTTCAGAGTGCTGTCATTCTCTATTCCCATCAACAAACTTCCAGAAAAGAGCTGCAGAGCTGGTAGGCTGCTGATGGTCTGTGAATATTAGAGAAAGAAGAGTAAGACAGCGGGTGGTGTGGATGAGCATGCCAAGGGGAGCATCTCAGAACTACCTTTTTCCAGGGTTGTCTCACAGGGTCCCTTCCCTTTCAATGAGATGATACTTTACTGAGTAAAGGAATTTCATGAAAGAAGCAAGAACAAATACATCCTCTCCACTGCCTCCAGAAATATGTCTTTGCCTAACAAGCTGAATAATTTCATAACCTTTTTGTGTGTGTGTCAATACCATGGAAGCCTTCAATTTTAAGTCCCTAGGAAGATCATCTGTGTTTTCAGCTCTGGCCTGTAAAGCATGATGTTTGTCCACGCTGTTTAAGACGGCTTCTGTAGGCCCTGTGCTTCATCCCAACCATCACCTCTCCCTTCCTCAATGCTCCTTCTCAGTCCAGCACTGCCCTTTGTTTGGATTTCACAGCTGTCTGCAAGGCAGTCTTGTAGAGTGGGAAACTCCTATGGCAGAAAATTCACTGGTTTATTCTAAAGTACTTTTTTTTGCCAGATCAGATCTATCAGTGTAGTTCACCACATTATTGCATTAAATTTGGACTGGACCAAAGGAAAGAGTGGCAGGAGTGAAGAAAAGTGTCAGCCTAAAAGTCAGCACTTCTAAGGAAATAAATGTCTATCAATCCACACTGTTAATGTCACTAATTTATCTTAGTGAAGCACAAAGGCAGAAATTAATATGAGTCTGCTATTTCTGAACTATTATCCTGACCTATTGCTTATGCAATTAAAAAAATAATAGAACATCTTGCTGAGGAAAAACAAACTGGCTTTCAGGCCTTCCCTATAGATACATCACAGGAATGGCAACAAGTTCACAAGCCCAGCTGTAAACATTTTCTTGAATTCCTCTTCCAAGGAAGCCCAGTGGTGTCCCTCACAATAAGTGGTGAGCTTTTCAGCAGGGTTGAAACGTGATGATGAAGGGGATTTGGTCAGGGCCATGGGGCTGCATTTTACTGACTGTGCCACCCTCCCAGGTGGCTTCTTGGGAACACAGCTCCCTCTTCTGCTCCCTGACTGATGACCTCCAGCTGGGAGATGTCATTCACATCCCCATTTTTCCTAAGCCCTGAGATAAAATCTCAGTGAAGTAAAAGCACGCAGTCACATACCTTGAGTCACACACCTATCTAGAGTAAATAAACTTTGGGTGACAGCCAAGGTACAATGCAAAGAGCAGACAGAAAATGAAAGATTGTAAACATTAACTATTCTGCTGAGGAGCCTGAAAAGAGCGCATCAAACTACACAGCACCACTGTGCTGTTTCAGTGACTTTGACAAGAAATTTGGGGCTGAGGGGATTAATTATTGATAGTTAATGAGCAGTACACAGATGTAGCAGTGGTGAGACTTCAGCTCCAGCATTAGGAGCATGGAGACAAAAGGGAGGGCTCTCATCTGGGTGCCTATATGTGGGGTATGCTCTCCTCTGTCACCATTCCACCACCCCTCCACTGGCTTAGGACTCTTATACAGGCCCATTTCTCAGTCCCATAGATAAGTCAGCCATCCGATTCCTCAGCGGATTGTGTACTGGTACTTCAGCAGTCTTCATTCCAGGCAGGGGAAAATAACCCCAAACTTTTGCAGGGTATATAGCCAGTCAAGGAAGCTGACACTTCCCTCCTTTCTCCATTTGCTCCAGTTATATCTGATATCAATCTCTGTGCCTTGTTACCTTGCCAGTCTGTCTTGCCCAGCTTCCTGGCCCCATCCTTTGCAGGTAGAGCTGAGGGGGAGACAACACCCCCAGGGGTTAAAAGGGTTTAAAAGCTTTCTTGGATGCTAGCTATGCAGAATTGACAGATAAGTGCTTTCAGAACCTCAAAGATTGTTGAATAATTACAGATAGGCATTTCCCAGCTGGGATGTGTATACACTGGGCACTGCACTGCTCTGTGCCTGGCATTCTCCTGTACTGTCTTGTGACACTGTTACCTTCACCTGCAGGATCCTCAGAGGAACCGTGTGTACCAGTGGCAAGGGGTGGAACTGGAAACAGGCTTTACACAGCTCTCCTTCCCTCTCACCTCCGACCCCATGCAAGGCTTCTACAAAATAGTTGTGCAGAAGAGCTTCTCATCCCATGTGGAGCATTACTTCAGTGTGGAGGAATTTGGTAAGGAGAGGAAGTTGACAGCAATGCCTTTTACTGTGACCGCTCAATTTGGAATTTCCTGGGAACAACATGGAGAAGGGAGGGACTGACTAAACAGGCAATGGGGTTCATAGAGGCTGAGCCAGAAAGTGCTAAGTATCAGAAGTGGTTGCTGCCTTTATGGCATCTCTGCAACCTGCCTGAGCTTGTATTTGCTCATAGTGCTCTTGGGAGCACAGGACATGACAGAATGCCTGTGCACGGCTTGTGGCATCGATTGCAGCTGATTTTGTTTGAGTTACTTTTCAGTCCAGCAGCTTGTTGCACTAGATATGAAGTAAGAGATGACAATATTTTGGTGACCCTATTTTGCTTCTCTCATCATCTGCATAAGGTCTCTTTCTCCATCCGTAGTCCCTTCTCCATTCATCGTCCTCTCTGTTTTTGCTCTTCCTTGTTTCTGCAAAAGCTTAGGAAACATGTTTGGTAGAAAACTTGTGACTGAAGAACAATCCACGAATGTTACAAACAGACTGGTAGCAGAGACTGAGTAAGGAGCAATATGCTGCTGCAGGGAGCCTTTTAACCCTCAGTTCTGTCATAAAACTTCTCGGGTGTTTGTGGATGTGTATTCTGGGTATTCTGTGTGCGTTTGAGAAGGCCAGTGCTTCACACTCCCAGGCTCTCCATTGACTCTACATGAAGCCCAAATGCTGATCCGGACTTGCTGTTTCTGGAATATGCAGGGTGTGACCCAAAGGAGATTGTCACTCAAGTCCATGGGAGATGGCTTATTTGGCTTCGAGTCAGGCATGGTGAATAATTTGACTACAAACCAGGTTATAAGCTTCGATCTGCCATGGTGACAGATGGCCTGTTCTTCCTCCCACAAACACCATTCTGAAAGCCCCACAAAATCAAAAATCCATGTCCCTTTGTTAGCCTGCTACTAAACTGAATTTTCTTTCCTTTGTTCTTTAGTCTTTTTCCTATCAATCTCTCCTATTGCTGTTTCTCTTACAGTCTTTTGAGGAAATGTGCCCTGGGGTTGAAACATTGAACCTTGCCTCCCATCTTAGAGGCAAATTTATGTCTAAACTGTATAATCCAGGGTTATTATCTGATTCCTGGGTCTGGATGTGCACCCACCCTGCTGTTATTTCCCTGCACTGTAAGAAAAACCTCAGGTCTACCACCTGGAACATTACATGCTTCAGTCCAGTATTGGGGCATGAGGAGTTGGAGGCATAGGGCTGCAGGATACAATATGGGAAGAGGAATGTAACTTAATACTCAGGAGCAAAATATGTATTTTAGTTGTGCCCCTTTATATTGCACTTTATAGTTTCCTCTTCCACTTGAAAATATAGACCTGAGAGTCTGTGGCTAGATTCACTAGAATTCTCTGGGTATGCAGGACAATATCCCATAGTGCATCTTCAGTGAGCCTATGAGCAACTCTAGATCTCCAGAATGGTAAGAATCAGCCAAGAGAATCAGTGATTCAGGGCATTTCAATGTGATAAATTACAAAGGTAGTGAATGTGCTGCTCCGAGTCCTGGCTGCAAGTTGTGCATTGTGAACACAACACACAGGAGCAGTGTGTCCTTCTGAATGGACGGGTGAGGAATCTGCTCAGCTGTCTGGTGCCAATGGGATCACATAACCTTGTGCAGCAAATAAGGGAAGGTAAGGACTACAAACCTCCTTATTTGCCTTTGAAGCCAAGCAGTGGTGAAGGCTGAGAAAACCTATGGAAGGGGTAGAGATCTGTACTGAAGACCGCAGAGAGGTTCATATTTAGATGCTCCTGCCTCAGTGCTTGGGTTGCTGTGTCATACACAGCTCTCATTCACTCTTCTCATACCAGACTTTCTCTCTCCCATCTAGTGCTACCCAAGTTCGAGGTCCTGGTGAAGATGCCAAAGATGATCACTATTAAGGACAACGAGCTTCCAGTGTCTGTCTGTGGTCTGTGAGTCACAGCGCTCCAGTAAATCTCTCTTGCTTATCCTTCACTCTGCCTTTCTGCTGAGAAGCAGAAGAGCTCAAGGAGGCTTTTAAAACTTTTCACAGGCATCTAGCGCAGGCTTATTTCATTCTGTCAATCCTGAGCCTGCTGCTTGGCGTGAACAGTCAAAGTGAAGGGTCTTCCTCTTTTCCTTAAAAGATTATGTCAAACAAATCTGCAACTCTCTCTTCCCAGTTTATTTTACATTTTCTTTTTCTGTCTTTGCATTTCTTCAGTTAGAGCTTCTCTGCCAATACTGAACCCTCAAATACTCTGAGATGTCAGATCAGACATAATTTAAATTGGTCATGCAGACCCAGTATTCTCATTTTTAACTCATAAATTGCTCCTCCTGAGTCCCTGGTTGTCCTTCCATTTTTTCTTTGAATCCTGAGCAGTTTGTAGTACAAGGATGCTCCTGGCTGAAGTAATTTTCTAAGGTCAATCTTTTTCTGCAGACACCTCCCACCTAGAACAGAATGAATGTTTCTTCCATGGATAATGGAAGAATCTCACTATGGAAATGCTGGGAATCATTAAAATGTCAGATTAGTCAGCATTTAAAGAAGTATTAGGAAATCATCCACAGAGGTCTTTAAGGAGATGTGTCTGAGTGTGACTGTGACTGTCTCATCTGATACATTGTTTAACACATTGTGATTATAGGTACACCTATGGGAAGCCTGTTCCTGGTTTGGTGAATGTCCAAGTATGCCGGAAATTTTCCCAGTCTGCTTCAAGTTGTTACGGAAAAGAAGCAGAATCTGTGTGTGAAGAATTCACTAGGCAGGTGAGTCCCAAGATGGAAATGTAGTGCTTTTTCGTAAGGTTAATGGGCAATGTTGTCTCAAGACAGACAAATCTGTGACTGTTGGGAGAGAATACGGCATCAGAGATAGCATTCTCTCCAGGAAAAAGCAGAGAGTCTCAGAGGAAGGCATTCTTAAGAGAGGGATCATTAAACTGGAAACAATTGATGATGAAAACCTGACTCCGTTGAAACTAGTGACAAACATTCAGTTGCCAGCCATGAGTCCTTGCTATTGTTCCACAAACTGAGAAAAGAATCTTTAAAAGAATGTTGTAACTGCAAGAGGCGTTTACTGGGAGCAAGGAGCAAAGATGAGGAGAAAACAAGAAGGCACTATAGAGAATGAGGAACAAAGATGAGGTGGTATTGTATATGGGTCAAATACAGGAGAAAGGGCAACCAGGAGAAGAGAGAAGATAATGGAAGAAACAGGAAGAAAACCAGAACCAAGGCAGGAGGGAGTTAACAAGAAAACAAGTGTGGGCCTTGGAGTTCTGTATGTCAGGTACCTCACAGAACACAGAAAATGTGTGGATGAAACACTAGGAAACAGGCTGAACACAAGTTCTGGTCTTGGAGACAACCTTTGAACATAAGTCTGGAATTTCATGAACAAAAGTTAAGTATGCTGGGTTTGGGGTATCTATTCTCATTCCTCAAGGCACAAACTTTGTTCACAGAATTTCAATTTTCTCTCCAATCCCTTGCTTAGGCAGATGCTCATGGGTGTGTTTCTGGTGTGGTGAGGACCAAGGTGTTTCAGCTCCTACGCAAGGGATATGAGATGAACATTGAGGTACAAGGCAAAATCACAGAAGATGGCACAGGTATGTAGCACATGCAGATGGCAAAGTGACGGCAGGCCATAACAGGAGGAACTGGCAAACACGAGGAAGGTGGAGTAACATGTCTAGACATTAATTAATAATCCCTCTTTACTGTGCTCTGTCTCAGGAATAGAGATGACCGGAACAGGCTCCTGTGGTATCACATCCACCATGAGCAAAATCCGCTTTGACCTGCTGGACTATTTGTACAAACCAGGGATCCCACTCTTCGGCAGGGTAGGGAACTTCTGAGACTGTGGGCAATGAATGGCATAGCGACACACAAGTGCACAATCCATCAGATGGGGTAGTAGGGTGTGCAGGGTACATGGTTCAAGAGGCAGATCATATGTGGTGGAGGTCCCACATGAAGCTGGCTGGGGGAGTTAAAACTACTGAGGAACTCAGGATCCTGATGGATAATTTCTGTGGGCTGCCCAAGTTGTTTTGCTGAGAACTTTCTCCATTGCTCCCTCAGACAACTCGGGGCATACCTCACACATTTCCACATTCTTTTCTTTTGTTCTTCTCTATCAAGAAATATCCTGCCTGGCAAGGAGGAAAAGAGGATGTACCACTCGGGAATTGTTTTTTGTTGCTAGTCTAAAAGCTGAAGTTTGTTATTGCTTTGTTAGGTGAAGCTGGTCGATGGCACTGATGCTCCGATTGCCAATGAAACCATCACGATTACGGTGGGCGGAAACAGATACAAAGAGAATTACACTACAGATGAGGAGGGACAATCCTGGTTTTCCATAGACACTACCAGCTTCACAGAACTCTCCCTGGAAATCCGAGTGAGTGGCAGAGACAGGGGTAAGCCTCTGTCTTTCTTTTCAACAGGGGAAATATCTATCCATGGATTATCAGTCTTTTCTGCCCATCAGAAAATAAGGCAAGTTTCTTGGCAGGTCATCTCACTTCTCTGTGTCTTCTGTGCATGGTATCCACAAGCCCCTAAGAATGCGAAATTTAAAATATATCCAGAGCTTTTCTGTGGACTTCTATGTGACTTTTTACCTGATTTTGTTTGGCTATCAACCTTTTATTCTTCTTTCTCAGGCAGATCATAAACCTGACCTGAACTGTTATGACAGTGACTGGATGACACCATCCTATGAGCATGCCACGCGCAGAGTAACTCGGTCTTACTCCAGCAGTAAGAGCTTCCTCAAAATTGAGCCAAAGCCTGAGACATTAAGTTGTGGCTCCTCAGCAGAGGTCCAGGTGTACTATATCTTCACACCAGAGGCCATGGGGGAGCAGAAGAAAATTGTCATTTATTATTTGGTAAGACATACTTGAGGTTACTTTGATCTATGGCCACAGAAAGTACTGTGTCATCTCTAGCTGTGTTCCATGATGAGCAACCAGAGCACTGCTAGATGGCCAGTAATCATGGAGAGGGTTTGAAATGGAAAGTGTGGCCTGCAACAATGCAATCTAAATACATTTCCCTAATGTTTCTCTTTCCTCTGTCTTCTGTGTGCAGAATCTGGGGACACCACAGTAATTGGAACAGACTATAACGTGCCGGCATTAAGAATTATGAATTTGTTCATTTTGGGGATCAGGGAAGAGAGACCAACTGAATTGTGACCAAACAATGACATGTCAGTTACTGTAGGGAGAACAGGAAAAATCAAATGAAAATTCAAATAGAATGTCTTTCTCCCTAAATTTGTTTTTCTGGTTATCCCATTTAATGACACTAGCAGAGGAGATGAGACTAGCTTTGGAGAACAAGAAAAATATCTGTGCAGCAGATACTTCAGTTCTGGGGGGCTGTACAGAACATCAGGGCAACTTAGGCTGATATTCAAAAAGGAGAATTGAAACCTGTGCTAGAAATGTCTATGTGCTTATTTTCAAGATTGCTAACAATTAATGAAAGGACAAGATACCTGTTTATCCCAGTAGCTAGGAAAATTGGTTTTAAATATGCACATACAGCAGGTAAACAGCGAGAGAACTTCCATTTTTACACTTGTGGATCCCACACCTTGAGATTCAAAAATGGTGCTATGGAATAAATATTCCACATCAAAAGTAATTGATTAAAAGGCATTTTTGACTGTGAAAAAGGAATCTTTTTCTAGAAATTAGGAAATTACTGGAAGCATTTAAGCTTTTGCTTACTGCCTGGCTTCAGGTACTTTATTCAAGGTCTTATTATTTGCAGCCTGTGGTCTTCTGTCCCAACTCAGTGCAGTTAGAAAACTAATCCTGGTGAAATTTTTCTTCATACTGTTTCACGATGCAACTGAGAGAGGAATGAGGAGGCTTTTTGACCTCCAGTCTCTTCCAAATTGTTAAAAATATGCAGATGACTCTCAAAGTTATGTGTGGTTAAAGACAAAACGCATTCAAACCTGATCTATATATGTAATATGTACAAAAGCAAAGATAAGTATGATCAGTGTGGAAACACTGGTCCTTCTAGAAGAAAACATTTCTGTCTCCAAAGACCCAGTAAATTCCAGCCTGGAATTTGCTTAGCATCTTCTTGGTGTTGCTCACACTCTACAGTTAACGCAGTGAACATTCCTTCTCCTGCCTTTCAACACTGGTAGCAACAATTTTAGGAAGGTTTCTCTGTTACACAGGTGATGGCCAAGGGACAAATCGTACTAGCTGGCACCCATGATCTGACTGTGAATCCTGGAGATGGTGAGCAGATCTGTGCCTTTTTAGCATTTCTGATGATAGTTTGGGGCAGGGGGGATGTAGATAAATTACTTCAATTCAAACACTGAATTTAACATTTCATTCAAACTTTGAACTTAATGTTTGAATTTCCAAAATTAAACCTTTTTAGGTGAAGTGATTTCAGTTAGTTTTGTTTTCCTTGAGTTCCAACAGGTGCTATTTTTTAAATGAGAAAACATTAGAAAATGCAACCCAAAATAAGTATAATATTTTGGCCATTTCCTAAAAACAGCACTTTCTGATGGCCATTCTGTCTTATTCTGATTGTGTCTTCTTACCAAAGTTATGAGACTCATGTGTACAACAAACAGGAAGAAGAGCGTGTCTCCTTTTCCTTGTCTCTCTCACTTTGCTTAATTTTGTTTTTTTTTTTGGTGCTGTTCCTGCCTTGAAAGCATGCAAACACATGCATACCTATATTCTAATCAACATATTTAAATTTATTCACATAAACATCCAAGAGTTACACATTTCAGTAACCGAGACAGGCTGTGATGCAACTTTAAATGTCTTTTGAAAATGAGAAGAGGGAGATATTTTGTAGGTCTGTGAGAAGGAGTTGCACTGTAGGGGATACAAACACATTATGGCAGTAAAAGATCTTGTGTGCTGTACAAAGTCACTAGTAGCTGCGACTTAACCAACACCCAGGCTAGTACCAAGGGATGTTCAGTCACCTCATTTAGATTGTGACATAAAGCTCAGGCCCAGACAGAAAGAGTTTTCCAGCACAGAGGGGCATTTTCTACTGTGCTTGGAGCAATAGTTTGATGTTCCAGATAAGTTCTTGCTTAGCAATAACCTTGCCGAATTATTCTTTCAGCCGCTCTGCAGTCTTGACTGCTGTCACTCTTTGCAAAAGTCGTGTTATCTTTTTTTGCCTCAACTATTTTTTCTAAATCTTGGAGCTTGAGGGGAAAAAAGGGTTGGGAATATCAAGAATTATGCCAGATGTTAACTGGGGAGAGTCTAGAAGGCAAGTTGAGGCCCTCTGAACTCATCCCATTTGTCAACTCACAGTCAGTCTTTGAATGCAGTTGTCTTCAGCAACAGCCATAGATTTCAGTCATGTATCAGTTTCCCAGCCCCTGATAAGTAAAAACGTTCATCATGAGTGAACTTGATTTTTTTCATCTGGGAAATAAACTTGACTTTTTTATCTGGGGAAGGAAAATGCATATACTGGAACCTCTTGTATGTTGAATAGCCTTTTTTTCTCACTGTTAGCTTATGGGACTTTTCGGTTGAGCTTCTCTGTTGAGGCAGCAATTGCTCCTGTGGCACAGATGCTTGTGTACACCATTTCACCCAGTGGGGAAGTCATTGCCAGTTCAGAAGATTTCCAGGTTGAAATGTGCCTCCCCAATAAAGTGAGTATAAGTCATAGTTTATGCAACTCATGCTTGTCTTGTGGCCAGTAGCTCAGTATGGATTTCCAGAATGAAGGCAGAATTAACAACAGGTTCATGAAATGTTCTGACCAGGTGTTGACTGAGGATTGGTGACCAGAATAAGATACAAAGCTATAAAAATAAAAAGTGGGGCAAGGCAGAATCAAAAAGAGAATCGCTCATCCTTGTTAATTACATTGGTCAAAGATGAATATATATTAGGGGAATTGTAAAACACTAGCAGAGCTCAGTTCACAAGGCTAGAAGTGTCAGAATAATAGATGTAACCATGTCTGGAAAAGTGGTTGCTTGAACTTCCTTTTGGATTTGCAGGTGAGATTGAGTTTTGCACCCAAGGAAGGCCTTCCTGCTTCCAACACACACCTGCAACTCCACACCTCTCCGAGATCTCTGTGTGCCCTCCGTGCAGTGGACAAGAGTGTTCTCCTTATGAAGCCTGAAAACGAGCTTTCTCCCAGCTCTGTGAGTCTTGGCTACTTTTGGTAATTAGCAAGTACAAGAACCAACCAAGTACCTACTATAGAACCACTGTAGACATGGGGCTATGTATTTTTACAGTTGCATTCACTACACTCGCTTTTTAGAAGCTGTCATTTACCAATGGAGTGTTAGGTTGTGTCTGTCCCTCTGCGGTTTTTTTTGAGTGCTGACCTGCTGCGTTTTTCCTTGGTTTTTTGCTTTTTTCCAGTTGTATCATCTTCTCCCACTGAAGGAAAGCCAGGGTTATAGCTTCATGGACTACTACCTGGAAGAAGACAACGTAAATCCATGTGTGTCACTTGACAACCTGTCATTAAATGGATTTCTCTACATACCCATTTCTTCTGATGGGGAAGGTGATGCCTATGACATTTTCAAAGTAAGCACCAGGCTTTCATTTTTCTTTTTTGGTCCCTTTTGGAATTCAGTCTCTTTTTGTCTTCTCACCTGTCCTGAAGAGTTTTTTAACTTAAAAAAAAAAAAAAAAAAAAAAAAAAGCTCATTTGCTGTAAACTTGCTCATGTTTGTATGCAAAAAAATAACCAGGCCCAGTTCCTACATCTACTTAGCCTATAAATAATAACTGAGTGCTTCTCTAAAACATTAAAACTTTGAGAGGTCTCCTCATAGCAGAGATACCTGCAAATGGGCTTGGGTAAGGAAACACTCCTGAGAAATTACTTCTAGTGCCATAATAATAGAAACTCTTCCTTCATTCATGTTTTCTTTCTGTGGTTTAAATAGGTCTTTTATAAAGTATCAGTTAATTTGGTAACTCACAAATCCACGCATAACCATCCAAAGTGTCCCTCACAAGGTTTTTGGGTACCCTTAATCCAGTCCATTTCATACATGCCATTTTCAGCCAGGCTGCTGTCCCCAGGGTAGGGTAGGTAGGCCTATGGCCTTACCTTTCCATCTGATCATGACAGGATTTAGCCTTAATATGAGAATAACATGAGAATTCCACACATCTGTGTCAAACCAGTCTATCTGGAATTTACATACAAGCCTTTGTTATTCTGATGAGTACCAGACTTAAGTACATCCATTCTTGACATACTAAATAAAGCTTATTTTCAACCATTTTTTGCATATTTTTTTGTTCTTCTTTCTCTTTGTTTACTAGGAATTGGGCTTAAAAGTCTTCACTAGCAGCAAGATCCATAAGCCTGAACTCTGCGAGCATTACCCAGAACACATGATGGAAAGGAGTTACAGTGGTTCTAGTACCTTCTTGGTTTTTCCTCTCACAAAACCTCCAAAAATTTATCACCCTTCTTTCCTTCCCTCTTTGAATCTTTGCATATTAATTACACAGGCAGATCTGATTCTGCTCAGATATGGTGACCTAATTCAGGATCCCTCCCTTCTGGACCTAGTCCCAAAATATGAAACTGATCCACCTCTGCCTGCATCTTCCTAGGCAGACAGATGTGCCTGGCTAGAACTGTGTGTGCTTGGTAACTCCCACTCCAGCAGGGGAGGTCTTCTAGGCACTAAAAGAGTCTTTCAGCACAAAGTAGTGGCTTTTTTTTTTTTTTTTTCTGATCAGATCTGAGTCCAGCTATGAAAACCTAAAAAAGGAGCATCTGCTTCTAGGCAGCCACATTCTAGCAATAACTAGAGGAACAACTAGGGCAAAAGTGGGCCAAGACAAATAAGAAGGTGGTACAATCATGTGGGTTGATATTTTACCAGTGGGGGCTGAGAAATTTGGTTCAGTTCCCAGTTTCCCCACTTACACAACTATAAGTGGCTAGGTAGGTCATGTCACTTCTCTACAGGTTCAGTGACTGTGAAGATAGAATATTACTTGTGTTTGTCTGTTTTCTTAAACAGATCTGAGATTAGAAAAGCTATATAAAAGACTCACCTACATCACTTCTAGTTACTGACTCTCATGGTGCAGTATCCCAGCTCCAATTATACAATTGTAGCTTTTGGTCCAGTGACAGCTTCTAGGCTTGTATTCATAAGAGAGCAGAACTTTGGTTTTGAGATGGAGGATTTGGCATCAGAGTCTGGCCCCAAGACTGCTGTCTGCCTTGAGCAGGTGTAAAGTCTTCTAAGGCTGATGGAAAAGCCTTTCATAAGGCACAACAGTCTGCAACACTGTGAGAAAGCATCTTCCTGTATATATGCTAATGACCAGAGATGTGAAGGCCCATATTCATTTTTTAAAAATTCCTAGATGGAGGGCTAAGTGTGGCTTCTAGTTCTGTTCATGTATAAATGCAATCAATTCTTCAACCAGAATATTAAAATATGTGCCATGGTAATATCTGGGGACAGTAAGCTTCACATATTATTCTATATTGCTATAGAAATATACCTTCATTAACATCATCATCATACATGGTTCTTTTGGCACTGCTGGGTTTGCTGGCAGTGGGGGAAGAATGCTCAATTTGATCCAATTTCTGTAAGAAGAGCAGCAACATTAAGCAAAATTAAATGCTGAGATTGCAACAGAGAAATTAATCTTTCCTGTGGCCAAGATGTCAAAGCTGTTCTTTCAGTTTTAAAATTTTACCTAAAAATTACCACTGCCTGGAGGGAAAGTATGTTTCTGGTTTAGAATGGAGTTTGACACATCTTTTCCTTTCTTCCTGTCCTTGAATAAATTTGTTAGTCTCCACAATGAATCTGCATGGAGAACTGGGCTATGACATGGCAGAAGATATGGTTGATGACAATCCTATGGAGACCGTCCGGAAGTACTTCCCTGAGACATGGATCTGGGACATAGTTTCAGTGAAGTAAGTGTTTAAGGGAATGCAGGGTGTGATCACTAGCCCAAAACCTTGGAAATAGGTTAAAGCCTCAATGGAAGTACCAGTATTTCAGTGAGAGAGGGGTATTTCTAGTAGACAAAGGGATTTTTAAGGTCATTAAGTATATGATGCTTTAGAAGAGCATGCAAAAGCCTGTGTCTGGTCAGCAGTTTGCTCTCAGAAGATGTTGCTCTGTAGGCTGAGAGGAGAAGAGAAGAACACCAGATTATAATAGAAATCTTGTTCTCTGTCCTTCACCAGCCCTGAGGGAAAAGCTGATCTAGAAGTGACCATCCCTGACACCATCACCGAGTGGAAAGCCAATGCATTCTGCACTTCAGCAGACACGGGCTTTGGCCTGTCCCCGACAGTGTCCCTGAGAGCCTTCCAGCCCTTCTTTGTGGAGCTCACCATGCCCTACTCTGTAGTGCGTGGCGAGTCCTTCACGCTGAAAGCCACCGTTTTCAACTACCTGCCCGCCTGCATCAGGGTAAGAGATCCTTACAGCTTTGCTCAGCCTAACAGCTTAGGGAAGACTACAGTGGGTTGCTTTTAACAAGGTTTTCCAAGCCAGATGACTGATCTGCAAATATAATTTCATACAGGTGTATGTATATAAGAATCCTTGTAGTATTCAGTGAAGAGAGAATATGTGTTCCTGCCAAAGTTTTGAAAGTTGCATTTGATTCAGAGCCTAAAGCTCTGCTACTGGGACCCCCAGCCGTGTCATCGCAAATTTATATCATTGTTCTACAGAAATATAGACCTCGGGTTCTTCACAGACCACAGAATCATTGCATTCCCACATGGAAACTCCAGGTTCACCGAGGTGGTTACCTGTGTTCAGCCTTTAGTCTCATCTCACAAAACTTAACAGAAGATTTGCTGGAATGTGCAGACTTCCTGTAATTTGTTGCATCTGTCCCCAAGACACTGAGCAGAGCTATGTAGCTTCACCATTCTTACCTGCAGTTTTTTCTAACAAAAAAGACAAGAGAAAATTTGGGAAGTGGTTAGTACAGAATCTCAATCACCTTTGCTCAGTTTTTTATAAATACAGATTTTTTTTCTAAAAGGAATGAAGTTGAAACAAGGAGGGGCACTTACCCAGTCATTCCAATGCACTGTCATTGATGTCCCTGTCTTTCCTACTTTGTTTGTTATTTTCAGGCTCCTTATTCCACTTTTCTTTGCTCCCTTATTCTACTTTTCCTTGTTCCCTTACTAGCTTTCCCACTGCTGGAATTTTATCTCTTCACCTAACTAATCTTGGGGGGGGGGCGGGGAGGGGGGCAGGGATGTCTTTAATTCATGGCACTACTGGTCCTGTGCTAGTCGTTTTCCCAGAACAGATTTCCTTTTCCAAAGATCCTGTTCTCTGCCTTTACTGCCCTGATCTCTTAAAACTGTGCAAATTTCAGTCCTTTCCCCCTGTATCACACAGTTCTTGCTCTGCAATACCCATGAGGTCCTCAGTCCCATGGTATAACCAGCTCCACTACTTATTTCCATGCACTGCATTGTCTGCAATAACTCCAGCTTCTCTGCAAGTCCAAACCTCCTGACCCCTCTGTACAACTGGCAGGTCAGTGTGACTCTGGCTGAATCTACTCATTTCCTGCCTGTACCAGTGGGGAAACAGGAAGAATCCTACTGCATCTGCATGAATGAAAGAAAAACTGTTGCCTGGGCGGTAACGCCAAGAGCTCTAGGTAAGAAGCTTGGACGACAAGCAGATACTAGGATCAGATATCTGTGTATGGCATCAAATTTTTGGTGTGAGGAGCTAGGTGATTCCAAACCTATTTGGAAGAATCTTCTCTATGGCAGAAGTGAGAAGTCCAAACCTGAGGTTGAGACACTACACCAGGTGTAGTGTTTCCAGGTCCTAAACATTACATTGATGTTAAAAAGGTTATGTTAAACATAATACATGGTTATGTGTTATAGGCCATGGCTTTCCCAACATTTTAACAGAAATCACAAATTCCCTTAATGCATGCAAAGTACTCAGACATTCCAGTTGAGGAGCTAAAGATGTCTTGTCTTAATGTGTCTGGGTCTGAAATTTTTTAATCAAAGCTTGCTTTCTCTGAAGCTTCCCAGAAAAAGACCATTTGATTTATGAGACCTTCCCCATCACTACTCTTCATGCTGATGGACTAATGCTTGGGTGGCCATCACAAAGGAGTTGGTCTGGAAGGCTGCGTCTGGACTGAGATAAAACCCTGTCTCAGCTTTAGTTCTCCTCTTGGAAAAGCTTCCCTGTAATGCATCACAGAGCACCCAGCACAAACACAAACCCATACTTCCCTGGCTCTTCCTGGCAGGGCTGACTGACCCCTGTTTCCTCCAGGGCAGGTGGAGTTCTCAGTGACCACTGAGGCCCTACAGAACCAGCAGCCCTGCGGGAACTCCATTGTGGAGACCCCTGAGAAAGGGAGGAAGGACACAGTCATCAGACAGCTGCTGGTGGAGGTACGTGGGCTGCTAATTTTGGTGGCACTGAGAAGTAGAAATAGGAACAGCAAGAGTTGCTGTGTGATAAAGGCTTTCTGGTTTAACAACAAGAGCAGCAATAAGGGCTCATGGGACTCTTATTCTGCAAGCTTTTACCAAAAAATGCATTGATAAATCTAACACAGGCCAATAGAGGCCATAACTCATAAGGCTGTCATCTCACAGTCAAAACAGGGTCTTACATTACATAGGGGGACAGGAATAAAAAGGCAGGCAATAATGAGAGGTTTTTCCGAGACACATCATATCAGAGATAAATGAGAAATCCTTGGGTTTGCCTGTAATAAATAACAGGGATAGGCTGTGAATGGAACACTAGCCAGAAAGCTTATGCTTCTCCTCCAGCCCCTGGCTGTGGAATATGGAACAGTCACCACAATCTACAAATATTTCCAAACAAAACTACCATCACTGTTTTGAATTGGTTTTATTACACTTCTAGGAATGTTCAAAACAGTGTAACGAACATTTCATTTCTACATTCTTTTGTATAGTTCTTTTCTTAAGCAGTGTTTTTCAATGATAAAAACATAGCTTGTCAAATGATAAGTTGCTAGTCATAAAATTAATCTGCAGTATAAGACTCCCTGTGATGGTATTAGCAAACAAAGAGTACCAATTTGTTTTATAGGGAAATCTATATAATAATAAGTCCTCCTTACATTGCAGACATTCCGGTTTTCAGGAAGGCAGAGCTAGGATTCATGTAGCTTCAGGAAATGTTTTGCTAACCTGAATGTCATGCTGGAACAACAATCCTATCTGCTAGGCTTTCTTCTTTTTTGGTTTTTTTTTTTTTTTAATTATTTACAAATGGATTTGAATGTATAATACATGAACAACTGTTTAACATTGCAGGAAATTCTCCTAATTTCATATATGCCTTCCGGAAAAAGACTGTTTTGTTCTTTGAAGATACAGGGAGATAAAGCACTGTAAAGCCTTTTCTCCCAGATGGCAGGGGAATGTAGATTACTGAACAAGTGTTAGAGTTACTTCTGTCAGGGTGACTGAAAGATTGCTCATCCTATCCTTTTATTGTAATGTGGTAATTAATCTACAGCAAGCCCTGACAGAATGGAATTGGAGATTAGCATCCAAGGCTGAACAATTAATTAGCAGGGATGGATACAGTGTAGCATGCTTGGGGTGAAGCTCCATTGTCATGAACACATGGACAACAATATTCCCTGCAGCAGGCAGCACATCCCAGAGAGAGAAAAGTGAGTGTGCCAGAGGCCCCAGGGAATCTTCTTGCCCCTTCAGAAACTAAGCCTCACTGAGAGGTCTTTGGGAAAAGGGATTTTTTTCACCCAGGAATTTGTCATCTGGAAAGCAAAATCTTTCAAACAATTACAGTTTGTACATTTTAATTTCCTGTTGAAATGTTCAAAATCAAACAGAATGATGGATTTCTATTTTAATTACACAGCAGAATGATATACTGAAACAAACAAGAAGGTGCCTTTTCAAACAGAAGCATTTAGTTCTGTCACAGAGTATCCAAAAAGCTTTTCTTTTTTCTTTTTTCCTGCTCTTTTAATACTTTTATGTTTTTTCATACTGAAGAATGAGAGATGATGTATTCTGACAGTGTGAGAAAGTGAAGACAATAACACCATCATTTACATGCTGGGAAAAAATATCAGCTGGCAAAAGCAGGAAACAGAAGTAAAACAATGGGAACTCTCCTATCTAGAGGTTAAAAAATTGATGCAGGGAGTTCACTAAAATAAACTCTGACTAAAAAATGTTTTCTAGTAAACATTTGATTCCTGAGTTTTCTGCAAAATATTTTCACCCATCTCAACAGAAAAGAGAGATTCTTTTCTGACTTCAAAGACTGGACTAAAAGTTATTGACCAGTTGGCTGTGACATGTATTTAAATTTTGGCGCTGTAACATGTCACTTGTGGGTGCATTGGAGTGCTCTAATTGCCACCAGTCAGAGTTCCTCCACACATATCCTCCCAGTGTGCCAGGCACTCAGCCATCACCACAGCCTAGAGAGCTCTCCTAGACTGGGCCACAGTGGGTGGCACCTTGGATGACAGGATCCCAAGGCTCTGTTAGCACTGTTGGTAAGATCACCTTGCATGTTATCTCTGTCACACTCTGTGAAGCTGCAGGGCCTCTCTCAGTAATGAGAGAGAAAAGAACATGTACTACACTTCATACTTGTAATTAGTTGGTGTGCTACAGTCCTCAATTATCCTCAGTTTAGCACATGGAGGAGAAAACTTTCTAGGCAATTTTCAAAGAGTCCCTTTTAGTTTCCCTTTTGATATTTCTTCCTTTTCTCTGTTGCTGTTGTTTCTCATTTTTTGCTTTTTTCTTTCTTGTCCTTTTCTCCAAGCCGGAAGGGACTGAGGTGGAAACCACATACAACTCTGTGCTCTGTGCATCTGGTAAGAGTCATTTGCTTTCTAAGACTTTCTTTGCTGAGGTAGAAAGTAAAGACAAAGAGAGAAGAAAAGGTTCATGAATGCTCCACTCTGAGAAAAAAGGTGTAGGGATCTTATAAAATTGAACAAACTAGAGTTATGTCCAACTGTTAGGGAAAACAATTCTTCCTGAAGGACAAGAGCTGAGGACGTAATAGTGTCTACAATTAGAGAGGGAGAAGCATATATTTTAGGAAATGAGGCTGGTAAGGTCACTGCTGGGAGAGAATATCTGGGATTTGATAAGGTTATCCCTGCTGCCTTTTATTTAACAGGTGTAAAATCACAAACTAGACTCTGCAGTAGGCCAGGTCTACCTACCAAAGCAGAAGAGGCCAGGAAAATAGGCTGGAAAAAGTGTATTTGTCAGTCAAGGCTGGTTGATAGTGCCATGTAGAAGTCCATCACAATCTGTGTGTGAGGGTGTTGCAGGCCCAACACAAAATTTACAGGAAGGGAAACTTTGTCAACAAAATTACAGATGAATGGATTTGTTGAAGTCAGGAAACCCCTCTTCAGGGGATGGTGTCTCACCCATGGATAGCTGCTACCCATGCCTGTAGATAAATTTGGACTTGTAACCAAGTTAATCTGCTTTTTATCCCAGAAGAGTCAGTGTCAGATACAGTCTCCTTGGCTCTCCCAGAGACTGTGGTGGATGGCTCAGCCAGAGCATATTTCTCAGTGCTAGGTAAGTGAAACCTCCTAAAAGTGTCACATGCTATTGTGAAACACTGCCACCTCAGGCTGTGCTCAGTCTAATGGCCATTTACACCGCAAATTGTCCCATTCCCCAGGGGACATCATGGGCACCGCCATGCAGAACCTGCACCAGCTCCTCCAGATGCCCTTCGGCTGTGGGGAGCAGAACATGGTCCTGTTTGCACCCAACATCTACGTCCTGGACTATCTGAACAAGACAGGGCAGCTGAGTGAAGAGGTCAAATCCAAGGCCACTGGATACTTAATAAGCGGTGAGAAGGACACAGATTTTGCCTTTCTGTTCATCCATTCCCTTGGCTATTGGATAAAGACACCCTTGGCCCAAGGCCTGGATTATCTGCTTGAGGCCGTCTCTAGAAAGGAACAGGATACTGGCAGGTTAGGGATAGACAATATAGTATCTATAAGAAGGAATCCTACACTTTGTTGGGGGTACAGGGTGAGAGACAACAGCATCCAAACAGGAACACAGAAAAAGTCCAGGGCTGGAAATAACTCAGGATTTCCTTCCATAAGAAAAGCACTATATGAAATAACATAAATCAGACTATAACCACTAATCGTGGCAGCTGCTTATGCAGATCTTGAATTCACCTTGGGATTGAGGTGTAGAAAGTATTGCTCATCTTTGACCAGGGCAGAATTTTACCGCGTTACCTAGGTCACATTGACAGACACAACACCAGCACACATGCATGGGATGGGCATCTGCTGACTAGCAAGGGGCTGTTTTGACTCAGTTATTTTTGCAGGAATAAAAAACTGCACTCCGAAGAAAATTACCCTGTTTTCTGCATTCCTATCCTGGGTAGGACTCACATTTTTAATGAGTTCTCCTCTGGGAACTATTCTCCCCTTTCTCTCAAGTCTGGGGTGCATTTACCTCTCCTCATGAAGTCTTGGGCAGAGAGCAGCAATGACCACAGATACCCAGTTTCCAGGTGTTTATGGTGAGAACAAGAGCACAAGATAAGAGATATTCAGAGCTGGGGGGTTGCCTGAAATTCCTTTGTAATACTGAGCAGCATAGCTCAGTATTACTTGTGCCATTCATTAAGGGGAACACTGTCCCTTGTCTGCTACATTTCCTTTGCACGGCTCCTTGAAAAGCACTGTGACAACTGAAATATTTTTTCACTTTCCGTTTCAGGGTATCAAAGGCAATTGAAGTACAAACACAGGGATGGTTCTTATAGCACCTTTGGGCCACATTATGGGCAAGTTGGAAATACCTGGTAAGACTTCAATACCACTGGCTTTTTGTTTTTCCTTTTCATGCCCTCTCATTCCTCAGTATTCTTGTGCTTGGTCATTGTGGAGTTTGGAACGGAGGTGGAGATGAAGTTATATGGGCCCTATGACCTCTGATGGATACAGGGCCTGCTCAGGATGCCTTGGTTCCCTCTATCACTTTCAGGCTCACAGCCTTTGTCCTCAAGTCCTTTGCCCAGGCCCGGCATCACATCTTCATAGAGGAGAAGCACATCCAGGATGCTTTGAGCTGGCTTACTCAAAAGCAGAAGGAAAATGGCTGTTTCCGCAGTTCTGGGACACTCCTGAACAATGCTATGAAGGTAACATGTCACCTCGTTGGCTCCACATGGGCTTTGTCAGGCTGGAACTTGACCATAAGTCACTCTGGGATCAACAGAGTCATTTCAACACTTGGGGGTTGGGAAGGAGTGAGGAGTTACATATGTGAGCTATTACAGAAGCAGGAAGAAGTCAACAGCATCTTCTGAAGGACTTAGCATGAAAAGGAGGCCAGGAAGAATTCGTCCCTGCAGGATGTGGATATGTAGCACAGGGAGAAGCCAGTGGCGCTGTGTGCGATCAACAAGTCCTTTTGTGTTTCCCTGCAGGGTGGAGTGAATGATGAGGTCACACTGGCAGCCTACATCACGATCGCACTGCTGGAGATTCCTCTTCCTGTGACTGTACGTGTCTGCACCCCAACCTGAGCTACAGATGGTACTAACGTGCCCTACTAGTGTCCCAACACCCAAATTATCAGGTCCCTTTACCTTTTGAAAGAAGAAATCTTGTCTGAATAGTCTTTCCATTTAAGCCTAGACTGTACTAATATTTTCTTCCATTTTTCTCCCCTGTATAATCCTGTCTCTTATATACATTTCACTTAACATTCTTCTGAGTTCTTTCATGGGCAATAATGGACTTGTTCCATACAGCTTGGATTGACAGTGAGTTAAATAGTATTTAATTCTCTGAAGTGAGCCTAATAGGTTTTCTACACCTACAGAAATCTTGTTTTGTTTCTTGGAATAGTACATTCCTGTTGAACCACTCTTGGGCCTATTGTGTACACACGACACCACAGGTCTGTAAAAAAAGGATGGCACACTCAGGCATTCATTCTCATTTTCTCTGCTTCTTCTAGATGGTTTTTAGGAAAATCCCCATCCTTAATGCTTGAAGAATAAGGCATACCTTTAGGTAATAAAGTATACCTATAGGGAATACCATCATGGCACTCTGTGAAAAGCCTGAGGCCTACTTAAGAGCAGTGTAGGTTTGGTCATTCTGATCCCCTCACTTTGAGACAATGTGGCAGTGCAGGTAAAACTGGGGTATGAATCACAGCAGAAGGACTACTTAGCCAGTGTGGTTGCCAGGTTTCTGCAACGTCTCTGCTCCAAATGTCATAGGGAGTCTTTTGTGTCTAAAGTTTTTTTCTGAGTAGCAAGAACCAGTAGAAGGAATTATTTTGTCAGTAGGGTGACATGGATGGCAATAACTGCATCGAAAGAGTATTCTTTCTTTTTTTATGTGTTGTGTTTAGAAGCCAAGCTCTCAGGTAGAACCATGTGGGATAATGAGGATGTTGTCCAGCTCCCTGTGTGAGTCTAAAACTGCCACTGAATGTGAAGGAAAGGGTTTGTCAGAATCTGAGTGGGGTATGGGTGCATTTCAAGCTAAGCGCATGAACTCCTATGATTAATACAGTCCTTAAAAAATTAAGGCTCTTGGCAATCATACAGGATATTTCTATAAGTAAAATAAGCCATATTAAACCCTCATAAAAAAATTTTATTAGCACCATCGTGAGCATGTGTGTCTACTGCCACATCCTATCATTAGACTGGTCTCCTCCCCAGCACTTACCTTACAAACAGTAGTAGGCATGGGAAACCTTAGGTGAGGCATAGTCACAACCAATTTTGGTTTTATTCTTCGCTTTCTTGAAACCAGCTGAACTGCTTTTCCAAAAGGGATCACAAAAGATTTCATCTTCCAGAAGACACACAGTGAAAGTCAAAGTACAAAGCAACAGAAAAATATGTCTTTTCCTTCTAGACCCTTTATTAAGCTGTAAATGTGCTGTTAGCTTTCAGGTCATGGCATGCTCTCCCTGCAGAGCAACTCTTTCAATTTAATAGCAGCTTTTCCACCAGAAATGAGGAGTAGGCATATGTCTTGCTGAAAGGTTGTAGGGTCACAGTGTCTGTTAGTCATAACATTATGTTAAGTAGGTACTTTTTACTTTGTTGTAGTGGTTGCGTTCTTAGACAAAAACATACATTGTTAATGTTAACGTCTCAAAATATTCCATAAAATACAAAAAACCCCAGATTTTTTTCTTGAGCAGAGATAGAGTTTACCACCAAACTAGAATCTACATTACTTCCAACAAAGTAAAATCTTTTTCAAAACACCCTAGAAAAGGGGAACCAAACAAAAAGGAATGGATAGAGCAGAGGGTAAAAGCATAGAACAGCCTCAGGGTGATAGCTGGACGAGTCAAGCCAGTACTCAGTACACATAAAGCAAGGAAGTATTTGAGAGAAGTCCTCTTACCCAGAACACAATCAGGCCAGTAATTCTTCTCAAGAAAGGACTGGAGCCCTGCTTCACAGTCTTTAAATCAAACTAGGAAAAACCATTACAACAAGACATATTAAAGAAAAGTAGATTCAAGATAAGGAACAGCCTTTGGCTGCCAATTGTTCTAGGGATTACTAGACCAGGAGGGAGGGGATACAAAATGGTAAAATCTTTGTCAGGCCAGAGAGTGGGGATGCTAGGGGTCCACAGGTACCATTCATATTCCTGTTGTTCTAAGATGGACCTCAGTATGATTGCCTACAGCTCAGTCTCTCTCTCTTCCAGCACTCGGTGGTGCGGAATG